>JAUMHQ010000046.1:12061812-12112533 GCA_032361165.1 Enteromius paludinosus
TGTGAATGCAACGCAAGGCCAGTGCACCAGTGCTGCTAGTAACACACTGCAGAGGGAGACAGGTAACAAAGCTTAGTGTTTGGTGCCTCTAGTGGTGCAGAAATAACATACTTAACCTTCACCTTTAAATGGTTCCTTTCTCTTTCACCTTTCTCTTCTCTTCAGCCCCATGCCCTCCACTAAATATCCAGTCCATAATGAACTGTGGCAGCAACACAGCGAGAGTGTCTTGGTCCGGTGGAAATGGAGCTCTCTCCTTTACGATGACAATGGAATGCTCTAATGGACAGACGTACATATGCAGTACCAATGAAACTGGATGTGACATCACCAACATGGCATGCGGACAAACATGCACAGTTAAGGTAGTGGCAGAGGGACATTCCTGCAACAGTTCTGTTGGCACTGGATCCCCTGTCATAACAGGTAAAAATATTTTTAAATAAGGTATACATATTTATTCAAAATTTTGGGGTCAGAAAAATTCATACTTTTACTGAGCAACAATGCATTAAATCAGCAGACATTAAAGTGACAGTTTTTCTAATTTCTAATTCAAATAAATGCCATTTTGAATGAAACAATTTCTGAACAAAATTATTTAGCAGCACATCTGTTTTCAAGAATAATAATAATAATAAATGTCTACTAAGCACCAAATCAGCATAGTAAAATTATTTACAAAAGATCTGTGCATATGCACAGAATTTATAAAAGTTTTCATTGGCATTGAAAAGTGCTTAACTTCTGGTCAGGGTCTGAGGCGTACCTACTTTTCATTGTTTATTTCAGGTTTTGAAAATGTAAGCTGTTCTTGCAGCTCACTGTTTTAAATTATGATCACTGGTGATATTTTAAATGTTAATGACATTAATAAGGAGTCGTTAAGGCAGAGAACAGTTTGTAGTGTGATTCATGCATTTCAGATCTCAAAGAGAGGCATACGCTCGATTTCTTTTCATTCATTGACGATCAAATGATAATAAGGTCAAACTTAGGAAGATTTCTGCGCAACATTTTATAAATGACCCCAGGTGATTGGAGTAAAGATTCAGCTCTTCATCACAAAAATAAGTTGTATTTTAAAAAACATATTAAAACAAAACATTGCTTGAAAAGAATACTGCAAGTGCAGCTTCTAGCTATCTAGCATTCAAGCAGGACTTTGAATATTCCTTTAAAATAAGTTAACCGTGTACTTATTTTGTTTTCTATCATTTCCCCAGGTCCTTGTGTACCACAAAACGTGTCGGCCAGTGTGAGCTGCAGCAGCAACATAGCAACAGTAACCTGGGGGAGCAGCCGAGGGGCGGAGCTTTACACAGTGACAGCCAGCAGTGCCAATGGCCTTTCAGCTAACTGCACCTCACCATCCACTTCCTGTAACCTGTTAAATTTGACCTGCGGAGAGTCTTACACGATCACAGTAAAGGCAAAAGCTAGCAACTGCTGCAGTGGGAACAGTGCTCCTGTTCAAGTTCAAGCAGGTTTGTTTCATATTTCATATCATGATTCGATAACACTTTGTTATACGGTTACACCTATAAGTTGCTTTTTAACATGCATATTTCTATAATATTAGTCATTTATTAGTGCTAATGAAGCACAAATTAATGTCTTATTCTACATACACTTAACAACCACCTTACTAACTGTTAATAAGCAGCAGATTAAAAATGATTGAGGGAAAAGTCATAGTTAATAGTTAACAAGTGTTAGCCATTCTAAAGTGTTACCCATCATTCTTTTTAAAGCTGAACAATGTAAAATATAGTCTAATAAAATGATAAACTGTAAAAGAAAGGCTTTGAATTAAGTTTTACCTTGTTTCTTGTTGTTTAGTGCCCTGCACCCCTAGTAATGTCCTGCCCACAGTGAATTGTGGCACAAATGCTTTAGTTGTATCATGGACACCTAGTGCAGGAGGACAGTATTACACAGCGACCTTGCAGGACAGCAATGGACTGTCCACTAACTGCCAGTCTACGGGCTCACAGTGTAACGTAACAGGACTCAGATGTGGCCAGCTGTACTATGTCAATGTGACGGCTTCAAACAGTCTGTGCAGCAGCCCTCCCAGTGCTACTGTGAACACTAATTCAGGTACACTGAAATAAATGCAAGCATATGCTTGTCTATATACTTTCACATATATTTTCACTCTGTAGCCATATGTCCTATAGACAATCTCTTAATAGCTATGTTAATAGCTATGTTTGGAACTGCTTACTGTATAATGTACAGTACACACTGTATAGCGGTTGCTTATTCTTAAAAAAATAATATTTAAAACATATAATGTTTATGGGTTTGGTAGTTTTTCAGCTTGAGAATGATTTTTGAAGAATTGTAAACTGACTGACTGCTAAAAAAATCACTAGAATAAATTATACTTCAAAATAGAATAGTAATCAGTTATTCTAAATTGCAATAACACTACCCAAACTTTTCAGCAGTAGTTTATGTATGTACAGCATAAACACTATATGGTGAATAAATAGCAAGAGTTAAGTGTAGCAGCCTAACATGCTATTTAGGCCACATCTTTGTTTACCATGTTTATACCGAAGAATATTGGGCTGCAATTGAATATTGTAATTCTCAGTGTCTTTCCTGATTTTACCCATAGTTCCCTGCGCAGCCAGCTCCATCAGAGCAGTGCTGGATTGTCAGCTGGGTACAGCCACTGTGTCGTGGCAGTACGGTGTAGGTGCTCAGGGATACACGGTCTCTGCCTTGGCACCAGTGAACACCTTGGCTAGCTGCACATCCAACAGCTCCATCACGCACTGTGAGCTGAGCAACCTGCAGTGTGCCAATGAGTATACGGTGAACGTACAGAGTTTGGGATACACATGCAATGCCAGTGCACAGATGACTGGCTCCCTGATCACAGGTGAGGCTTGACTGAACTACACTGCTCCATATATAACTCTAACTGTAATACTGTACAAGATTTGTTAATTGAAATAAAAACATAAACATAGGCTAAGCATTGACATTTTCAGAGCGAAATGAAAAACATTCACAGATGTGCTTTATTTGGCAGCGCTAAAAAGAGCAGCACATTTGGCAAAATAAAATATTTTTGTCTGTCTGTCTATACCTATTTTTACAGTGTACACACACACACACACACACACACAGAGTATATAATTTATAGCTGAACATAATTATTATTTTTTAAATTATTTTATATATATATATATATATATATATATATAAATATATAGTGTAATTATTACACATTGTTAGATGTATCTTTTACATATGTACTTGTTTTACAAAAAGGCATAAAACTAAACTGTTAATATACCATTACAGGTCCATGTGCTCCTCAGCACCTGACAGTGCAGTACAGTCCTTCCACCGCTCTGCTCTCCTGGGATGTCGCTAAAGTTGGCACCAGCTTCACAGCAGAGGCTGTGACCCTCGAGGGCCTGACAGTGACCTGTGAGACCTCAAACACGAGCTGCACCCTCCCACACCTGGACTGTGGGCAGATCTACAACGTCAGTGTGACGGCTCACAACAGTGTTTGCACTGACACCAAGACCTCTGATCCTATCAAGACAGGTCAGTCATTTGACCACCGGTTTTTAAGAAAATACACAGACAAAATTTAAATTCTGTCATTATTTACTCACCCTCATGCCATTTCAAACCGGCATGATACTCGTCATGAATCAGTGTTATTTATCTCATGTCATTCCAGAACCCTGTCCTCCTCAGAATGTCAAAGCTAGCCTAAACTGTGCTACCCTCAGTGCTGCTGTGTCCTGGGAGCCTAGCCAGTTGGCAGTGGGATACTTTGCATTCCTGGAAGGCAGAAATGGTCATTCCACATCCTGTCGGACAAATAATACACACTGCAGTGTACCCGATCTCACCTGTGGTACAGTGTATTATGTCAGAGCCCGTGCCATCGGAGAAGTCTTCAACAGCTCTGACAGCATAGGGGTCAACATGACATCAGGTCTGTAAAAACAACTAAAAACAAACAAAATTGCACAAATTCACCTAGTGCCAAAGGCTAGATTATTAGAACTGACAATGTTTCTGGTCTTATTTTGCATGATTCATTCCATGTGTACATGAAGTATGTTTACTTAGAACCACATTATATTTCATTCAAAATGCACAAATAATATTAAGATACCAAATTATTCCAAACTTTTGAACAAAAGTGTATGTGCTCATTAAATATGCTTCTTCTGTATTTTTCAGCACCATGTCTGTCCACCAGTGTGTCTGCTGCTGTAGACTGCCCAACAGATTCAGTTCTAGTGTCCTGGAGCGCCATTGCTGGGGCGGAGAATTACTCTGTGACCGCTTTGGGGTCACAAGGTCAAACAGTCTCCTGCTCAACCAGTCAGAACCACTGTAACATCTCCTCTCTGCAGTGTGGACAGAAATTTAACCTCACCTTCAGCTCTACTAACCAGCAGTGCCAAAGCACCGCCACCACCAATGTCACTTTTCAGTCCAGTAAGTTGACGAAGCATTGTAAATAGAAGGTGTTTAAAGATGAAGTGCACTAATTAGGGTACAACCTTTCTGTGACCGCCCTGCAGGACCCTGCGTACCACTGCAGCCAGCTGTCTCTAAACTGTGCGGTAACAAAATGTCTGTGATGTCTTGGGAGGTGAGAGAAGAAGAAGTGGATTACTACATCGCCCAAGCCACCAGTGCAGCAGGAGGATACCAGCTCTGTAATTCCACCAACTCTTTTTGTTCCTTCTCTACTCTGGGCTGTGGAGAGACCTTCACATTCACCGTCACTGCACACAAAGGCCACTGCCAAAGTGATGTCAGCGCACCTGAATACCTCACTACAGGTAGAGCATTATGTGGTGTCAATCGAAATAAAGTGTTACCAATAATGGTTATTATTACTTCTACTACTGCTAATGCCACTACTACCAAAAATAAAACTGAATTTAATAACAATTAATTTAAAATGTACTGTATTTTTATTTTATTTTTTACATTTTTTTATTAGTTAATATTTTATTTGTATAATTTATTTTATTTTATTAATAAATAAAACAATATAAATAATGAATTGTTATTGCAATAGAGAATATGTAATAAATGTTATGTATTTTTATTGTTTTTATTTTTATAATTAATATTTTATTGATTTAATTATTGTTATTAATAATAATAGAAAAAAGTATTGCAGATATTAATATGATTACAGATAAGTGCTGTCAAATGATTAATTGCGATTAATCGCATTCCAAAATAAAAGTTTTTTTTGAAATAATATATGTATTATTATGTATCTACATATACAATATAGTTTTATATGTATCTACATTTACATATTTATATTCTTATTTTTTTATTTTTATATATAAACTTAATTGATATATTTTTTAAGTATATAATAATAATATATATACTCAGCACACACACACATACAGTATGCAAACAAAAACTGTTATTTTTAATGCGATTACTATTAGAGACATAGTAACAGTAAAATTATAAGATATAGTAAAATTGATATAGTTTTATTAGTTAGTCATAGTCTTAGTATATTATTTCACTCTTTCTCATTTCCTGTGCCTTATTACCAAGTATTTTATTATTATTATTATTATTATAAATAATAATACATATATTTGTTTTTATTAATACTTTTTATTTTTTACAATTATTTAATTATCAATATCATTAAACATTTAATAATAGTAATAATAATAATAGTGTTTGTATATTTATTATTATTGTTAATCTCTTACATTTTTATTACTAATATTTTATTTCAATTATTACTTTATAAAATGCTACAATATAACAATCCATCTGCACTTCTTCAGACCCTTGCAAACCAGAGAACGTGACTGCTCACGTGTCATGTGACAGCGAGACGATGGTGTTCGAATGGTCAAAAGCCAAAGGGGCGTCATTATACATTGTGGTGGCAACAGGGAGTCTGGGATACTGGGATAACTTTAACACTACATCTACTAATCTGTCTGTGTCACTGCTCTGCGGACAAAGCTACAACGTGTCTGTCCAAGCACAAAATGATATCTGCGACAGCCCACTGAGCACCCCTGCGGTTTTCCGACTCGGTACGTCCCTGAAATTAGAGATAAACCTGCTTAACAAAAATGTGTGTACTAAAAAATCTAAATCCTTAAACAAACAAATGCAGTATGTAATTTCCTGTTGTTATAAAAAAGAGAATAAACTTTTGTAATGTGTGTTGTGATCCAGCGCCCTGCATGCCCCTCAATCTCGTGACGTATTTGGAGTGTGACAACCAGTTGGGTTCTGTTAGCTGGGGACCAAGTGATGGGGCGAACATGTACACTGCTACAGCAGTGGGTGCGGATGGACACACTCACCTGTGTGTTACTAATGGGACCAGCTGCACCTGGCAAGACCTGCACTGCGGTGAAATCTATAACGTTACGGTCACTGCCAATGACAGCCGCTGCACGAGCGCACGCAGCAACAGCACCATCATACACATGGGTAAGACCACGCACTCTAAATATATCAGCAGTCTGCATCTGTCCGCTGAATTTCAGTAGTTTAAAACTAGCATTGCAAATGTATCATTTACATGACTTATACATTAATAAAACTGTGTGTATATAGAATGTGATAGAAAAAAACAAAACAATTGGCATTTACTTGCGTTCATATACTGAATGTACTGTATAAAATTAAGATGAAAATGATGTGTCTGATTAGTTGTGCACACCACTCCCAAAATAAGTTTGGCAACATAATGTAAAGGCAGGAATTTAAGTTTGCTTCTCAGAAAATGCAATTTCAATTAATCTATTTTTTCAATTGATATTTTTGTCATTATGAAAAGAAATATGAAACTTGTAATGATTATTGGAAAATTGTCATAAAACACATTTTTCTCAAGTTCAATACTAAAAAATATAATCTATATGAGCACAATAAGCACTCTCACATTTTTCCATTCTTTTGTGTGCAAACAAACCTCACTGGAGTTTCTAATGCTGTGCTATGTTTCCTGGCTCTTTAGCCCCTTGTGTTCCTCAAACTTTGACGCCCGTCCTGGACTGTGGCACAGGGGTGGGCTCTCTGAGCTGGGCTTCCAGTGCTGGAGCTGAGACGTATGAGGTTGTAGCAGTGAATGGAGTTAATAATACCCTGGCGTTCAGTACCAACATCACCAGTGGCTTCTTAACAGAGCTGCTCTGTGGTCAACAGTACCAGATCACAGTCAGAGCAATCAACAGGAAATGCAGAAGTGTACAGAGCTCACCTGCTTATCTGTCATCAGGTAATGCACACTGATGGCTTGACTCTTTATACAGTCTGCTGGGAATGACCCATATCACATCTCATATGCTTTTCCTGTTCTGTTCTCCTCTAGTTCCATGTGTTCCCCAGAACGTCATCTCTCAGCTGGACTGTGCATTTAACTTTATAAATATATGGTGGAACATCAGCCGTGGAGCGGTGTCTTACCTGGTGGTTGCAAAGGGACCTGAGGGTCCAGTGACTGCTTGTAACACAACTGCACAGGCGTGCAGCCTGAAAACACTGCATTGCAGCTCCTTGTACAATGTCAGCGTTATTGCAGTTAACCAACAATGCAACGCTTCAAGTTCCATCTTTCAAATAAAGACCGGTACAGTCTCAAGTTTTATATCCTCTGCTCTCTGCTTCTATCTCTGTTTAAAAAAGAAGATTCATTACAATTGAATTAAGCATAGTTACTTGTAACTGTAATCCATTGAGGTGTAATTAAATTACAGTTACTTATGAAAATGTTAACGATTACAAAGGGAATTACATCTTAATATTATCACATACATACAGACTTTTTTGTCATTTATATATATATATATATGTACCGTATAAAATTGAAAATATTTGAACACTGTGAACTTATCAACTGGTTAAAAACAACTGTAAAAATGACTAAGAAAAGTTAAATTAGTTCTAAACAGTGCACAAAGACATATATTATTTAAACAAACTTTTATTTTGGATGCAAATTCATTTCTTTCCCAAATTGCATTGACTGCTCTAAAATATGAGAAACCAGTGGTTCTAGAGTTTAGGACACATGCTTAATCAATAAGTATTTTATTTCCTATTTGGCTTCATGTATATGCTTTATTTTTTAAAGTTTTCCCCCAAAAGCATTGTTAGATGCCAGTGTTTTTTGATATCAGAAACAGCATCATAGCTATTAAACTATACCTAATGATTTTAAATCTGTATTCAACCTTAGAGACCTCAAAGTAAGAATATATAATTATTATAATATAATATATATAATAGAATTATAATCTTTTAATCAAAATGATTAACAGTTGAAAACATTCATTAGAAATTTGAAAAAGTAATCAAATGTAAACAGTTGCATTACTTTAAAATAATTGAAATATTTACACTAATTGCATTTTAAAATAATTGAATTTAATAAATGTATTATATATAGAGTGTATTTGCAAAAACAGATAACTCTTAACTTTGTCAAGAATCATATATTTTTTATGTTAGCTTTTTTCTTACCTAGTTTGATTGAGATTACCTGAAATGCACAAACATGTAAAAACATGATTTTTGAGAATTGTTAAAAGCAGAGTTATCTGTTTTTGCAAAGGAACACTTCATATTTTTGTTAATATTTTGAAATAACATTATATTTCTACATTTCTTTGAATTATATGCAGAAATTAATTACTTAATAGTTCAGGCTTAGGCTATTTAACTGAGTCTTTCTCCAACCTTGTGTCTTTGCAGTGCCGTGTGTACCTACTCATGTGCAGAGCAGTGTAAACTGTACAACTGGAGCAGTATCCATGTCCTGGGACCCAAGCGTAGGAGCCATTTCCTACACAGCGGTTGCACAGACTAGTGGTGGCTATGCTTCAGTGTGTAACAGCACTAGAACAGCGTGTGTTTTCTCCGATCTGCTCTGTGGAATGAACTATAGTCTAGCTGTCAGTGCCACTGATGGAACCTGCAACACTGCTCCGAGTCAACCGGTTGTGCTGAGTACAGGTACCTGAAAAATAAATAAATAACATCCACCATAAATGCAGTTCAACAGTTTGGGGTCATTACTATTTTGTTGTTATTATATTAATATTAATATATAATAATTAATAATATTGTGAAATACTATTAGAATTTAAAATAACTTTTAAAATAACTTTATAAATTTTTTAAATTATACAAATTATAAATACAACACTTGTTTTTGCCCCATTTTTCATTAGCTGAGCTCAAAGATCTAAGACTTTTTCTATCTACGCAAAAGGCCTATTTCTCTCAAATATCATTCACAAATCTGTCTGAATCTGTGTTAGTGAGCACTTCTCCTTTGCCGAGATAATCCATCAACCTCACAGGTGTGGCATGATTATTTCACAGTTGTGCCTTAGGTTGGCCACAGTAAAAGGCCACTTTAAAATGTGCAGTTTTATCACGCAGCACGATGCCACAGATGTTGCAGGTTATCAGGGAGAGGGCAGCAATGACTGCAGGAAGGTCCACCAGAGCTGTTGTCCTTAATTACATGTTCACTTCTCTGCTATGAGCCGACTCCAAAGGCATTTTCAGAGAATTTGACGGTTTCATCAGCCTCGCAATCGCAGACCACGTGTAACCACACCAACTCAGGACCTCCACATCGTTTCCTCCAAGATCGTCTGAGACCAGCCACCCGAACAGCTGCTGCAACAATAGGTTTGCATAACCAAAACAATTCTGCACAAACTGTCAGAAACCATCTCAGGGAAGCTCAACTGCATACTCGTCATCCTCATTGTGGTCTCGACCTGACTGCAGTTCGTCTTCTTAACCGACTTAAAAGCAAATGCTCACGTTCAATGGTGTCTGGAACTTTGGAGAGTATTCTCTTCACAGATGAATCCTGGTTTTCACAGTGCAGGGCAGATGGCAGACAGTGGCATTGTGTGGGTGAGTGCTTTCCTGATGTCAACATTGTGGATCGAGTGGACCATGGTGGCGGTGGGGTTATGCTATGGGCAGGCGTATGTTATCTACAACGAGTGCACAAGTGCATTTTATTGATGGCATTTTAAATGGACAGAGATGACGAAATCCTGAGGCTTGTTTGCAGTGCCATTCTTCCACGCCGCCACCTCATGTTGCAGCATGATAATGCACAGCCCCATGTTGCAAGGAGCCATACACAATTCCAGGAAGCTGAAAACATCCCAGTTTTTGCATACTTACTGGACATATCACCCATTTAGCATGTTTGGGTTGCTCTGGATCAGCATATACGACAACGTGTTATCCTGCCAATAACCAGTAACTTTGCACAGCCATTGAAAAGGAGTGGACCAACATTCCACAGGCCTCACAAATGTTTACATCAGTCATGGCCTAATGGATAGGGAACTGGCGGGTTCGAGTCCCAAGTCCGGCAGGGATTGTGGGTGCATGGCCGCCCACTGCTCTGGGTGTGTCTTCAAAATTTCTTACATTTCATTACTAATTTGTTTTTACATTGCTCAAAATAGCATGCTTAGCAAGCTACAGAAAAGCTGGTAGCCAGGGAACAGACAAGTGACAGATCCTTATTAGCACGTTTCAGCACAGCAGTGTAACCGTGCCAAGAATTCTGGGCCGAAAACGGTTTGCAATTGTGCCATACCAGACTCATGTGGAAACACAACTGGAACCGTACCTGGTAGCTCTTAGAACCAATCAGCCCAACAGTGGAAGTCCAGCTCATGAAAAAATGGGGACAAAACCAAAGTGTTGCGTTTATTATTTAGTTTTCTTTGCTGAATAAATATAAGATCTGACCCCAAACCTTTGAAAACACACATCTAGACAGTGTGTCATAAAATAAACCAGTATGCATATATCAATATTTCATTACATTTATAGTAATAAATGTATAACCTGTTACTGTTTATTATTTTAGAAATGTGGTTCCCAAAATAACAAAAATACGATCATTTCTACTTGCATTGATACTTATTTTTAAGTTTCAAGTACTAAATGTATTATTTTGTTACTTATGATAACTGTTAATATTTCACTTCAGTGTCCTGTAAGCCACAGAATGCTAGCGCCCAGCTCAACTGTAACACTAACTCTGCTGTTGTAAGTTGGGAGCTCAGTGATAACGTCACACGTCACACAGTCCAGGCTATTGGTTCTGATGGACATCGCATCGACTGCTCCAGCTTCGACCACAGTTGTACTTTAGCTGGCATGCACTGCGGCCAGAACTATAACATTACCGTTACTGCCTTAGATGGAGTATGTGACAATAGCAAGGCGCAGCTCATTCTGAAGTCAGGTGAGTCTACTGATTCTTTTGTGCGTCTGATCACAGAGAAGCCAAGATTTAATCCTGTAAATGGGATATTCTGATGGCTTATAAAAAATGGTTCTTGTTCTTGCTCTATTTCAGCTCCATGTGCACCTAGCAATGTTCAGACGTCTTTGCATTGTGACATCAGCAGTGGGGGTGATGTGTCTGTGTCGTGGGTGCAAGCAAACGGGGCGGAGTCTTACATGGCTGTGGCTGTGTCTAATGATGGTCATTCCTACTCTTGTAACACCACCACTGCCTCCTGTGATCTGCAGAAACTGCAGTGTGGCCAACTTTATAATGTTTCTGTCTACTCACTGGCCTACGGGTGTGAAGGTGTGAAGAGCACTACGTCGCAGGTGCAGACAGGTATGTGTGAAGACTTATTTTATTAAGTGATAAATAATTACATAATAAGAGATCTCAACACTTCAGTTTAACTTAAATTACCCATCAAATATATAAAAGGACCATATTTATTTAAAGGACCATATTATGTTTGTTGATGCATATATATATTTCACTAAAGGTTTCTTTGACCAATAGCAGTTGTAATTTATTTTGCTTATTTTGTTTATTTTCCATCCCCCCTCTGACATAAAGGTAAGTCTAATGAAATATTTTGATAAATGGCAAGATATTATACACTCCTGTCAAGATCTTCCCACTGATTTAATTTATCCTTCTCCCTTTTTTAAATTAATTTTTATATTTTTGTGGCTGTGGGGTGTGTGTGGGTCCTTTTCTATTATTTTCTTTGTTGTAAAAAAATAATAATAATTATGTTGGTACTTTACAGTCAATAAAAGAGAGAGAGGGAGAGAGAGAGGGAGAGAAATATTTAAAGGCCATAACCAAAACATTTTTCACACTAAAATCAAAGAAGAAATATGAAAATATATTTTCCTTAAGTGAAGTCCACTTTCGACATTAATATAATATTGTAATTTTTCAGAATACTTCAGAAATGTTACCTCCAAATTATAATTGATTAAATGCAAAAGCAACAACAACAACCCCCCAATATATTATTTTTACTAAATGGTTAAGTATTTATATTTTATTGTTTAATATTGTAAAAAGAACAAAATAATAATTTGAAAGTAAGACATCTCATTATGCTAACAATAATTTTGTGCATTAATTTTAATAGAAATTCTACTTAATTTCAATGAAAATAGTAACGCAATGCAAAAGTCCTGAAAGTGGAATTTGATGTAATTTGATAAAAATGTACGTTTTGTGAGAATTAAAATATGGAAATGAGCGGCTTGCTTACCTTATGTTGTTTCCTTCTCATGTAGTTAGTACAGCCCCACCCATCAATAAAATCCTGGTTCCTTCTTTCTATTTTCTCAGCCCCGTGTCCCCCTCAGAACATATCTGCCTTTGTGGAGTGTGATTCAGGGTCTGTGCTGGTGAGTTGGAACCCAACAGTGGATGCCAGCCAGTTCATAGTTGAAATTGAATCTGAGAGCACAGGAGTGATTTCCTCATGCAACAGCACAAACACGCAATGCTCCATCACCCATCTCCCCTGTGGACAGAGATTCAACCTCAGTGTGATTGCACTGAGAGGCAGCTGTCAAAGTCAACCAAGCAGTGACCTTTCCATTGCCTCAGGTTGGACACTAACACAAGAATATGTACAGTTTTCAATAGCTATATTTACCTAATTTACATCATATGATCTCTTCTCTTTACAGCTCCATGTATTCCACAGGGGGTCAATGGTACTGTGGACTGTGTCACCAACTCTGCATGGGTATCATGGGATGTAGCTAGTGGTGCAGAGTCTTACACAGTGCTAGCTGTAGGGGCGGATGGTCAAAATTCCACCTGTATCAGCTCAAACTCCACCTGTAATGTACCTGACCTAGGCTGTGGAAGGAGCTACACCTTTCATGTCACTGCCTCAAATGCTGCTTGCATTAGCCCACCCAGCAGCACCTTTCAGTTGGAGACAGGTAAGTACACCTGTGACAAAAAACTTTAGCCCTCTTATTATAAGTTGTGTATCTCAGTCGTAATGTATGTACAATATTTGTCTCTCCAGCACCTTGTGCCTTGTCCTCCATCGTGGTGGTGGCTGAATGCCACAGTTCTGTTATCATGGTACAATGGCAGAAAGCTCAGAGTGGAAATTCTCTCTACTTTGCCACAGCAGAGGATCAAAATCATTCCCTCTTTAACTGCAGCAGTTCTGCTTCTTCCTGCAACCTAACCAATGTGCAGTGTGACAAGGAGTACACCATCATTGTGTCTGCTTCGGCCAACAAATGCAACGGCCTCCGGAGCCCACCCTACAAGATCAGAACTGGTACAACCATCCATATCATGCCATTCCCATCCAGAATAGATATTTATTTTAGAAAGCAATCCGTTAGTAATCAATTGCTATATATAAGCAACCATTACTATTATTATTGCGTTTGGGGAATTTTATCCTTAAAAGAGGTCCGGTTTTACTTAAGTAATCTGACTTAAATTTTTACCCAATGAATGAAAACCCTTAAGAGTTTCATTTGAGAAGGGAAATGGGTCGTACCTAGAGACCATAATATCCTGGACACCTGGGGATGGGTTTTTAAGCAAGCACCCTCAAGACCTTCATACATCAAACACTTAAGATATTTTTGATGAAGTCTGTGAACTTTCGGACCCTTCAAATACTGCAGTGCATCTCCGTGTCAGTCTTTACCATATGCATCGAAGACTGAAACAGAAGGGAATAAATTGTTGAATAAAATAGCTATTGTTTTCTTTGCACACAAAAAGTGTTCTCGTAACTTCAAACCTCTGGACTACCTTTCTGGACCTTGAACATGGTAGTTGTGTTGCATGGTCAGAAAGCTCTTGGATTTCATCAAAAATGTCTTAACTTGTGTTTTAAAGATGAACAAAAGTCATACAAGTTTGGAATTAGGTAATTACCTAATTTGGGTAGGTAATTAATGACAGGATTGACCTAGCCCTTTTAAATTATTGCAGCTGCACTCTATATACTAGGGTTGTACAATCCTGCTAATGGAAGACAACCTTCCTCTGGAGTTTAGTTTGAACAGAAGTTCCTAGTAATCACAAAGTCCATGATAAGATAATTTTGGAGCTCAACTCAAAGGGATGGTAGGCCTCCAGGAGCAGGATTGAATGCTCCTGATCTACAGATCTATCCAAGTTGGATTTGCTTTTTCATTATATTAATATTCAGGTTGTTCTCATGTCTTCCTTTGATCATCTGCAGCACCCTGTCAGCCCTCATCAGTACAGGCCACTACAAACTGTCAGTCAAAGGATGTGTTTGTGTCATGGGATCCATCATACGTGGCACAGTCCTACCTGCTTACTGCAGTTGGCAGAAATGGAGACTTGAAGACGTGCAATAGCTCGGACAATAACTGCACGCTAACCAATATGCATTGCAGCAACACCTATCAAGTATCTGTTTTAGCCAGCAACGAGAACTGCACCAGCTTGCCCAGTGCCAACATCACCTTCCAAACAGGTAAGAGGACATAAATAATTTAGCTTTAAATTCTGTTCACACATTCTGTAAATAATTATTGCAATGTGTTTGTTCTGCAGTGCCGTGTGAGCCATCCAATTTAACTACAACCATGCAGTGTGGGAACAGTAGTAGTGCCTCCTTGTCCTGGGTGGGAAGTACAGGGGCAGTGGCCTACAAGGGACTTGCACAGACAGAAACGGGCACAACAGTCTACTGTGAAACCACCAACACGTCCTGTACTCTGGAGGGCTTAGTGTGCGGCACAGTGTACAACTTTACAGTGCAGGCCACAGGTGGCTTCTGCAACAGTTCCTTGAGTGAACCTCAAACAAAGGGAGCAGGTACAGCAATTATTAGTCATCCTCACATCACGCCTTTCAAACTATTGCTTTTGGAGTAGACTTGAATTTGTTTGAGGACAACATTTGGAACAATTTATTGTCAGGTTTTCTTCACTTGTTTATCTCCAAAAAGAACCACTCCCCAATTTGCTTGAAAATGAAGGTCTAGAGAACAGTTCAAGTCCACTTTTGTAGGGTCATTAATTAGTCTGTTAACAATTTTGACCCAGTTTAGAGACCAGAATCACTACTGATAAAGATCTTCACGCATCTACAAGCAGAGCAACGTTTTGGTTTTAAGTCGTTACCAAATTGGTTAGCAGTTACAGTACTTGCAATGTGCCTATGAATAGGATATAAAATGAAAAAGGAACTCTAGAAGAAGATACTGAAATTTGGGTTCATATCAACCATTTGGCAAGTGCCTGTAGCTTTCTAGTAACCCTGAAGACACAGAGGAGCTGGTTTGGGCGCGTTTGATTAGCGTTGGAGCTGGAAAGTGAGATTTGTCCATGAAGACAGATATTCGTGACTTGCTAGTTCTACTTCTTTGGGATCCCCACTAGGCAAACAGGTTTTAAGTCTTGTTCATGTCTTTTCCTCAGCTCCCTGTCCTCCACCTGGATTAAGGGTTGTCCCTCGTACAGTAGAAAATGGTACTCAGATCTTGAGGGCGTCCTGGTCTACTGTGAACTGTCCTAATTCTGAATACCTCCTGGCACTCACGGGCAACATTCAGGGCAACAACCAGGCCCTCTTTGACCTCGCCTCCTATTGGACAAGTCGCACGTTCTTCGAGGTGCCTCTCCCTTGTGGCTCCACCTACAGCGCAACCATCAGTGCAAGGAACTTGGCCGCCACAAGCGACAAGTCTGCTGCTGTCACCGGAACCACAGGTGCACAATGTTCTGTCACCACAGTACTATCTCCTAGCCGTACTTAAATGCTTAAAATGCAAAAACATCCAAAACTCATCAGTTCATTTTGTTTCCTTCCCCCAGTACCTTGTGCCCCTCTAAATGTGACATTCTCTGCATCTTCGGGGGTAGTGGCATGGAGCGAGTCTCTATTGGCTACGAACTACACCGTGTATGGAGTTACTTTGTCTAGCAGAACAAAACTCTGCATGACCTCACAGCTCTTCTGCTCTGTCACCAATTTCAGCAGTGGTAACATTGTCGTAACTGGCAAAAACACTGCCGGGGAGAGCGAAGTCTCTGTGCCTGTTGCAGGTAAGAAGAATCAAACATCAGATCAGTGGTAATTTCGTAAGTTCTGTCACCTTTGACCTTGTTAAATTTTCGGCAGTGACAGCAGTTCGCAGGAGGAGGTGAGACCTGGCACAAAGTGAGAAAGGTGAGGTGATGCTCAACAGCAGAAAAAAAAGAAGCTATGAAAATGAGATTTCTGTTTTATGATTAACTCTCAAAATGCAAATATATACTTTTAATTTGGGTAAATTGGACCTATTGAACTTAACCCAAAAAAGCTGAGACCAACCAATATTAACCGCTTTCCCATTACTGATTTGTGCAAAACTTTGGCAATATTGATAAATTCCATCAATGTTATGCAACTAAAACTTAAGTCATTGCAACGAATTTTGGTGAGATTTGACAGATTTTGGATATGTTTATACAAAGGCGCCGTATGCACGTATCTTTACAGAAGCAGCACAGAGAGACACTTCAGAAATGTGCATGGCGAGGCTGGAATAAACACAAGTGTTAACCGAGTGGCTGCAATCAGCTTCAGTAGCTGTATCAGAGCCAGACTGCTCCGCAGACATGTGCAGCGTAAACCATACGCTTAAGCGGTGTCCCAAATGACGTACTATGAACTTATATACTATGCACTATTCACTCATTCAAATTCAAAACTTTCACATGCTATGTAAGAAAACAGACATGTTTCATAACAGTTGAGTGCGTGAAGTGTCCAACATTCCACACTTAATTTTTTCAGGGATTTGAAGTGCACTTTTTCTCTTTGGAATTTCCAGTGTATACTTTATTTTAATTTGCGCAACTTGAAGGGTAATGGAAAAGCGGCTACTGGCGTTGATGGAACATATGAAATATCTTCTCCATTGAACCAAAAAACCCTACTTTTATCTCCCTCAGCCTCATTCCAAGTGCAATTAAATGACACCATGATTCTGCCTAATGATTGCTTTTGTAGATTCATCCACAACAGCTTCTTTTCATTAGCATCTTAATATTTACAAACCACAGAAATAAGTCTCTAAATGGTTTTTCAGTATTAACCCTTGACTCTCTCTACACTAGGCCTGACCAAATGCGTGCATCTCATCGCACTCAAACTCTTGCCTGTGAGAATTCCTGCAGTTGTCTAAGATTCTTGATAACTCTGTGATATTGAACTTTTGCATGTTACATATATTCTGGTTCAAGGTTCACTTTTTTCATATTTAAGGGTGGAATAGATTGACTGGGTAAAAGATTAACATTACTTCTTTTCAAATGTTTTTCAAAATGCTTCTGGCTGTAGGATTTACTTTCATGCAATGCCAAAAAAAGTGTATTCCTATGTTTTTGTATATGAGTTATATTAAATACAAAGAGCATTTCTCCATGTGATCAGTCTTATAAATTATGACATGTAAAATAAATTAACCATACACAAAACACCTGCTGTTCTTATAAAATTAATGTTCTTACAAGGAACTGACAAGGGCACAACAGTGCAGCAAAACATCACTTTAAAAGACTGTATATAACATTGAGTAAATGAACTACTCATCCCATGAACCATATTGCCTACAGTACATATTAAATATAAACCAGTGCATTTAATCTTGTTTTTTTTTTTTAAATACATTTTTACAATTTATCCAAACATATTAATATGTGTAATAGGACTGACTAAATTAGGTCACAAAGCTTCATGGGAATGGGTAACCACTTATTTTGTCTCCTACACAGTAATAGCAACTTGTCAGATCTCTTCAAAACTATGGATAGTACTGTACTCAAAAATAAAGCTGAAATCATACAGTAGAAGCACATCTTAACCTAAAATCTTCATGGCAGGTTTGCCTTGAAAGGCTTGTCAGTGAAAACCTCAATAAAGAAAATTATTTTACTTGCTTAATGACATCAGAAATGTAACAACTGAGCAACTGTGTTCCATACAAGATTTTTATTAGAAAACGAGATGCAACAGAGCAATGAAACAGCACGACGTCAGCACAGCTTTCAGCAGCCTGTGCCAAGAACTCAACTCTTGTGGTAGCTCTGTTGAAATTTAAAACATTCTCTGAGCTCTATGTACAAAGCCATCTGTGTAAATCCAGAAAACGAATTGGGAGAGAAAGGGGATAAAAAAAAAAAATAAAAAAAAAGATTAAAATGCCATTTTTAGTTTGGACATCTGTAATGGGCAAATGAGAGAAAATGACATTTCTCATTATCTACACAGGTGGCAATTAACAGTGCAGAAAAAAAGAAAATCCAGGATTTTTCATGTTTACTTCAACACAAGTGGTGCACAAGAGAATTAAAGACATGAAGGGCTAGAATAAAGGAAGGGAATTTGAGAGAGAGGAGATAAACAGACTTGGATCAGGGAGACTCTGCTCGAACACTGTTTGTTCTTTCTGCTGGTTCAGGACTGGAGCGCTCTTGTTTTACATGTTCTCGTCCATTGCTGGATTCTCGACGGTGCGAGCGCTCTTTGCTCCGACTGCGTTTGTGTGAGCGTTCCTTACTATGGCTGCGTTCCCCTTTCCTGTTCTTTTCCTCCCCTGCTTCCTGCCTGCTCCTGCTGCCCGAGCGAGAGCGCTTCTTGCTAGATCGTTCGGTTTTGTGTTTCCTGTCTCTGCTTCTGCTCCTTGACCGTTTACTCCTCTTTTCTTCCCTGTGCTTTCTATCCTCCTTATCTTCCTTGTGCTTCCTCTCTTCCCCCTCTCCTTTACTCCTCTTGTCTTTAGACCTCTCCCGATCTTTATCTCTGTCTTTCCTGCGACTACGCTCTCTCTCACTCTCTGCCTCCCTCTCTTTTTCTCGGTCTTTCCTCTCGTTCCGCTTCTCTCGACTGGCGCTGCGACTCCGGCGTCGCTCCCTGCTGCGACTGCGTCGTCGTTCTGTGGTTCGGTCTGGTGTTCTGGAGCGTCGTCTATCTCTATCTCTTTCCCTGTCCCTCTCTCTATCTCGGTCTCTGTCTCTATCCCGGTCCTTTCCCTCCCGTTCTTTGCGCTGCCGATCTCGTTCCCTCTCCAGTTCACGGTCGAAGTTAGCTCCCTGTTTTTCTTTGTGATGGCTGCGACTCCGTGAACGATTTTGCGATTTCCTTGGACTGGGACTTTTCCTAGGTGTCCTAAACACACAAAAATAAAAATATTAAACACACAGCACATACAAATACACTAGAACCCACAGAACACTTTGTCAAATAGAAGAGAGTGAGGGTCACTCTTAAACTGCAATGTTACAAGGTACTATATAAAAGACAGAATGTAATACAGACAAGCAATTCAGCAGAAATTTCAATTCATATTACCCTGGATAAAAAAACAAAAACAAGATACAATTCAACAGGACTTACAGAAAGATATTTCAGACAGTAAATCCAATATTTTGGATACTTTCCAGTCTGGCTTTAGATCTTTGCACAGCACAGAAAGTGTGCTGTTGAAAGTTACCAATGATCTCTTGCTTGATACTGGTTCTCATGCGGTTCTTGTTTAGTTAGATTTAAGTGCGGCATTCGATACAATTGATCAAAGTATTCTGTTGCATCGATTGAAAAAAATTGGTGGGATTTCAGGGTGTCGCTCTTCAGGGGTTGGCCTCTTATCTCAAAGGAAGAACATTCTCGGTGAGCATTGGTAAGTTTACATCTTCGTCAGCTCCTCTGTCATGTGGTGTGCCCCAAGGGTCTATTCTAGGCCCTCTTCTCTTTTCACTTTACATGCTTCCCCTGGGTGCCATTTTTAAGATCTCCTACCACTGTTCCTGTTACTCTTCAATACGGAGAGCAAAAACGGACAACAGTGCCTGTTTGGATAGGCTTCATAGCCGTTTAGAGGAGATAAAAGCTTGGATTGCTTCTAATTTAATACAGTTAAACAAAAGCAAAAGCGTAAATTTAGATTTTAAGCCATCTCTGCTAGTGTCCAACCCTATGTAAGAAATCTTGGGGTTGTAGTCGATTCGTTACTGAACTTTGAGAAACAAATTAGTATGGTGGTAAAAGGGAGCTTCTTCCATCCAAGATCGATTTCAAAACTGAAACAGGCTTTGCCTCACAAGGACTTAGAAACAGTCATCCATGCATTTATTACATCACGCTTGAATTACTGTAACTCCCTTTATTATGGCCTGCCTCAAACAGCAATTCTTGTCTGCAAGTTGTGCAAAATGCTGCAGCAAGGCTTCTTACTGGAACAAAAAAAAAGAGGAATCACATTTCTCTAGTTTTAGCTTTGTTACATTGGCTTCCTGTAAAGTTTAGAACTGATTTTTAAAATGGCTGTCTTTGTGTACAAGTCTTTATCTGGACTTGCACCTAAATATATTTCTGACCTTCTGACTCCATACACTCGTCAAAGGGCACACAGGTCAAGTAGTCAGCTTGTCTTAACTGCCCCACGTTGTTGCTGTAAAACAAAGGGTTGTCTGGCTTTTTCAGCTGCAGCCCCCAAACTTTGGAATAGTTTGCCGGAAAATGTGAGATTTGCTCCTTCATTAGCTAGTTTTTAAATTTATCCTCAAATCATATTTATTTTTTCTGGCTTTCGATTAATGTTATTTTAAGGCTCTGATGTCAATTAGCTCTTATCTTATTATATTATCTTTTATCTGATGTGCGTTTTCTTTTACGTTTTTATATCTGTATTTTGTTGTACAGCACTTTGGTGCAACCCTGTTGCTTCTAAATGTGCTATAAAAATACATTTTTACTCGACTAGTGTCAATTTTACAGATCATTTGATATGTTATTTTGTTGTAAAACATACTCCAGTAACCAGTGTTTCAGAGTCATTATGGCTGGTCTTAAATAATTCATTCAAAATGGTTGGTGATCATTTAAAAAAGCTGAAGTTTAAAAAGCTAAAGAAGCTGCCTTCGTACATCACTTACACGGCACCACAAACGCTGATAGCTGCTGATCTGGTTAGCCAAATAGTCTCATCCTGCCCACATACACACAACCAAACAAACAAAGAAAATACCTGGAACGACGCCTTTCTCCATGCCTTCCCGAATCAGCTGCTGCCGCCTCTTCTTCTTCTTGCTCCTCTTTTTGTGGGGGTTTACGTGGTCGGCTCTTCATGTGCTGGTCGATCGCTTTCTGCACAGGAACAGGTATTCGTGGGAACAACGTTGAGAACCATTCCAGCTTGGTCAGGAAGGAGCGGAGCATCTCTCCGATTGTCATTACGCACCCTCCTCCAGCCTTCACGTCCAATTCCTGACCACAGACATAAAATGGAGCAAAACAATTAACACTACAATCACAAACAACACACTCAAACAAGTACTAAATCGCACAACTTCTGGTTCACATCAACACTAATAATTAAACTATAAGCTGTCCTGAATTAAATGCTTCATTTGTGATGACCAAATACTGAGTCTTCACCTCTGCTCTCACCGGACTTAATATTCAGTATTTACAGGTGCATCAAGTAATTCTGTTGTTTCAATGTCCGTCATCTTAGACTTTATAGAAACAAATAATCAGCATGTATATAAAAATACCTTGATCATTAGCTAAAAAAGGTGCTATTTCATAATGGATCTTTAGTGCACCTTTAAGTGGAAATCTTAGGAGACTAGTTACATTTAATATTTTATTATATTGGTTTTAGATAGGTCAAAACACTGCATGACTGAGCTTCAAAGTAATTAGCTTCCACAATGTCTCTTACTATGCAATGACTCAATATAGGTGCAATGCAGAGAAGGTCGCAGGTCAGCTGACATATATATGCTGTACCGGTGCGTGTGAAGGGGTGGAGTGGGTGGGTGAGCGAGCTTGTCTAACTGCTCTCACGAATGCCAGCCAAGAGTGTGGAGCACACCCTATATCCAATCCACCCGCATCACAAGGGCCATCTGGGAGAGAGAACAGGGCAGTCAGCCAGAGACACACATAACCATCACCACGCCTGGCATCAATTTCTGCTCAAAGCAAATTAGATCTCCTTTTCTGGACTAGTTTTAAAATGGATAATATATTACCACGTCCTTTACAGGTGAGAGTGGGCGTGCAGGAGCACAAGAGATGAGCAAACACTCAGAAATGGATATCTGATAGGTCTATGAATCACGGAGGCATGCTGCTATATACCCATAACTGGACTAAGAAAGTACTGCATGCAACAACAGGGGAATCACCATAGAACTTCACGTCTAGTTTAAAAGACCATTTGCTGAGAGTTTGTGCTGATCTCTGAACAGACATGGCATACCCAGTGAGAGTAAGAAACTTGTCATCTAAAGACTTGGGTAAACTTGCCACTACACACACAGCTGTAACAGTTTATTTCAATAGGAACATTAAGCCAAATGAGGTCAAAGGTTGAAGGACAGCAATGTGCATCACAATCAGCATTTGGCCTGAAGCTTACTGGTTACAACTGGGTTACATTTGAATTAAAAGAGAGAGATGAAGGCATTACCCGTGGTGACATACCTCCTCGTCGTCAAGGAACTCATCATACCAGTCAACCAAGTCAGGAGGAGGTTGAGTATACCTACAATACGTAGATTTGACATGATAAATGTGTATTCACCGAAACCAGAAAACACACCTCATCCAAACAAACAAAGCGGCTTGACCTAAATACTATGAAATCATCATCTCGTATATAGCAGTTTGAACACATCTGCTCTACATGTTTATATTCCTTTGCAAAATTTAATGCTTGAATTTGATTATTCAAAGTTGTTCGCCAATATTCACCTCTATGGCACTGTTAAACTAAATATGAAGTGATTTCTGAAATGGTTACAAAAACAATTGAGGTACCTGATGTACATGAAGCCCAGTGACCTGATATAGGGCGAATCCGTGTGAGTGATAAGACCCATCACTTGTTTGCGGGTCAGTTTCAGTGTAAATAGCTTATACAGCAAGCAAAACGCAGTGGACACAATCCCACCCGTCCCGACTCCTCGAACCTGCAAGACAACATCATTAGTCTTAAATCTAGACTTATTTCCCGCTTAAGTCAACCTCTCCCTTGATTTAATCAAAATGACAAAGAGGATGGGAGGATTAAGTCGAGGAGGTCTCAAGGCACGTACTTCTACTTACCCCTCCGCACATTCCCGTCTGCCCTGCGGTCTTCCTGCTGCCCTTTTCCCATGGCTCCATATGCGTCACCTGAGAAGGAAACAGATCAGTCGATTAAAGGAAAAATACAGCTAAATCTCAAGCTACCCTTCTTTCAAATCTAGGTTCTCCAACTTTCTGTTAATGTGCTACTACTTATATATAATCATAATAGTGTGAAAAGTGTTCTCAATCTTTTGCACATTGCTTTTTTATTTTACAAAAATACTGGATAATAGAAAGATACTATATTTTCGATAGTAGCAATAAACATGTCTGTTCATACAAAAGAGGTTAAGTTTCATTTAGTCATTGTAATTCTATGAGAAAAGGGAAGTTCACGCCACAACTGTAATGCCAACCATTATTTATGACCCTGGACCACAAATTCAATCAGGGGTATATTTGTAGCAATAGCCTAAAATACAATGTATGTATACATTTTACGCCAAAAATCATTATGACATTAAGTAAATGTGTTTAATGAAGACATTTTGTACATTCTCTTACCTCAAATAGATCATAACTTAATTGATTATTGATATGCATTGCTAAGAACTTCCACTTTAAAGATCACGTTCTCCATATTTAGATTTTTCTGCACCCTCAAGACCTCAGATTTTCAAATAACAGTTGTATCTTGGCCAAATTTTGTCCTATCCTAACATCAATGGAATCAGCATTCATCAGCTTTCAGATTATGCATGTAACGTTACATTAAAAAGAAAAAGAAGACCCTTATAATGAGTTTTGAGTTCTAGGGTCCTATTTCTCCAGCTAATTACAGAACAAAAGACACGGACTAAACAGAATGTATTACAGCATTCAGTGTCCAACGACATACCTGCATAATGCAAAAAACTGCCTGCTTTTGCATACAATTAAAGCTAATGGTGACTAAAGCCATCATTCAGTCTATAGTAACGTTATACTGAACACTTTATGTGATCTACTAAAGTAGGCCCAACGTGTGGGTGAGTTAGTGATGACAAAAGTTTCATTAGTTATATAACAACTATAAGCGTAACAGAAAGGTTATTTCATTGACGATGTTCCGTCATTTACTTAGGAACTTAAGTTACCATTAAAGCTAACGTTAATAGAGAATAAAGCTGAGACTCTGTTTAATAGTATACAGAACACTTTATGGGTTATACTAAAGTAGCTCAATATTTCGGATAATGATTACAGGTTTCATTTCTGAGGTAACTAACCATTCATAGATAACGTTATATATACATTTTTAGCTTAGCATAATTAGCCTCCATGGACTAACGCGGCCTAGCTCGGTAATACTGACGTTACATTTAAAAATCAAAATACAATTATTTAACATATTTAAGCATAATATGAAAAAAAACCAAAAACAATCAATAAGCAATACTCAAAACGCCAATATAACACAAATAAGAAAACCGCGGGCTTCACGCTCATCGGCCCGGGCTCATTTCGCCACCTTGAAGTATATCTCGTCCACCACCTCGTGGTACGTCTTGAGCTCGTACAGCTGGACCTTGAAGTAAGGCGACGAAAGGACATTTGTCAGGATCATGGGGTTGAGGTTCATAGTCTTCTCGTTGCCCCATAACGGCAAGACGTTACCGTGTTTCCCGCCGGCCGGTTTGCTCACGGCCTGCTGCTGTTGTTGCTGCTGACTAACCGCCATGGCAGGTCTTTCACAACGCCATTAAACTACTAAACGAAAGAAAATGACCGTTGCCTTTAACGAATACAGCGTCAATGCGTTCAGCAAGGTGCGTGAGTGGCGGACCGATGTATCTTAATTCATTCGAATTTGATTTTGAATCGTTTGACCGTGTTCCATGCGATTAGAAGACGCACTCGAAGCGTTCAGTTAACGTTACGCCGAGTTGAGGACAAGATGGCGCACAGAAGAGGGGCGGCGGAAAGGGACGCAAGGCTGAGGTTGCCAGGTTGTCACATTACAATGCTTATTTCTCTCTTTAGAAAGAAATCAAGAAAATTCTTTAGAAAGCGCCAATACAAGTAAACTGTTTTTATTTATTTATTAAATTAGTCAACTATCCATGTATTTCAGAATGTATAAAAACAATCGGGTTCGTCTAAAGGTGAAAAAAGTTAATCGCTGACATCGCATTGCTTAGAGTGTTTTATGCAGGACTTGGCAACACGATCCTCCAGCGTGCTTTACAATGGCTTGTGCTTGACTGCAGGTGTCTTGTAGAGTGCATATAAATATTGTCTCCTATTTTTCCATGTGCTCTTGATGTTGTGTGGCAGTAATGCTCTAAGGCTGCATGTTTTTAAGATGTATTTACTATGATTATGGGACTCTAACTTAACTTAATAAATAATATACATGTAAATTGTGCATCACCAGCTCAATTATAATATTAATTTCAGACGATCATAGAAAACTACCAAGCACAGCAAGTTAGCAACAAATTACAAATACAGAAGTTTTATTTTTTATACAAAATGTATTCTTAAAATGAAACATATTACAGTGCACATATATTGCATGTTGAATTTCTGTGACCTTTAGGATTTAAAACATCAGATATAGTAGAAATCTTTATTTCTTTGACTTCAGTTTTTCTGTATCTATTTTTTTCCTCATATACATTCTTAAGAATATGAAATTTGATAAATAGCCCTTGTTATTAGCCTTTAAAATGTGCATGTTCTTTCAAACACATTTGCAGTAATAAACTAGGGCTGGGCGATACACATCATACGATATATTATGCGCATCTCGTCAATAAAGCCGGTTCTTTGAATATATCGTACGATACATATCGCCCAGCCCTATAATAAACTATAAAATATCCCACATTTACATGCCCCTTTTAAAAAACCACAACATTAAACAGATCCTGAATCCTGGCTCAGGTCATCTCCATCTCTTCTTAGCTTAAAGGAATGCCTGTAAAATGAATTTGGATTATGCCATTTTAATAAACAGTCCATTATTGGCAGCGTCCATCCCTGTGCAACCTGTGGATGAGTCTTGTTTATGATGACCAAACGCTGACAGCACTAAACTGGGATCTTAGAAACTAACTAATTTGTGGGACACTTTGTCTTTGTGTTGAACTAACAGCCACCTAAAGTACAGTCATCAGTTTACTGTACATTTAGACAGTCTTCCTTTAAATCAAAACATCTGTTACATTTTAATTTGACCTTTATGGATGGTCTCACAAAAAGATGAAACAATTTACAACCACTTGAAATTAGCAGCATTTAACCAAGGAATAACAGACAATCCAAAGTGCGTCAGTCCATGTCAGTGGATTTATAACAGCTGATCTTCATCTAAAAAAATAGACTTGTCTTTTCAGTTCCGCCAGTGGTTCCAAGCATTTTTAAAAGTATCTTTGAGAACTATAACCATCCATTTTTGGTAAAAGAATACCAATCCAAGCATTTCCTGTTACTTTGAGCTAATGCAAAGCTTCTCTCAGTCTGTCTGTCTGAGCTTTACCACTAGGGGGAGCAGCGATTCCACAAATTCCTAGAGCCCATGAATGTGTCAGGAGCCCAGTATAGAACTGCTACTTGTGATCGAAGACAACTGCTGTCCTTTCATTTGACACAGGATATTACATCAACTTCCCCCACGGACGTTTAGTCTAGCGTTTTATAACCACCTGTTCAAAAGCTCCTGCACCAACCCTGAATGATGGAAAGAGAGAGATAGGAGGCATTATATTACATTACATTACATTACATTATATTACATTACCACAGTCTGCAATTTTAAGACATTGTCAGAGCTCATGTAACGTAATACGTCTCTGTAATCTGCTTCTTATAATGCAAAACACAATGACCATGTCTCACACAAGGACGGCATAAGAGAACAAGGCCAGTTGTTGTGGTGACCTTGCGGCAGGGAAAGTTACGTAATGCATCTCACCTGGTGTGCTGAGAGCCCAGTGCAGTGCTGCCTCCAGGTCCAACAAATAGTCGTAGACCCTCTTCTGCAACACACATACATATTAAAGCATTATTCAGTCAGTGCAAAGACTTGAGAGAAAAAAAGATAGTGACACATATACAGTACAAAAACCCTCATATCAGCTGGTGGATGATAGAAAGGGAAAAAACATTCCTTGTAATACCATAATGATATACATATAAAAACAAGTTCCTTATGCCATCAAGGCTGCATTTATTTGATTAAAAACACATTAAAAAACAATATTGTTAAATATTACCTTTTAAAACAACTGTTTTCTATTTTAATATAGTAAAAAAAAAAAAGCTGGCATTTTAAAATTAAAAAAACGTTACAATTTTACAAAAGGGTCTAATTTTATTTAACATAGAAAGTAAAAAAGTCAAAGCGTTAGCTTAACAAGATGCTGGAAAAGATGTTATGGCAACTAAGTTTAAAGTTGCCGTCTCTGAGGTCTATCCATGAGTCAGAGAGAGAGAGAGAGAAGAGGGGAAATTCAACCATCTGTTTGTTTGAGACTGTAGTAACCATAGTAAACCAAACCTCAATGTGGTGAATATTAAAGTGCAACTCAACAACTCAGAATTTCCTTATTCAGAGATTGTGTTTTGTGAAAGCATTGCGCGCCAGCTATAGGACAGTGGAATAAAGTGTGTGTGAACAGATATATACACATACACGACATGTTGCCACATGCATCTGTTGGCAGTTGACCACAGCCTGGTGTTATGGAGCTGGAAATGAGGTTTAAATTTAAACTTGTTTTCAGGGAGGTTGCTATTCAAAATATACTTGTAGAAGCAGATAGCATAATATGTGTGTGCACCTTTTCACGGTGAGTTACGATAAAGTCATGGTAGATTTTTGTTTTAAGGAAAAATATCCACTTATAAATATTTTGCTAGTCAATTTGTTTGTCCCACAAGAAATTGTAATTTATTTTTCCATGTATTATTTTTCTTTGACCCTTAGAAATACTTACTATATACATTCAAATGTTTTGTCATTTTGGACACATTAAATAAATCAAAAGTGACACTAACAACATTTATATTATATTTATATGATATATTTTGCTTCCATATGAATATTACGCAGCACAGCGGTTTTCAACATTGATAATAAGAAATGTTTCTTGAGCAGCAAATCAGCATATTGGACTGCAAATGCTCCATGCATCAAGGTGCTTTCTAATGGTACCTTCATTACTGGAGTCCAGTATGCTGTGGCTGAAGTCTTGGCCCTGTAGGATAGTCTCGATTATATCATCTGCATTCACTCTGGTAGCATCCACTCGCTTTAGCTGAGACTCAACAGAGTCCTGTTTCACAGGATGCCTGAAACACAACAAATATTGACTTCACTAAAAGAAGTTTCTACAAAGACATTTTGCAGTTAGAGCTAACACACGCACACACGTTTACCTGTTGGCTGTGATCCCACTGTGGGATGGAGTGGTCAAGTGCAGGGGTAAAGGTGTGCGGGACTCTCTGTCCTCGCTGGGCTCTGGTAGGCTGCCAATCCCAGTGGAAGCACTGCCCACAGACAAGTTCCTTCTATGAGAGAGCTCTGTCAGGCTGGAGGAGCGCGAATGACCGGTGCTGTAGCCTATAAGATTGTCCAGACTGATCAATATTATGAAACTGTATTATGCCAAAACCAACAGAATTAAAAGATAATAAAAAAAAAAAAGCTAAACATTTGGTAAGAATGAACAGACCGGAAAACTTGGACAGCTGGCTGGCATAACTGGCTGTTCTTGAGTGACCACACTTTCCCAGTTCATCTGGAACAGAACCATGACTGAAGCCACTTTTTCTTAGGTTTTCTAAAATAAGGTTAAATAAAACAAATCAGTGGATTGTAACCATCATTGTGAATTTAGAAATTGCTGTAATACCAAGTAGACTTTACAAGGTCTTTAAGAAAATTAAATATAGCTACCACAGCTTGGAATAATTCTGAATAATACATAAATATTTCTTTTAAATTTGAATAAAAATAATTCACAGTATTACTCAAAATATGACACAATATTACATGTGGCTTCACTGTATTTTTCGTGAGACATTAAAAACAGCATATTATTCCAAACCTGGCCAGTATTTAGGCAGTACTGTTGTGTGAGGATTGTGGAGGCACCTGTATAGATTTGAGTTGTACTCTGTGTCTCTCCTCTTCTGTCCTCATGCAGACATGTCTCCATTTCTCCTGGAAAACCAATGGTCATTGCAGTGGATGGAGGCCTGGAAGAGTCAGAAATATCTCCATTAAAAAGATAAACATGCAAAAATATAACAAATTAATGAAATAATTGCATTGCTGCATATACAAAAATCATATATTTTACTATTCTTAACTTAAACAGTAAATTTAATATTGTTACGAAAATAAATTTAAACACATTTATTTAGATACTCAAAATAATTCAGGCTCCCTATTCTTAAGAGTCTAAATAAAAAAACAAACAAACAACCAAAAAAAAACAAAAACAAAAAAAAAAAACAAATTTCTAATTCAGTGTTTAAGTCAGTCATACAGTTCTGAGAAAATAAGATAATCAGGTCATGTAAACTCAAAAAAATATATCTACAAAAGCAATAGTCTATAAAACAGATTTCAGGGATATTAATTATTAACAGGGATTAAAGTACTAATCTGGCATTTAGTCCCTCTAAAACCGTCAGTGACATAAAACTATGACGCACCAGGAAGAGCTAAAAGTACTAGAGGTGCAGTATGAGCACTCCCACACATACACAAACACCCGATAACACTTCTGCAGGCCTCACATACTCACAGGGAACCACCACACACTATGATTTATGAGTGCGCGTGACTATTTTTGACCACCATCCAGTGAAGTAACGATACAACTCTCACTAGAGCATGATTCACATGTCTGTGGCGACAGAGACACCTCTTCCATGGAGGTTTATTTGTCACTCTTTTAGTTGCTAATCCACTGTAAGTGTTGTTTTGATAGGAGATTTTGTGCCAGCTCGCTTGCATAACAGGAAGCACATCTTTCAGTGTTTTCTGGGTGCTGGATGTGATGATTAATATTACCTCCTCTAAATGTCAGTATAAATGTCAACTATTTCAACACGCATGCAAACGTATCCACGCAACTAGCCCAATATTCTAGAAGCACTAATGCTTCAAGAACTTCATTAAGAGATACGGCAGTGCATATATATTTTTAAATGATAATTATTGATCAGAAACATTCATATTACCAGTGTTGAATAATGCAAGGTTATTCATTATTGTGCTACTCCTAATACTCATCATTCAGAACCATGCTACTGTGCTGATTTTGCTGAATTTACTATTTTCAGTGTTAAAATCAAATGTGCTGCATATTATTGAGAATTCTGTAGTCTTTACAGTCTCTTTTGATCAACTGAATTGAATGAAAGTATCATTTCTTTCGAACATAAACCGTACTGCTTAAGAATGATTGAGTAACTAATAACCTGAGGTTTCAAACTGCAGAAACCAAAAAAAAAAAAAAAACAGCTCTGTGTCTGGCTGTCACCTCTGTTTAACTACACATCACCAGAAAGTGGTTGAATCAGACTTCCTGTGTTCATGCAGTCTTGGATATTGGTGTCAGAAAAACACTCTAGCACAACCGCGTAGACATGCAAACAAATACAAAGGCATCCTGGCAGCTACGTCTGCTATTGTCGCACAGGTTCAAGGTTATTCCGAGCGGCAGGGTTACTCTTACTGTATCACTTGTTACAATTAAACCAGGCTTTCCCATCCATCCAAAACATATTATGGTCTTCTTTCCAAAAGGATGCAGATTTTAGATTTAAACATGAGATTCAAACTTTTCAAAATCTATAAAAAATTAAGGGACAACTTACGTTTTAAAGCAAGGATCACCTGACATTAGCTGCATACTGATTATCACCTAGAAAAAGAGAGAGGGGTGGTGAGTGGTGACATGTAGTATAAGATACAGCACACTGAATATTTCATTAATATCCTTGCAAACATTATCAGATATACATCAGATACTGGAGAACTGTGTGGTAAATAGTTTTTTCCTCAAGGATACTAATCATGGCTTTTAAACATATGATTGACTGAGGCCCCTTCACTCCAAGCATGATAACTCTAAAGATAACAATATTAGCGTCCAGACCAGCAGTTTATTCTAAGCACACTCGCGTCTGCCACTTTAAATTCTCCAGCTTGTGATAGCAGGATGGATTCTGATTGGCTGTCAATGTTTCTATCATTCATCAGCTGGAAAAAAACGTCTTGAAAATTATTACAACGCTATCGTTCCTCTGTGCCTTTATCCTTATCATTGTGGTTGTCTTTGCCATTCATTAATACGAAAAAAACATTTTTAGAATTATATTGTTATCGTGCTTTGTGTGAACAAGCCTTTACTCTATTTCTCAACTTAAAATATGATTCGAAAATTAAAAGGAATTGATTAATATTTAACATTTTGAACATATACGGAATATATTAATATTATGAAATAATAAAAATAATAATAATATGTTGATATTATATTACATGTGATGCGAGTAGCATTCTTGAGTGTTTTGGTGCCATTTATCAGCAACCCTATTAAATAATCAAAAAAAGTTGACTAATACTATTATATTAAATAGCCTTAAAAAGAAGAACAAATTTTTAATTATTGTCACTTCTTAAAAATAAAAATACAGCATAATATGCATTTTACTATTACTAATATTATTATTATTATTAATAATGAAAACTGTATAAATGGCATAATATTTGTTTATAATAATAATAATAATAATAATAATAATATTCAATTAAAAATAATAATATCAACTTTAGTTGTGAGAACCATTATTGGGAGTTATTTTTTAAGGGCCCAATTATAACCAATCCCAATATTAAAGAATAAAATAGAAAAATATGAATATTTGAGAACAAAAAAAACAAACCAAACCATTATATAGTGTAAAATAACTGTAACATGACCCATTTTAAAATAAACTTACAAATATGGCAATACACGGGACATTAATGGACTGCAGTGATGCAAGTTTCAATGCTCTGGTCATGCGTGTGGCTTTCCACAGCTATAAAGGAGTAGGCCTGTGGAATTCTGGGTGCTCTGTGAACAGCCCCAGGCGGAGGTGGAAGGATACAGGCCTGTGGAATTCTGGGGTACTGTGAACAGCCCTAGGCGTAGGTGGGGGTTATGGATTGGAAAACACAGCGCAACACAGGCCGAAGCATGCCACACATAACCCACATGAAGCGGAACATAAAGTAACACAACACTGTACACAGATCTGAGGGGACACACCCCTCCCCTCACCTAGCAACCGCATGTTTATGATAAAAATAAACAGAAGAATAAAACGCATAGGGCTTACGGTCTCAAGACAAAGGGGACAACCGTGCATCTTCATTATAAAGTTTTCTGCTATGTATGTGAGTGTGTGTGTGTCTGTGTACCTTCAGTATAGAGTTGTCCTGCCGTGTGTTTTTGGTGTTGTATCCCTCCAACAGGCAGCGCCGTGTGGTGCTTCCTGAACCGGCAAACTCAGCCAAGTTTAAATCAGCAAAGCCAAGCTGTGTGACACATACATCGTATCAGTGCCAGTGATCTGACAGAAAAATTCTTCATTATCCACAGATGATAACGGAGCTTACCTTTGCGAATGTCTTCCCCCCTTTGAGTTCCTTCATAAAAGAAAAGAAAACAAAACACCACCAACATTTAAACACCTCTCTCAATCAGCAAACTACATTTACAGGAACAAGAGTTACATAATCAGACATTTAAACAGTTACTTGTAAAAGGAACGCATTACTTTTCAAATTTAGAAGGGAATATTTGACTTTCTTTGCTGCTGACCTTCAATTATTCAATTCAACCACACCAAGCAAAAAATAGAGTTTCGTTTTTGTTATTGCTGAATAATCATATTCTTCAAAAAATTTGTTTGAGCTGCGTTCTCTACCGATCAGAGATAAATTAACATTTCCTTCAGCCTGAGGCGTATTTATTACACTGTAGTTGTAAAAGGGCTTTATCATTTGTGAAACAGCTACTTTTTATGGTGGGCATGATTTCACCAAGTACAAGATGTTCCTGGATCGACACTCTGGTTGATCCTGGAACAACATTCCTATAAACCAATTAGATTCGAGGGATAATTTTTCAGGAAATATACATTTTTAGGCTTACGATCAGGGTTATGTGCTTCTACACCCTTGTTAAGCAGCAATCATTTCCCACTGATTTTAGAAATACATTTTGGGTGGGGTTAGGTTTAGGGGTAGGAACTGGACAGTAATGTTGATCCAGCAACTCTTGAAAACAACAGAACGCATTCATTTCCATAAAAAGGAAATAAGTACCATAAAATGTACGTAATTAAACTTCCATAACTTTCCCCAACACAGAGAATGGTAAATCATACCTTTCTTACAGATACTCGAATAACACATGGATCCAACACCCCTGTCCCTGCGTTAGCACTCATCTTGCATAAGAAGGAGAATCTTTTCTTCCATTTAACACAATTCACCAGAACTGGCTCTCTGCAGAAGAAACCACAAGAAAGGTAATGTAGAGTAGACAAAAAAAAATGATATGAATGATTTAGATTAAGGATGAAATCTGAAAGCAGTGTTTACTGCCTTTGCCTCAATATGCAACAATATCTTAATAAGCTCTATCATTACTGCTGTGTTATTAGGGAAAGTAATTTAGACAAAGCATTTGTCAAAGGAGATTTGAAGGAGAATGGAACAATGTCTACAGGGAGAGGATGAGTTTGTTAGGTGTTTGTTCAGTTACTCTGGTTGAGAAATACTGTGCATTTTGTAAGTAATATGTCTGAATAACGCTTCCTGCAGCAGTTTTTCACTGACTTAGTACTTCCTGAAAAAAACAGTAACAATAACGCCATAAAAACTTTGGCTGTGGTGTTAACTGAGGGACGTCTGGTATTCCAACAGATATGGAATGTAACCTTTTTTTGTAAAAAGCATGTTACTGTTGTCACAACAAGTCCAGCCTCGACGGTTAGAGGAAGGAAAGCATTGGCTAATCAAACACTGCCCACTTATGCACACCTGTTGAGAAGAACGCCTCCTTCCAAAATACATGTTCCTTTATAACTAAATAAACTGCAATATAAAAATGTCTCAATATCAGATTTAAACCTGTCTAGGTTAATTGAGCCAAAAGACAACACGCTAACATAAAAATAGCTAACGTTAGTTGTCATCTTACAGAGCCTTTGATCATCTCGAACTCATTCCACATTAATCAGGCAACCTAATGAAATTAAACCAATTATTTCACGATTAAATAGTTTAAAAGACGTCCTTAAACTACTCATGCAATATATTCAGCTCCCTTTATTATTTAACACTGTGTCATATTAATATTAACTAACATGGACATTCATTTTAAACACAAACACACACTTATCACTTAAATAAAATAATAAAAAAATGTAAAAAAAATAGGCAGGGTGTGTTGAGTTGGTCTCACCTCGAAGACTCATCTGAAAAGCCTCCGTCCGTCAACCGAACCTTGCAGAACAGAACTCCATTCACGTAAGGGACAGATGACAGCTCCTCCAGCTCCACATCAACTTTAAACTTGAACCTCTTCTTTTTCATCATGATGAAAGCCATACGTGAAAGAATACGTGAAGGACGACAGATTAGCTATACCGCGCGATGAAGAGCCCAAACACTTTGACGCGTTGCCTCCGCGGTGTTTGAGTCTGAGTGTGTGTGCGGGACGCTAGTTTTTAAACGCAGCTGTGTGAACTGCGTTGAACCGACAACTGACGACACTTTAAAATAAAAGTCCATCCAACGTATTTCATGCTTACATTAAGACAGAGTTCATATATCATTTATGTGAATTAATTACCTGTATAGCAATGGAATATAAAATAATATATTTTTAAAACTTATATTCTGTTTATTGGTATTTTTGTAGATTTATATAATTAGATTTAATATCATTTAACCATTTACTATACAGTATACAAATCATTGCAGAATGAAATAGTTATTCTTGCTTTCTTATTTTCTGACAATAAAATTGTAAAATTTTTAAATTCTTAAAAGAAAAAGAAAAAAAAAAAACACGAGGTTTTTACTTTTGTGAACATAATATTTACAATTTTTTAAATTGATAAAAAAACAAGCATTGCTTTTAGTAGAGTCAGATTCATGTGTCCAAAGGTCCAAACATAATTCCTAATGGAGACATCTTACTGGATACTCTCATTAATAAATTAAACAATATTTTCCCAAAGTTGCTCAATATAATGACAATTCCAGAGTAAATGAAATGAATATGAAATATAGTGTTTATTATCAATGTTGGCCTTATACTTATACGTAAAATGTTTCATGGTGTAAGATTTATTAATTAGTTTAAAAGATACTTCTTTTCTTTTATAAGTGAGGAAGGATTTTTGTTGCAAAGACCCAAATTAAAATTAATTAAATTAAATAAATTAAATTGTCTAAACAAACTAATCCAGTAGGAATTAACCTTTCCTCCAGCCTTCAGAATAAGTAGCTCAGTGTTATCCAGAGGCCCTATTTTATTAAAACAATAAAAACGCATTACATTACAGATGATTTCATAGAATAACAGACTTATTTTGAAATATATGAATAGCTCATATTTATGTATGTAAGTCTAAATTTTACATATATTTTTGTTTCTATTTGTATTAATCACTTTTTAGAAACAAACCCTAATAAAGCATTTTGTGGTCGAGTATTAAAGACCAATAAAAATAAATAAATAAATAAATAAATGGAGATTAAAAAAGTGGTCTCGGAGAACCCCTACTGGTCGATGCTGTAACATTACTATTCTGCTGTCTATAAAGATATTTAACTGTCTCATTCTAGTTTGTAGGTTTATTTTAAGCTAGTGTTATTGGCCTTTTTGATTTTGTTAATTGAGTAATACATAAAAAAGGAATATATAGAACGTAAAAAGAACAGAGAAGCCAGTGTTAGTTAATATTTTTTTTTTTTAGAGAGCAAGCAGTTAGTAAATGAACAAAGTGCAGGTCTAAAGGGGAAAGGCTGGAATTTTGTATGACTTTGATCTTGTGTCATATGAGACGGGATGATATGAAGCGATACAATTTTAAGAAATAATATAGCTCTTAAATATGACGTAATAGCAGAAAAAAGTTAATGTTGGACTTTTATTTGGACCAGTGTATTTAGGGCTATTTTATCTTTCTTCCTCTTGTGATATAACGAATATATAACATTTAAAAGGAAGTACAACACACCATATACACAATACAGCACAATTAAGAAATAATTCAACATAATTAACATAATTCATAACATACTTCATAACATAATTCAACCAGTTATGCGATACAATGATGCGTGGAGTATAAAGGAAAATAATATAAGATTTGGAAATGGAGTTTGGAAATTAATAGCACTTCATTGTTAGTAAACGCTTGTTTTGTACAGAATTTATTGTTGTACATTGTTTTAGTTTAATTGACAGATAAATCAACTTTAAGTTAACAAACAAACATTCCACCAGAGGGAGACAAATCATCACGAAAGCATAGACTACCAACCTGCGAACACAGATTACGCCGCATCGGAATCTGACGTCACAGCAATTAAAAAAAATAAAAATAAAAAATAAAAAATTACATCAATAAGTGGGCGATTTTAAGTTTAAACTATTGATTTTTACAGAATTAACACTATTCTGTATATTGTGGTTTAACATTAAACACTAACAGTAAATCCTCAGCGTAAGAGAATACATCTGTAAAAACGAAAATGACTTCGTTGTAGCTGCTTTTGAAAACTTTCATAACCAATCACAATCGCCAAAAAATAATTAGCAGTTTTTAGCAGCCAATCAGAAGCCTTGTTACAAAATCCTACTTTGACTTCCGCAACAGCCTCGTTAGCGCAGTAGGTAGCGCGTCAGTCTCATAATCTGAAGGTCGTGAGTTCGATCCTCACACGGGGCAGGTTGTGTTTTATCATGAAAGCATAATTGAAGCACCTCTGCGCCTTAATTTAATTGCACATTGCAGTCTAACACAGAAGTGGCGATTTTGTACAGTAATATATAATCATGACAATAAAGTAAGCAACGAAACTAAATATGTAAGTTGTTTTTTTTATTTTTTATTTTTTTCCAAGCGAACTAAATGTAAGCTAGTTTTCTATTTATTTATATATTTAATCCCACATATGTATTGTTGTCTTTGTCAATTAAGTACTTTATATGTTTTGCAAATAATGTAAAAGCTTACAGTAGTGTCAGTAAAGCTTTGACTCTGACAGAGAGAGAGAGAGAGAGAGAGAGAGAGAGGGAGAGAGAGAGAGAGAGAGATTTCTGAATGATTCCACATGCTGAATGAATTCAGTGACACTCTCAGTGAACGGGACGCAGCGGCGCTTTTCCCTTCTCGCTTTGGGAAGGAAGGACTCACTACAGCCGGTGCAGCATGTGAAAGTCCAGCACAGGCGACTTTCTCCTCTTTTCTTTTTACACATTTTGCAGCCAGTCTCTGATATTAAACATTTCCACCGCACTGATTTCTCCACTGAAATGCCGTCATGCCACGCGTGAATGTCAGCTGGATTATTACGTTGCTCGCGGTGGAGCTCGCGACACTGTCTGCCGCGCGCACTCACAGCTGTCACGAGGTAAAAACGGCGTTTCAAGTGCGTCAGATCGGACAGCTGAGATGGGTCCCAGAAACACCTGCTACAGGTTAGTGTAAACGCCCTGTGCAGTCGTTTGTCATCTTGGTGGTGAAGAGCGTTTATTTGTAAATGCTACTGTTGTCAAACTATAACCACACCTGTTTATAGTAAAATTACTGGTCCTCTTTGGATCTTTTTTTACTTACTTTTACCATAGAGTTTTTGAAGCAACCGGGTAATTAGGTGTTAGCAATATGTAAAGGAATAGTGTACTCAAAAATGAAAATGTGCTAAAATATAGCATTACATTACTTGCTTAACAACGGATCTTCTGCAGTGAATGGGTGCCCTCGGACTGAGAGCCCAAACAGCTGATAGCATCACAATAACACAGAAGTCGAATACTCTTAAACCACGAAGAAGAGCTTTCAAGGTACCTGTAGCTCAAGGGTTGTGGGAATCATTATTTTAGCTGCACTGCCCAGGGACTCATCCATGTCTAGTGCTGTCAGATACGTTCCAGTGTTACTTTTGCATCCTAAAAATTCCCACAGTGTGCTGTTAAAAACCATCAGCTGCTCACTATATTTACACACTGGAAATTTTGTCATGTCTCTGCATGTTTGGCACTGTGCTTTTAAAAGCTCAAATAAAGATGCATGATAAACAATCCAGGTTGTTCAAATATATTATATAATCGATATTTTCACCAGCCTACCACTTGGAATTCAAAAGGATTTCATTAATTTAGTTGTTCCTGAAAGTTTAATGTAACCCAGCTTCCGTTTAATAGTTTTTACGAGTTAATTGACTGATTTTCTCTTTTTTTTGCCCAACAAAGTTTGTGTGATTGCCCATGTGTGCTGTAAGGCTCTGGGCTCTGCACTGTAAGTAATTTGTCTTGGTAAACTTCAGACAAGGATCGTGTCAGGTTAAGGGAATCAGTGTTGACAGATGTATACAGCCAGCTGCTTTGATGCATGACTCAGCGAACAGGAGCGAGTCCTGCTGGAATGACACCGGCCCAGCTCGCGTGGGTCTAGAGTTCTCACAGTACTTGAGCTCACACACAGGTCCGGTTCTGCTATGACATCCCGCTCCTACAGATCAACCTCTTTAGTAATCGAATACTAATAGTGCACACTGCAACCAGCTCATCCAGGTCTTTGGGGTCGCTTGGAAAGGTTACTGGGTCTAAAACACTAGCCAGCAACCTTGATGTCATTTTATTGTTCTATCTTTCTATCATTCAGTCTATCATTCTATTGTTATATTTATCATTGTTTACCATTCTATCATTCTATTATTCTATCATCCTGTCATTCTATTTATCTATCTATCATTCTATCATGCTGTCAGTTGATATGTCTATTGCTTTATTTTGTCATTCCCTGTGTTTATAATTTTGTCATTCTATACATTGTTCTATCTGTCATTTTATGCTGATCCTAGTTTATCATTTGATTGTTCTATAGCTTTCTATTGTATTATCCCTCTACCTATTGTTGTGTCTTTCTGTCATTGATTGTTTTGTATCATGTATAATTCTTTCCATTGTTTTATCTATCACTCTATCTATTGCTCGGTTCATCGTTCTATTATATTTATCTATTGTTTTGACTATTGTTCTGTCTGTCTATCTGTTCTTTCATTTTAGACTTCTTCATGTTCCTTGACATGAGACATGTCATGACAAAATTGGCTTTTAATTTTCCGAATTTCAGTTATTGCACCTACTGTACTGGCAAAGTTAAGAGGTCAAACTAAACTACCATCTTTCAGACAAGGCCTGAACACCTGTTCTTTGGCTGAGACGGATCTATATTTCTAGATGAGCTACCAGTTCCTCTTCTTGGATTCTTGCAGAGCTGGGATGGAAAGTTTTCACAATGGTTCTTATTTGGGTTAGCTTAAATTCTGAGTTGGTTGATTTTGGTGGATTATGTTTAGTTAATGAGCTATAACCCTCTTTTGGGTAATGTCTACATGTGCAAAAAAAATTCAGAGCATGCAGAAGAGTTTTGATGAGCCTACAGGCATCCTGTGCCCTCTGGTACAGTTTCTCCTGTTTATTTGACTGAATACTGATATGTAGACTTAGCATAGAAATCGTTCCTCTGGGAACCAAGACCATACCACAGCAAAACCATAATTACAATACATTTCAGGTTAGTGTGGTTTTGCCTTCCTCCTAAGATCATTAAACTCTTTATTTCCTTTTTGTGGTCTAAAGAAAAAGGTTTAAAGAAAGGGAAAGATTAAGTAAGTTATAAATTACTTTTGTTGCAGAAAGACTGGAATTTTTATTTTACGACTTTCTCCTGTGAGCAGAGTTTCAGAAGATGGATGACATTTTGTGAATTGTTTGTTTTTTATTAAAAAGGAGAGTATCACCCTGACCAAACTTCCCACAGCTTGACGTATAGATCCCAACACATTTGTACTTGCTTGCTTTTTTGAGGAACACAAAATCTCCTTTTAAGAATGCTGGGGTCCAAACAACTATTGACATTCATTGCATGGACAAAAAAAAAAAAAAAACAGAGAGAGAGAAAAAAAATCTGTTTTGTTCCACAGAAGAAAGAAAGTCTGTTAGACGAATTTGGAACAGCTCGAGTGTGGCTAAATTATGACTGACTTTTCATTGTAATTATGCAGCATATCAGACTGTGCCAGGTTTGAGAAAAAAATGCTCACACAGCTCCAGGATGAGTTCATTATCATCAAGCACTAACCTGATAACTGAGAGCTGTTCTTCTATCAGCAGTTAAGTACAGGACTACACAGCCTGTTTATTTGCCACAGCGACTTGGCACAATTAAAGCTGAGACAGCAGCCAAAATAAAAGCAGTCTAAAATGGTAGGCTTGATAAAATGTGCCCTTTTGGAATAGTTTCATCAGGTGAGCATTAGGTTGTGCACCATTCCTGTATTCAGAACAGTAGAAAACGGACTGTGTGCAATGAACTTGTTTTAGCTGCAGACATAGCTCTCCACTCCTTTGGTGACAGCTGATGGGCACTGAGCAGTGAGACAGAAGCTTGCATGCAAGACAGCAGCCACAGACAACAAGAGGCTTTGAGCAAGAGTCTGGAATCTCAGACACTCTGGAATGTTTCCAAACACTATCACTAATGGGCAGAAACTCAAGACACCACCTTATAATAGTAACCCACTCAAACCGCTCCTCAAAAAAACCCCTAAAAAACCTCTATCGTTCTGTCTATATATCTGTCAGTCATTTCATTACTTTCTATTGTCCTGTTCATTTCCATCCATCCGTCCATCCGTCCATCCATCCATCCATCCATCCGTCCGTCCGTCCGTCCATCCATCCATCCATCCATCCATCCACCCACCCACCCACCCACCCATCCACCCATCCACCCAGAGTTTTCATTTATCATCAAGCACTAACGTGTACAATACATAAATCTATCTACCATCCATGTATTGTCTATATGTAGATAGATCCCTTCTCTCCTAGTTTTCAAGTAGTAAAACAGTTGTGAGCTGTTTGTTGCTTAGTGAGGAGGTCTTGATGTTGCATAGGGTTAAAATCTGGAGTTGCTTTCTTTTCTCAGAAGTACTGACAGGATTCGAGGGCATGAATCTGTCTGTTCTCAGATCAGTTGCCAAGTAAAGCAGCCTTCTGAAACCCAGGCTCTTTAAAAAAAAGTCTATGTTGATAACTAATCCTGTGAGTCTTTTTGAGGCCAGGGCAGCATGGATATTAGGTTTTAGGAAATTGCTTCTACGTTTTTGTGTTTAATTCTTGTCTTACCTGACATGTTCCATGAAATCAAACAAAATGACCCTTTCTCCTCAGGCATGTTGCTACTTGATGCTATCTAGTCTGTAAAAAGAGAACAGGTTAATTATTACTCGTTTAATGAAATGAAGCAACCATTGCAATCAGATATTTAAAGGACAGTTTGAGTCTCCTACAATCCACACCATTAAATCACAGGTCTAATTAATCAGTATTGGATTTCCAGCCATTCTGTTGGGTTAAAGAGTCCTTTAGTTAATTAAGTGGCAGAGACCTCTATCTGTGTCTGGCAGTAAAGCCATCGATATGGAGGTTTGTATGCTGAAGCAGTAGACAGGTTACAGTCAGTTACAGCACAAAGTGAAGATTGTTTTCCTCGTAGAGAGACACAACCACTATTTTCTATGAGCCATAGTAACCTAGTAGTCTGACTCGCCCCATATCTGCAGCATTGTTTTACTATTTGCTTAATGGTTTATTTGCTGAGTAAGAACCACTATCCATGCCTGGTTGCAACAGCTACACAATATTACAGCCTTTTCTATTTTCGTTTCCAGATGTGGCTCGGCCTGTGTAATCTAAGCTCAAGAATGTTTGCTTTAACTGAGAGGATATAGCATTTTAATAAAATGTATAAAATGATTAAATTGAAATGTTTAGTTTTACACTTATTTTGCATTTTTATATACTTTAGCACTGTTTATCTCTAGAAACTAATGTGACCAAAATGTGCCCCACTGTAAAGTATCCCACCACTCATTTTTAAATGCTTGTGTGGAACATCAAATGCTTTTTTGATGGGATCTCTTGAGGTAAACGTTCTTCTGTGATGAAAGGTGTAGAACAACCTGTGCATTCATGCTTTCAATCTCTGGCTTGAGAAGAAAGACCAAACGTCTTTGCATATTTACTTTTCTTCTCTTGGTCTCTCTGCTCTCAGCAAAACACCTTTTTTAGAGTGACCAGAGCCCTGTGCGTCAATGCCAAAGTGTATTAGTTTTTGCATTGCAAATATAGTGAATCAAAATTTTTACTTGGAACCAGAATGTTGTTGGTTCAAGTCCTGTGGCGACTGACGCATAACTAAAGTGTCCTTAAGTTGCTTTAGATACACCTTATACCTGAGCCTTGCCTTGCACATCTTTATAATTTTGGTTGTACTGTTGGAGTAGCAAAGCCAGACTCTATTCATTCAGTACTAGGGTTGTTGGTTCCAGTAAGTCCCTCATTTACAGTACACCCCCCAATCTCCTTATGTATCTGAAATGCTATTACAGAGAAAAATTGGATAATCGGTTTGGAGGCGCAAGCTTATTAGCATCTTCTTAATTCCTCTCTCATCTACAGCTTTGCAGAGTACTTGGGCAGAAAGCTCAAATTAGGCTCTAAATAAGAGATTTGAAATCTCCCCTTTTCTCCACAGGAGCCGGGTGTTACAAATGATGCTGATTATATATATTTGGGTGTACTTGTTTGAAGCTACATGGAGCTGTATTCTCAGAAACATTCTTCTGGGTGGTTTGGACTCTGGTTGTTTAGTGTTGTGTGCCTCTAACTGGGAGGCTCAATCATAAGAATGACCCAGGGTCAGCGGGAGACAGTATTAGGCCAGTACTGCTCTTACCCTAGAAAGGTTGCATTTACTGAACTTGTTTTTTGCAAACTAAAATTTTTGGTTTTCTGTCATGTGTTCTACATTGTTGTAGCCAGAAATGACCGGCTATGATTTATTGTCGGATGGAATAAATGAGGAAGTGATCAATAATTTGTTTAATCTTTGATCGATTGTGATTGCTTGTTTCTGCTTCTTGGCCTGTGTTTAATCGAGATATTCAGTACGCTTTCAGTAGATGTGTAATAGCACCCCCTACCATATAACAATAAAAACACAGAAACCTGGAAAAATTGGTGGCAAGAAAGTGTTGTTTCAAAAATGATGGAAACATCCATCAACGGTGGGGAAAGAGTTAATGTTATATTTTGAGTTTGTTTGTATTTATACATAAATGAAAATATTAAAATGAATAAATTTAGATTTAGAAAACACAAAAATGCATCGCGATGGGACAAGAGAAAATTGCATGGCTTGTAAAGTTATGAAGCAATATCTAAATAGTTGAGTCTGAAAATATTAAAAGTGGAGCAAATGTTTATATTAAAAATATTCTTAGACATTAGTGCCCAAGTGTCTGTGGTTGCTCAGTTTTTTTTTGAGTCTCATTCAAGAATTTCTGGTATGTTTTAAGAGCCAGGTCAAGGTGGGAATATGTCTGCCATGTTTTAACTACTGAGGCCAGGTAAAGCTATTCCTGCTGATTTCACTCAACTTCAAGTACTAGGCCAAGAATTCTAGGAAACAGTTTTTGTTTGAAATGATGTGCGTGCGTTTATGCTCTAGTTTATTAACTTTGTATTGATATGGAGGGATCTGGGTGTATGCACACTTGTGCACTTCTGCCATGGCCGTAGTGGTCAGATTGACCACAGTATTTTTTGGCCTTCCAAGCTCCTGTATGGCTTGACCATAGATTTAACTTGAACTTAATATGGTGTTTTGTATGAGTGTCTGCAAATCCCTTTGAGGTTCATCTCTCCTTCTGATTTCAGCCCAATCCACCATCTTTTCCTAAGCATTACCTTTTCACTTGCTTACTGTGGGCACAAATGCCAGCCAGCGCTCCTCAAAGCCAAACACTGGAGCAGCACGCCTGTGGCTTTGAGAAATGCAGGTGTGCAGCTGCCTAGGCCTTTTGAGAGATGTTTTCTTTCAACATGGTCTCTCCCAAAAACAGCACATCAGTTGTGGGTAAATATCCTGCTGCTTCCAGTGTACGCCAGCACTTCAAAGCACCCGACAGCTTCCTGAGAAGAACCTCAGAAGAGCCAGAGGTTAAATTCAGTTGGGCTGCCGACTACTTTAATGACTTTCCTTTCCCATAAAGTTGCTTCTGCACTTCAAGCATGCTGAAGTCTTAACCTAAATAAACCATAATGTTTTCAGTCCTCACTGAGGATGTCTTGTTTGGGTTCTGCACAACTCTTTCTGGTTGACTTGTAGTGGGAATTTCTACAGTGGACCCCGGAGTCAGTGGTGGTCAATGTGATGTTGCAAATACGAACTGAATAAAGACTAATCCGGCCAATCAAATGAATGTCACCTGAAGGTGATTATGGGATGGGGTTGGCTAGGTTTGAACCCCAGACAGGATGAAGAATAAGAAAGTGTATGCTCAGGCAGAACCATAGACACCTGCTGGGGTCCTAATTCACTCGCCGGGGGCTGAATTCATTCCATCGTCTGTTAATTAAGGCTTGAAAAGAGACAGACGCCAGAGATTATTTCAAATAGTGTTCTAGACAAGAGTTTTTCAAAGTGTTTTATGTAAAAGAATGTTCCCCCTTTCCTAAAATAATAAGGCACCTTTATGTATTTGCTTAAATAAAAAAATTAACACTGTGTGACTATATATAAAAAGTGGTACTGTCCAGATAACACAGTGAAGTAATTGGTTGTGTAACTGACTTATCTTCATTGTACTAAATCTAACAGTTAATCTCATGATTGTTGACCAGCCTTTAGAAAGTAAAATAAAATATTGTAACAGTGATTTTATCAGATATTTTATTTTATAAGATTAAAAACGAATGACCAAACCCTGTTATAGATTTTTCTCCATGACTGTTTCCCCATTTGCAGAGAACTGAAGCATATTATGATCCTCTCCTTATCAAATTAACTACTTTTATGCATTTTGTTTTATAAAACATATTCTGTTTTATTAGAATCATTAGTCTATCCATTTTCTTCTCTATATTGTGTTTACTATTTAAGAGCCACCTAGTTAATATTCCCTGCCAACTCCTGCATCATTACACTGTTCCTGCTGAGGTAATAGAGCCTTAAAGGGATAGTTCACCAAAAAAAAGAAAAGAAAATTCTGCCATTAATTACTCACCTTCATGTCGTTCCAAAGCCAAATTAAGTTATTTTTTATTTTCTGACTCTGCCTAGACTGCATTGCAACTACCACATTTAAGGCCCAGAAACATAGTAAGGACATTGTTAAAGGAAACAAAAATACCAACATTATTCAACAATGTATTCTCTTCCATGTCTGTCTGTCTTGTCTTTCTTTCTTTTAATTGATTGAAAGGTCAATATGTGCTATGCTTCCGTCATCCCAAAGACTCGTCTCGTCAGCTGTGGGCTTGTGATAGTATCACATGTACCTGTATGTATGTGTGTGTTTTTAAAATCAGACCACTGTTATTCACGGTGTCCTAAAGAGCAGGTGCTTGTGGTTTTTACTTGTATTTGATGACCTGATTCCTGGTGTAGATGAAGTCTGTCTGAAACTTAATCTCAGAAAGTGCTTGATTAATGTCCAGTGAGTCACAGTAGTGACCTACAGTCTCAAAAGTGCATAGCGGACGTCTGTACAGCATGGAAATGGAATGAAGCTAACATCAGTCATCACGGATGGCCAGCCCAGTATCTATATCTCACTTTTTCCTTTACTTTGTGTTTCTCTTTCTTTTAACAAAGATAATAATTATCACATTATTGACAGAGTGTTTAGATTACAATATCAGTGATAATACGGTACATTCTGTAAACACATATGTATTAGGTTTTGTTTAGTTTGGATAGGTGTTTATTTTGTGTTGACGAAGTTTATGTTTAGTTAAGCAGATTTAATAAAATGTTTAGTTTTGGTGTATCTTGGCCTTTGTTTTCACTGGACATGATTTTAGTTGAAGATATTTGATATCCAAGGCAGAAGCAACCCAAGCTTAGTGGGAAAATGAGCCTGTGTGTGTCGATATGTCTTTTAAAATCAAAATATGTTCAATTGAAATGGTTGGTGTAAAAATGAGTAAAGGCTGTTTGTATTTAGGCTAATATTAGCCAGAACTGTATGTAGTTTGTAAGTAGTGTTTTCCTCAATCAGCCTATGTTGGGAAGGAGAGGAACACAGTTTAACACCGAGGGATGTTTTTGAAAATTACTATAGTAACATTTTCACAGCAGCAAAACATCATAATGTTAATTTTCTTAGATCTAAAATGTAACTTAATTTGCTATGGAAACAGTAAGTTAACATGTCATTTTATAATGTTGTGAATAACGAGTAACAAAATGAATTGGAATATTTCAGAATGCAACGTAATTGGTCTTGCCCATTTTGGAAAAAGTTAGCTTGGAAGCCATTTCGGAATGTTTGCAGTGGAAAATGCAGAAAACAATATTCCACTTGTGTGTTAAATTACAGCATTTTCTGTTATTAAGAGGATGATTATGTTTTTATGTACATCATTAACTCAGGCTAGTGGAAATACAAGGTATTTAGAATGTAGGGATATTGGTCATACAAAGTTCACATGCTCACGCAAGGCCTAGGCAGATGGGAGCATGGGGTTTAATGCTGCTTGAACTGACTTAAGTCTTCTGGGACCCAAAGCACCTTGTGCATCCTGGGTAATTAGGTTGCAGTTATGAAGAGAGTGCAAGAGATTTCTGAGGATCAGTTTTCATTATACTATCTTCTCACGGCCTCAGTAACACTCAGCTGCTGAATATATAGTTGCATAAATGTGTGTGAATGGGGATACTGGTGCAGGTTTAATTTGGTTTTATAGTGTCACTAATGCTATTTGTTCAAGTTCTGTCTTACAAATGCTTTTTTTTTCTCTCTTCTTGTAGCTGTGGACCTGTCGATATGCAAGCACGCTGGGCCATCATGTTGTACGCGAAGAATGGAAGAAAGCTACAGAGCAGCAGTCCTGAGAGACACCACCCAGAACATCAGATCATACAGCTTTGAGCTGAAATATCTGATTTCTGCCCATGTCACCGCTTTTCAGGGTACACAGATGCATGCATGGATGAGAGATTAGATGGATGGTAGAGGGATGAATGGATAAGTGAAATGGATGGATGGATGGATAGATGGAGTAATTGACTGATGGATAAAGGTATGAGTTTATATGGATAAAGCAACATAATGTTACGGCTAATTTTATTAGTTTCCACCAACCTGGTAAAGAAATACGTACCTCTGTGCAATTTTTAACATGATATTCCTCAAGTACTTTATTAAAAAATTACACTTTATTAATCTGAACTCTGTACATTTGCATGAAAAGGAATAAAAGGTGCCATAGTGTTCATTTCTTTTGGAAACTGCAGTGATATGTACTTATTGGTATGTATTTCGCTTCTCGCTAAAAAGTGCACCCAAGTACGTTTTCACATAAATTCTGATTAAGGAGCTTATTTCCACATGGTTCCTTGCACAATACTAAGCTATGACCTATTAATATGATTTGTAAAGTAATATATTTTGGCATGTGCATTGGCTTTTTTCTAGTGTAGTAAACTTGCTCCGGAGCTCACCAGGTACAGCACTCGGAGTGCTCTTGTACAAGTCCCATAAAATACTAGTTATTATAAAAGAGTTCACTTCAGGATTTAGAGTAGATGATAATAAGTCTATTCTCTCCAATGATGGATAGAAAGATGGCGAATGTACGAGTTGGATATATCTGTTTACTGTACCTGTCTTTGTTGCCTGTAGTTTGACATGCTTAATTGGTAAAAAAGGCATAATGGCATATTTTTTCCAATGTGGTCTGGCACTGTGATTGGAAGAGCTACTTTAGAGCTTTATCTTTGGCGCTGATTGCATGTGAACAGGAAACCTCTTCTCATCGTCTTGATTAAAGACCCAGATGTGTTTTTTCGGAAAGTATGAACTAGCTGCAAACATTCAGAAGCATTTAGCCTTAATTATATTAGATTATGCTCTATGAAGTCTAGTTACATGAGGTTTGGTTAGGTTTTACTGCATTAATTCTTTAGAAGGGGAATTTAGATTACTTGCCCACACTCTCACAAGTGTCGAACCCATTGGCCAAACCATAATCGGCAGTGGAGCTTTAAAGAATCTCAGCCGTATGCAGCCATGAGTGTGTTTTGGAAGAGAGCACCGGTTGTTATTAAGGTCTTCTGTCAGTTCATTCATGAGTATCAAGCCTTGGTGTGAATGAATGAGCTCTCACATACACTATTTCAGTCCAGCGCTCACGATAGGCTCATTTTAACACGATATGCGGTCACTGAAATGGCCACATACTGCATCTCACAAGGGGGGGGGGGTTCAAACCACATACATAGTTTTTGTTATGCTCTTCAGTCATGCCTTTGTCTCTCCAAGCCCGTTTTCTTTTGGCATCCATAAGACAGCACAGATTGTTCATTGCATTCCATTAAAGTGTTTCTAATGTTTGTGTCTCGGATGCAGAGATATGTGCAGAATGTTTCGCCGTCGACAGGTCACATGCAGAAATCAGGAATGTTCAAACAATTGCCTTTTACGGATGCTGATGTGCGTAGGGTGTTTGCGTTTAAAAAAGTGGGGAAATCTGTAGTCTTTGTGGTGATTTAGAGCTTTCAACCTTTGTTCTAGAGGTTAGTGAGGATGATCGTTTTTGCCTAATATATAGTAAATATTAGTACATAAATATTAAGGACGTTTCAGGCCTCTAGGATTTGCTGTTTCTTTTTCATGTGGTTTTAGAGGTGTCAGGTTTAATATGGTGGGAAATCCATGCACAAATGTGACACTTTACCTCAAAATTAGACTTGAGTACCATGGGTATATTTGTAGCAATAACAACATATTGTATGAGTCAAAATTATAGTTTTTTGTTTTATGCAACAAAATCATTTCGATATTAAGTAACAATCATGTTCATTAAATGTATTTGTAAGTTTCCAACCATAAATACATTCAAATTGATGCGACGGCAGCCGCAGGACAACGGCACCAGTGTGCTCATCACACACCAGCTACAGGTGGAGAGGAGAGAGAGATACAGCCAATCAATGGATGGGGATTATTGGGAGGGCATGATAGACAAGGGCCAGTGGGAATTCGGCCAGGACACCGGGTTTACACCCCTACTCTTTACAATGAGTGTCATGGGATTTTTAATGACCCCAGAGAGTCAGGACCTTGCTTTAACGTTTCATCCGAAAGATGGTACTCTTTTGACAGTATAGTGTCCCCGTCACTATACTGGTGCACCTCTACCAACAGCAACCTAGTTTTCCTAGGAGGTCTCCCATACAGGTAATGACCAGGCTCAACCTTGCTTAGCTTCAGTGGGCAACCAGGCTTGGGCTGCAGGGTGAAATGGCTGTGGCAGTAATAATAATAATAATTTCCATCATTAATATAAGAGCGTTATTAGAAGACATATGTGTTTGTTTGGGTTTCTGTCCCTGTGTGTGTGAATCTGTCTCTTCTCATTTCTTTGGGTTCTTGTCTCAGGGAGTCAAGTAGATAGTTCATTCTAATTGTCTAGCTTCATCGTGTGTTTGTTGTATATTAATAAAGGATTTAAGAAGTTAGGTTGTGCTCTTTGTGTTCATCTCAGACTAAGAAAGGAATGACATGATTAAAGAGACATTGGAAAAAGGAAGTTGAGTCACAGTCTATGAGAAAATGAGTTTAATAGACAAAGGCGTTTGGAATTTTCATTAAAAGGTCCTGTCTTTGTTTTATTGCTGTCCACTGAGCTTGGTTGGATTCAAAGGCTTTAGGAATCAAATGCTAGTGTACAGCTACATTATATATGCATGCATCTGTGTCAGGGTAAATGTCATTTTTAATCTGATTCTAATGAAAATTCGGTTGTAGTAAATAGTACGTATGTGTAATTATGTTTGTTGTTCTCACACACAGACACACACACACACACACACACACACACACAGACACACACACACACACACACACACACACACACACACACACACACACA
>JAUMHQ010000046.1:12113476-12133369 GCA_032361165.1 Enteromius paludinosus
TTCTCTTCTTATTGCACGTTCATAAAACCAAAGATTAAAATTTGCCATGGCACAAGACAAACAAAAGTCTGGCCACTGTTCTGAGTCTGGCACAGTTGACTGTTGGTTTCCATGGCAACATAGATTATAAGGAAAAGTTAGCCATGGGGTAATCAGTCTTTCTTTTTAGTCTTAAATTAGACCTGAGATTTTATGCAACTGGCTTACAAAGTTAAGACCAGTCTTAAAGAAAAAATTTAGACGACTTGTAAGACTAGTTTAAAAATGTTTTATGCAACCGGTCCCAGATCTTGAATTGTAATTACATGCAAGTGTAAAGTATTCTTTCGTTAACACATTGCTAGTGAAAGAAGGTGAAAGCATAACATTTCTCTGTTTGCCCCTGCTAGCAGATGCTGTAACTACACCATCTGGCTGCATAAAGCATATCTGTTGATAAAATTTGCATAACTGTTTTAAATAAAATTAAATTTATTAACATGATTACATTATTTACTTGTTTATGTAGCTACATGCTTTGTTTTTAGTATTTAGCGTTGTGCCAGCTGTTGATTTGAACTGAAATTAAGATAAGATTAAGAACTTAATCTTATATAAAAATAATTAATATTTTTTACCAGACACATTATTTTTTTAGAGTTCTTGGAACAAAAAACAGATTTTGGATCTCCAGTGCTTTTAAAAATTTCACAGGACACTAAAGTGTACCATATACCTGGAAAGTGCCAGTAAAAACCTCATTACTGTCAGCAGTGACAGCAGACGCCGCCTTGGTGGCGACATGCCAGTTGTGCTGTGGGGAAACCCTTTTTACTCGCTTGTTCTCCTTCAATCTTTCGTTCTGTCTGGACTTCATTCTCTTGTTCCCATTGTTATTATTCGTCTTTCCCTTGTCCTCATCAATGATTGCATGACTCTTAATGTCTCAGAGGAATCTCTCTCCTCTTATACGCCCTCCTCCCACAGATAATTTGGCCTTTTTGGAGGGTAGATTTATCCGTTGACTAATTGAGCTTGCCATGTTACTTCCTTAGCTGGCCCTGAACCACAGCTTATGTCCCCTGAAGAGAAAAATAAAAAGGAATGAGAATGAGACAGTTTGGCCTGAACGGACAGACTAACCCAAACCCAACGCCTGATGTCAGCCGTGGGCCTGGGACAGGAAGTGATGCTCATTCCGTACCTCTGAGCAAATCTAGTGGCTTCAGTCTCACACGCAGTGCACCTGCTATGTCATTCCCATGGTAACGGTGGAATGTAGGATTCTAAACATCCTATCCGGCCCCTGCTGACCAGCTGTCTTGAGATGGACGCCGGTGTTCAGGGAATGGTGCTGGCCTGTGATTTGCCGTACAGGACAGAATGAACGCTTTTGTTGTTTAACAAAGGTTAGAGAAAGACTTCCAGTGATGACTTGTCTGCTCACTGCCCTCCCATAAAGAAGGCATTTGATAGACTTTTATGGTAGAACTATAGTTATAGTATAGAGGGAGTATAGAGTTAGTAGACCAATTGGAACCAGAAAAGGCTACCACATTCCAAAAACCAGCTAGTCTATCCACTTGTGAGGCATAAAAACATAAAGGACTTAAAAACTACTTTAAGGTGGTAGTTAATTGGTTTAACATAGATTTTATCTTATTATTTATGGAAATTAGCTGGTCCAGTCTCACCTAGCACGTGATGGACCTGCTTTTGATTTCATGGTGAAGGTAGTTAGACGTAGTACACCGTGTGGAACCAGAAAAGGCTACCGTATTCCAATAAAACAGCTGGTCAATCCACTTATATGGCCTTTTCCAAAAGTAGAAGTCGTAGTTGAAATGAGAACAATTGTGTAAGGCAATTAATGAAATACACTTTCTATAGAAGTGGAAATGACTCTATGTGAAATCTATGGTGTAAATTAGGTTCTAGCTTCTTAATTATGAATATTAACTGGTCTAGTTTGAACTAACAAGTGGTGGACTTGTTTTTAATTTAGTATGCTTTCATGGTAAAGCTAGTTAGAGGTAGTAGGCCACTTAGAACCAGAAAAGGCTTCCATATTCTGAAAACCAGATGGTCCATCCACTTATATGGCCTTTTCCAGAAGGAGAAGCCACGCAACAAAAATAACAATTGTGTGAGGGACAAAAACAAGTGAATCAACTGACTCACACAGATTCTAGCTTGTTTATGGACATTAGGTTGTCCAGTCATGTCTAGGTGATTGTTTAACTGGACTGGTTGATGGGCCTGTTTTTGATTTTGTAGTCTCATGATAAAGCTAGTAGACCACCTTGGAGAGAAAAAAAGGCTGACTTATTCCATAAAATGGCTGGTCCATCCATTTCTATGACTTTTTCCAGAAGGAAAAGTCATCCTAGAAAATCACAATTAGAACCTTTTGATGGTAAATGGTTGCACTTGTGAAATATTGAGTTGTGCACCAAAATTTAACACTTGATTACTAATTCCAAGTATGACTAAGAGTAATGTTGGTGCTTACTCTAACAAACACCACTAATGAGAGCCGTTTAAAAGGGAAATAATGACAGGAAATAGGAGTACAAGTAGTGTGTAGGCCAGGGGGCGTCTGTGGAGAAAGGGAGTGGTATCATCTCAAGAGTGTCATTGTGGCTGCTTTCACACGGCTTTTAAGTTGGCGTCTAGCTGCTTTATGTCTCATTATTCACTTCATTACCTCAGACTGAAACGGACAACCGAACACACGATCCAAACCCAATCATGGCTCAAACTCTCCACCCTCTCTCCTTTTCTCTTCCAACATCATTAGGTTGGCCTAATACTGGGAGGGAGAGACAGAGAAGGGATGGTGTTTTGATTTCCTGTTGTTCAGTCTTTCCTACAGCATGGTGAGACTTTTATGAGAACGACCTGCCACCAATCATCACAGAACATGTTTGAGATGTCTGCACAGCTGGATCTAGAAGAAAGTGTTCAGCTGGAAGGGACGAGCATTTTTTATTTTGGAGTTATGGAATCATCAGTCCTCGTTCCTTTAGCATTTCTGCCCTCAGTTGAGTCTTTCACTTTTTCCAACTGCACTCCAAACTTGACCAGACATTTTCAGCATTACTGAGTTGTACTTGCCAAAGACAAGACATGCCCACGGACTGTAGGATGCGTATTCTATAGCCTGTAACCATGGAAAAGATAATAGAAGATTATTTTTGGCAAGGTTTCACTAATAGAGAAATCTTAATTTTATTAGAAGAGTCACACAACATAAAGCTTAGTTTACAGACTCTTGAGAGAACGTTATGCAGGAATCGTTTGTGATGAAGACACATAAAACAGATGAGGCTGAAGTGGTACGTTTTATAGATCAGCTGTTGGCTGTCCGGCATAATTACAGACAGAGAATCTGTCCGTCAGTTGATGCGACTGATGGATGGATGAGGAGTTGATCTGCGTGCAAGTATAACAATCGCGGGCCAAACTATGTGTGGCATATTGACGGATATGATAAGTTAAAACCTTACAGAAAATATATAACTGGATGCACTGATGGGTTCTCCAGAAAAATGATCTGGCTTGAAGCATATAAAACGAACAATGACCCAATCATTGAATCACGTCTCGTGGTTTCTTATGGTGTTTGCTAGAAAGAAAGTGTCGCAAATGAAGAGAAAAAAAGTTAGAATTGCGTGATAGAAAATCACAATTGCGGCTTTATATCTCGCAGTTCTGGCTTTATAACTCGCAATTCTGACTTCATAACTATTCTGCCATTCTGAGAAAAAAAAAGTCAGAATTGTGAGATAAAAAGTCACAATAATTTAAGTCAAAAGTACTGACCCCAGACCTTTGAATGATAATTGAAACCCATTGAAAGCAGTTAATTTAAGACACTGAGTTGTAGTTACAGACCAGTAAATAATGGCATTAATTTTTAATGGAATGTATTTGAATTATATATTGTTAAACACTCGACAATCACTGGTCCACAGCAGTGCATTTCAAATGTGTCTGATGTAGATTGAAAACATAACATTTGTATTTCAAGCTTGAAAATTTTTAAACACGTGTTTAATTATGGGCAACACAAATATTTCAAATCGGTAGTTTTCCAGTAACAGCAATTCACCAAATTGTTGCTGGACTGCAGAAACTCTTGCTAAATCAAGTGATGACCTGTTTAGATCAGCACAGTAATCGGCAGGCTCGTTTTTAACCAAATCCTTCACAGAGCTCTGTGTTTTTACATCCGCACACACACTGCATCCGGCATCTCAGGAATTGTTTGCCTTACTTGACTTTTGATATAACGGGGAAGCCATTTTAATTGCAATCTGATGAGAGAGATATTGGCGAAGCGTTCCTCTGCACTCTCCACCTGTTTCCCTTCTGACAGCAAAGACACTGCGGAGGGAGGTGGGGGTGGGGTGTCTGCAGCAGTTCTGGACAGGTGCTTACGTCTAGTTTTTCTTCTAATGTGTAGCATTAAGTGCTGTTGATTTAACCTTCTGTACTCGCATATGTTTGTTCACAGAGCATTTTTGGGTTCAGATTTGAGCAGACTAAGTAACTAATTTCGATATGGTGCAGAAGAATGCCTTCAGTTGGCTACATTTGAGAGTGGAAATATGCATATGTTAAACACAGTGAAAAACAGTAATATTGGAACGGCATTGTAAAATTGTATAAACACACACACACACACACACTCACAGACACATTTTCTAATTTTCTCATATTCTGTATGCGTAATTGTTTTTATCCTGTACAAACTGTATTTTCTATCCCTTTACCCCAACCCTACTCCTTGCACAAAACATTCTGCATTTGTAGATTTTTTTTTTAACATTATATGCTTGTTTTCTCGTGGGGATCAAACATGTCTAGACAAGCATTTTGGATTGTACCATCTTTGTAAAAAAAATTCTGATTTTTATTCATTGGTGTTTATTCATTTAGCACATGTTTTGATCCAAAACGACTTAAATTTTTGTAAATATTGTGATTGGTAATCACCTTCAAATCCAATTCAGTTCCAGTTCTGAACGTATTTCTTTCTTCTGGCGAACACAAAGGAAGATATTTTGAAAAATGTTTGTAACCAGGCTGTTTTGGGTTACCATTGACTTCACCATTGACTTTTTTTCTGCTATAGAATCTGTGGGGACCAAAACAAAGAGGTTACAAACTTAAAAAAAAAGAAATAAAAAAAATCTTCCTTTGTGTTGGACAGAATAAGGAAATTCATACAGGTTTATTATAGATTTTCTCTCTGTTTCTTTGTAACTGCTTTTCAGTCTCATTGCTTTATGTTCTTCTGCTTCTCACGCAGAAGTTGCATGTGGTAATGTGACGTGTTCTCTCATTACAGCTGTTTTAGTCAGAGGCCTGGGACTTATGTATTGTCACTAATTAAAGTGGGATTTTATAGCCCCCCTACAGAGGTGATGAACTCATATCTGCGTCTGACCCATATGAAACATGAGCCCTTGGCTGGATTATGGGGCTTTCTGGAGTGGAAGATGATCGACAGATGATGGACTCCCGAACGCTCTGAATGATGACCGCGGTCACGGAGGAATGCAGCATGGCCTTGCGTGTAGAGTCTTGGCCGTGACAAAAGTGGGTCACTGTTTGTTATCAGGTTTTACAGGATCAAACATGTAGTTTTACTATTGAATCCAGTTAAAATTATGTTTTAGTTTATATTTTCAATATGTTTATTGGAAAACATCATCTACGGTGGGTTGTGTGACATCAGGGAACGTTTAACTGTCCAGACACCACCTTAAAAGTCTTCTGTATCGTATCTTTCCACCATCTTTGTTTGGTTTTACTCATCAAGCAGAATCTCTTCGCCAGCAGACCGTGCGTTTAGGAAATGAGTCTTGATCATTAAGTGGATTAGTCATCTCTAAAAGCCTTTTGTAGACCCTCTTAGGAAGCTATATAACATCCCATTACACGGCTGTAAATCTGGACCCCATCTTGGCTCACTGGCATCACTGCAACACTGCAGTTGCCCAGCTAGCAAACCAGTAGCATACAGAGCATTGCTTTCCTCTGGAGCGCAGGGACGGGGACAGAACCGTGGAAAAGAATGCCAGGCCCGCGGAGGAGCCAGATGTAAACTGTTGGAAACACTGGAATATTGCACTCAGATCCCGAAGGAATGACGCTGCAAGCCGACACCCGCCATGGCCTTCCGGAATGACCTGATGTTACCCAAAAACACGGGAGGCCATGGGATCCACGCAAAGTTTGTAGAATCTGACGAAGGTGTTGGGTGTCGCCCAACCTGCAGCCCTACAGATGTCTGCTAGAGAGGTGCTGTGCGCCAAAGCCCAGGAGGAGTCCACACTCCAAGTGGAATGAACTCTCACCCCATGGAGAGCCCATCCACCACATTGTGGTAAGCCGCAATGGCAGCGACCTAGACTTTCAAAGTGGAAGGGGACACCCTCCATTCCAAATTTTCCTGAAGGAAGGAAAGCACCACGCCGACGGAAAATCTCTGAGGGTCCTCTCGGCGAGTGGAACTTCAGTGCATAGGCCTGCCACGTAGAGGGGGCTCTAGCCTGAGTGTTAGTGTCTACCACGGTCTAGCGAAGGCCAGCGAGGTCTATCAAGTCTCGTCCAGAAGCCACCCGTGCAGGTTCCATAGATTGAGACGCGATGCCAGATTGTGCCCATCACCTGAGAAAGAATTCCTCCTTCCTCAGGGGAATCTTCCAAGGAGGGGCTGTCGTCAGGAGCATAAGGTCAGAGAACCAGGTTCGGGTGGGCCAAAACGGGGCAACCAGCAGAACCTGCTCCTGATCCTCCCTGATCTTTCACAGGGTCTGTGCAAGGGAAAGGGGTCCTTGAGAAGGCCCCGACCAGGAGCCCGAGGCTGCTTGCCTGTTGCATACGGTGCCCCAGCCCTGAACACCTGGCCTAGGGGCACACTGGTCCGTAGGAAGAGACTGCACTTAGGCAATGGAATGCTCCGGTTTGAATCCCGTGTAAAAGGATTCGACAAAACACTTAAAATCTGTGTAAAAGGCAGTTGAAATGGCACAGTTGCATCAACAGAGTTGGATTTGGTGTAGGGCATATTTCCAAAAAAAGAGCATTAACTTTTAGCGACAGTCCCAGGATATTTGAATCTAATCTGTCGCAATATGAATGAATATGAACTGAAGTAACGTAATAAAAACACAGCAGTACTTACCTATGTCAGTGTAATAAAAATATGCCGGGGGTACACATATTGAAACTGTGTTTTAGCGCCACTTAGTGGACATTTCTCTTTGAAACTTTGGCAAAACAGGCAATAAGGAACTGTAAAAGGTCAAATTTTGAACTTTTTGAACTACTAATGCACTAAAGCTGGTAAAGTCACCTCAAATAACCATCTGACAATAAAAATTTGTCATTTTGCAAACAGTATGCAATTCAGAGCGGTGCCATTTGTCATGTTGGAAACAAATATGATTATTTTGGATGTTTAATGAAAATGTGGTTAAATATTTTTTTTCTTTTTTCTTTCAGCAGCTGATGAAAAGTTTCATACAATGTGGGTTTATATTGAAATTTTCTGATTAGTGTGGAGGCATTCCAGAGCCTTAATCTTAGGGCAAATCAAAAGAAAGAATAATTTATATATTTTTGTTTTATGAAACCAACAAGCCATTTAAAGGTTTTCAATTTACCCAGTAATAGCTCTGACAAATCAGATGAACAATATCTGGCGGTTCTGCTCTAATTGTGAAGCACTAATGGAGCAACAAATGGTTTCAAATAGCCTTTTCCCCCAGCTGTCAGACTGCTGTTGGTTACTGTACAGGACTTTAAGTTTCCTGCGTGTCTGAGCTATGTCAGCCTTTCTGGGGCTTTCTCCTGGGAGATCTCCTCTCTATCCTTCTGTCTTCTGTTTAAATGCCCTCCCTGATTGTCCTGGAATTGTCTAATCCCATCTAAAAACAGCAGAATCAAGCATTGTATAAGATTGCCTTCATATGTACACAAACACTGAGAGATATTAACTTTTGTAAACACATGAAAGAAAACCCTACAGAAATTTGTTGGCAGAAATGGTGGCCGACAGTTTGGCCAAGTTCTGTGGCGTGAGGCCTCAAAGCCAAACAAATTCACCTCTTTCAACTCTCTGTCTCTTTCTCCGTCTGCTTGTCTCTCTCTATGCCACTTCTGGCATTTTTACAGAGCGTTCGTGGCATGAGGCTGCCCTCTGAAATGCTGTAACCGTACACTGGCACATTCTGCTTGTGGTTTGCTGCTCTCATTCCAACCATCTCGCCTATATGGGCACACACACATACACATGCATGCACATTTACAGTTTGCAGACACGAACACACAGCGGGACATGGCAAGTGGCCTTTCCATTCCTTACTTTCTCCTTCTACTATACTCTTGATGCTGCTGGTCTTAGTGGCCTAGTGGTTCGCATGTGTTCTGATACATCAGGTTATGGTGCTCCAATGGGCAAAATGAGTTTGAATCAGTGTCAAATTATGTATTTTTTTCTCTCCATCACTAACCCCCAAGTTTTTGAAGAAAAACAATTCAGGACATTATGGGCTAGTTAGCATGGTTTTCCGCAGCAAACCAGTTGCATGAATCAATGAACAGTGCTATAAAGTAATCTTTTTTATAAATGCTTTTTATAAATTACTTCATATTTTCATAAATTACGTCATCAGTATATTAGACAGATTTCGGATCATGTGACACTGAAGCCTATGGTAATGGCGGTTTAAATTTTAGTCACTGAAATGCATTGCATTTTGAAATGTATTAATTTAAGAAACCCATTTTAAATGGTAAAATTTCACAATAATACTCTTTTCCCATTTTTAGTCCTTTTTTTAACCTTATATATGATATATATGGTGTAGTTTGATATTAATTCCTATCTTCATCTCTCTTGCTAAATATTTGTTTGTTTGTTCTTACATTGTTAATGAATGATGCACGTACTGATTTTGCTGAGTATGATGTGTTCCTTGGTCAACATATTTTGTGGACCCTTGAACAACATTTTTATCCAAAAATGTAGTCTTGACTATATCTCTACACCTAAATCTAACCTTACTCATGAGTAATGCCTACAGTTTGAGGAAATAATAGATGAATGACACCATACACTGTGCACAACTTAACAAAACTACAAACTGTATCTTCAAATCTGATTGGTTAATCACAGTGCTCTTCCGGGGTCAACAAAGATGTTGATCCAGGAACAAAAAAAAATCAAGGTTATGCAATAAATGATACCTGTTATAGTAATTTAAATTCACATTTAAATGTTCAGGATGCTTATGAGTCCCTCAGGTTTTTCTGATTGGCTTCTAGTCTTAAAACTGAAGTGGATGTTTAACAAAAGTTGAACTTTTTGCTATGGCATCTTCATAATGTAATACTCATGCCACAAGGTTTCTGAAACTGCAAGACATGATGCAACAATACAAATAACTATATGATGCACATTTACATAGTCCAACAATTAAGCACACAAAATACAAAAACACATCCTTTGTGAATGCCTCCTTATGGGGGGCAGCAATTTCAGCCACAGCTGTTGTGATTGGGAGAGTTAGTTGTTGACCTGGTCCATTGTGACGGCACTGATGGAAGCCTCTGCAGCTTATGGAGTGAAATGGAGAGCTCAGCTTCTGTGTGTGTGTATGCATGTACGTCTGTATGTGTGCTGCCGGTCTCAGTTTCGGTCCAGTTGCCGCTGTTCCTCCATCCCCTAACATGCCTTCAGTCTGACATCAGTGGCCTTAGAGAGAAACGGCACCCTGGGTACAGCCTGTGTGTGTGTGTGGTAATGCTCGACTACAGCGCAGCTGAATAGACAGGCTGCCCCACATTAACAAACCACTGACCAAACACAAGTTTAGGCACGTGTGTATGTGTTTGTGTGTGTGTGTAAGAGAGAGGGCGATAGAAAAACCACAAAATAGAGCCACAGACACACCGCACTGACTTCTTTTGTCTCTTTTGTTTGTCCTTCCCGTAACTCTAAAGTTTTGTGACTGGTTTTAAAGGAGTAGTTCTGCTAAAAATGAAAATTGTTGTGTTTTGCTCACCCTCATGTTGTTTTAAACTTGGAAAATGGACTTTACAGTCTTTATTTTGTGGAAAAGAAAGCCATACGGGATGTTCATGCTGTTCTTTTCCAAAATAATTACAGAGAAATGGGACAAAAGTAGCCTTTGAGATTTGCGTGCTTTTGAGAGAAACAACAAATCAAGTCAATAACTTTCTATAGCCACACTTTTCAGTTTTTTTAGAAAAAGATTAGATGTGTTCATCCAAATTCCTTTCTGTGTCATTGGTCCAAATGTCACTTCTTTAAAACACATGTTACATGTTTCTTGATATTGACCACAGAAGTCTTTCTCTTGCATCTGTTTTCCTGCGCACAAGATATTAGAATATACAAAAATAATTTATTTAATTATTTTTCCATAGCTTGATTAAAGTCAAACCAAGCACACGAAGTGGAAAAAATTATAGGTTTTTGTTTTAATTTGTTGTGAAACGCTTGTGAATAAAAATTTACCCAATCTATTTTCTAGATGCATGATATACAGTAGATCTATAGATGTAATTTTTACTTTTTTTATTTTTATTTTTTGGCTCGATTGCCTTCATCTACTTCCACTTTTAAGTACTATGTCAGCATCTCAGTATCCAATCAACGACTGATGCCTACAACCAAATTCTTGAGCCAACAACAATAATTCAATAATTAAATCTCAAACAATTACATGACTGGGGGGTAAAGTTTTTAGTTTTTTGACTAATGGCTGATAGCTTAGAAAGTACTCTCAAATATATTCGACAAATAACAAACATTCATTTTCTCATTGCTTGTGTTTTGTATTTAGACTGTGTGAGTGTGTCTTCTATTAATACTACAATTCTTAAAACATTGATTTTAATCTAAACTTCTTTCTCTTTTTTTTCTCTTTCAGATACGTTCCAGTCTCTAATCACCTTCTCTCAGAATCACCTGATGTCTTTGTTCGAGACCACATACTCTTCTCTCATGTCGTCCATATCTCCTCACATCGTCTGCCTCTTCACAGACCTTTCTCGCTTCCTCCAGGGCACTGGCAACGTCTCTGTTGAAGCTGCCGTCCACTGTTTCTTTGACAGTCTCTTCCCATTAGTCCACACTCGTATTGTCAATCCCGGCATGGCTGGGAGCATCAGCGAGGACTCTTCTGATGCAAACCAGCTGGGTGACTGTCTCCGCATGACGAGGCAGGACATTAACCCCTTTGGGCCACACCCAAAGGCAATGGCAGATTCGCTTGCAAGTGCATTGCGGGCAGGCCGGGTGCTGAGTCTGGCGCTCGGTGTGGGGTTGGAAGTGATGAACATTACAGATACGGCGGAGCTGTCCAGGGAATGCAGTCGTTCTTTGGTACGCATGCATTACTGCTCTCATTGCCGTGGACTCACCCTGATCCGGGCGTGCAGCGGCTACTGCCTCAACGTCATGCGCGGGTGCCTGGCCAGCCTCTCGGAGCTCCACAGTCCTTGGAGACAGTACGTCACCGTGCTGCAGGATCTCACGCACATCGTCACCGGAGCGCACAACCTGGAGCTCGCTTTGCTGGGGATCAGAGATCAGGTTGAGGAGGCCATACTCTACGCTCAGCTCCACGGGCCCACGCTAACTGCTACGGTGGGTGTCAGCATGCATAGTTAACATTGTATGTTGTAAGCAGTGGTTAACTGGATTTTTTATGTGACCAGTAATTTACAGAGCAGAGTGCTAGCTGTGCACAGAGACTCTAAAGTCGAGCTGCCTCTGCAAGGACAGTTTGGCGCTACTGAATCACAACCTAAGTTAGTAAGTTACTATTCAAACGTGAGTTAGATTTGCTAGGTTTGTAGCACTAAATGTTTGTTAGATATTCATGGACTTATTTAAAATGCATTTTTCCGGTTTAAAATGTATTTTATGAACGCTGACCGTGTATAAAATAACGTTTGCATTTCAATTATCAGTTAAATAAAGATTAAAATAAATTAAAATTGCATCTGTGTGTCTGTGCTCAGGTGCCGTCAAAATAAAAGTCAGACTTCCAACACTTAAAATATTGGCAAATATTGGTCGATAATATCAGCCTTGGTGTTATACTGATTGATTTCTAGCATTAATATTGCATGTAGTTCATCTTAGTAACCGGCTTTGCAGAAAATCTGAAAGCATGAATATCCAGAAAGGCTTCAGGCAAGTTTACCCTTTTCTGCAAGATTCTTCAGTTGTCCAAACAAAGTGTCTCTTAGGCTGCTGTTACCTGTTGTTGTGTAGTGTGTGAATGAGTGTTTGGAAAGAGCTCAATGGCAGAATTTAGCATGTACATTTATCACTGACACCCATAGTACACATGCTCTTAGCTTTGAACTGTAAGCCTATTTATCACAGACTCAGTCAAACTCACTTTTATTCACACTTCAAAGCCACTTCATGGGATTGGAAAGACCCAACCAACATGAACCCAGGTCACTTTATTTTGAAACGCTTTTAAATGTGACACTCCATCAAAATACTGGCATTATATTGTCTACTAGTGTATTTACATAATTTTCAAGCTGTTAAAAAGTGGCTCGCTTAAAGGGCAGAATGAGATGGGTTAACTTTTGGCTGATCTGTTCGGCTCACAGGATTGTGTTAATGGTTTGAGTGTTTGGATTTGTTTGAAATGGAATAGTGGTACATTCTATGCTGCCTGCATGGAACAGTATAAATAATGAAGAGATATACAATAGTGTGCTGCTTTGTTGTCACATGACCTCATTTTTTCCATTTAGGGGTATATAAAATTGAAATCTTTTGGCAGTCCAATCAAATATGTCAAGAAAATAATGGCTGATGTCAATTTTCTTTTCATTTGCTGCACTAAACATGGAAGGTCAAATTGAGTGCCATGTGTATGTGTGCCAATATTATTAGAATTTAAAATAAATGTTGTTTTTTTTTTACATATTTTTAAATTATATGTATTCCTGTGACGACAAAGCTGAGCTTTCTCTAGTCTTTAGCATTACTGGGTCCTTTTTTTTTTTTTTTTTTTTATTAATTTAATGCATGCTTGTTAAATAGAAGTATTTCTTTGAATAGTAATGTACATAAAGCAATTCTGTGGTCTTTCTGAATAGATTCTTTCAGTGGGTAAAAAAGCTTTTAGGTCAAGATTCAGTAGAGGAATAGAATCCTGCATAAAACGATGGAAAAGGTTTGGAAATTGTTTCTGGCAGGCGATTTCTGTTTTCCTCTGCTCCTGTGTGTAAATCTCCACTGTTTTCTTTACACTCAGCAAAGAGTTGAAAAGAAAATAGTGAAACCGAAACCCGCAGACTGCCATCCTGATAACAGACTTCATTACCCACAACCCCACGCTGGTACCATCTCAATTGTTTTTATCTCCCGATAAAGTTGTGTTCAGTTCTGGTAAAATAACGCACAGCAATTTCACGCCTCTCTAATTTTTGTATTCTGCTTCCAAAGATCACAAACTGTAGTCTTCTCCACTCTCTGCAAATGTGTGTGTGTTGCCGGGATGTTATTAAAGAAATTATAGCAATGGTTTGATTTTTCACTGGGATACTTTCCCAAACGGATTGCGGTTGGCATGCCGTCCCATCATGTGTGCTGCCTGAGAGGGCATGCTGCGTGTGTGTGTGTTTTCTGGGATCAGGTTTTAGAGGTCTGTCGAGACACTGTCGGTGCTGACAGCGCTGGCTGCCCTCATGCATGTCTGAAAGACTTCTATTGACCAGCACTGTACGACTGGGACGAAGAGAGCGAGAGAGTAAATTGAGAGTTTTTTTTAAATGCGGGCTATCTTTTTACATTTCTGTGTTCTTAGTGTGAATGTGTTTGTGTGGTTTTAAATCCCTGTAGATCAGGTGTCATACACATGTACTATTGGGTTTAGGTGATGCTGGGTTGTGATACCAGCTGAATGTTGCATATGTGTGTGTGTCTTGCATGCAAGGCACATACCTTTCATTTGAATTCTGGACTGTCAGTGCTGGTCAATTAGAGAGCGATAACTTCCTACATTCCTTACTGTTCCTTGTTCCTTACTTCCCTTTTTTGGGTATAAAGGGCTTTGTGTGCTTATATTGGCCAAAATCTGCCCACTTAGACAGCAAGGGGCCGTATGAGTGACAGTTACAGTGACCAAACACGCAATGTGCATTTATTACGCGACGTTTAAAAGAGGGTAAATCTGAAATTGGATATAACCTTAAAGTGTCATGTATACAGTAGGTAGGATCAAAGATATCTTGTTTACTTGCCACTAAATCAATGTCTACCCTGCAGTAGGATTCAGTTGTCAGTTAAGAACCATAAATATATTTTTTTAAAGCTTTGATAGTAAAGTGTCAAATTTCTAAAGGATCACGTGACGCTGATAACTGGAGTAATGTCTTCTGACAATTCTGCATTAATTTAGTAAATTAAAATGATAAAAAAAGCTAAGTTCCAGAACATTGTTTTATTATTAAACACATATATACAGTATATATATATATATATATATATATATATATATCTCAGCTCAGCTCAGGATCCTCTCTTTCTCTCTCTTTCTCTTTTAAACTCTTCTTTCTATTTCTTCTTTCCATTCTTCCAGTGATTTCATCCAGTTTGGAGTTTTTCTTGGTGGTTACCTTACATTTCAACAGGTTTGAGGTCCATATTAATTATTAATATAAATATTTAGTAATAATTTAGCTGCTAGATTATATGACAGGATTTACACCCAACTGGAGATAGAATGTGAGGATGTGAGGTCCGAGTTCATTTGAAGTGCTGTGATGTCTCAATGTTGCTAGCGTGGAAACAGTCAATCTTTTGGTGAACTGTAATTGCTGTGCCTCGAAGTGACTGCTGACAACTGTGAGACAAAAACGAGAAAAAATTTAATAATTCATTATTCTCCTTCCCAAGCAGTTAATGTGCTGCTATACCTTATTTCCTCCGAGGTTTAACCGAGGGCTCTAATTACAGTCTTACACAGGAATTTTAATAGTAGCTTGTGCTTTAAGATAATGGAAACAAGGTCCTTGGGATTAGAAAAGATTTCCAAAGCCCAGAACGCAGACAGCCATGAGAAGAGGGGTCAGTAAAAGAGCCCGGTGTCTCTTACTCACCTTAATTCTTTAATGTAAATTCCACAAATATTGTGTCATTTGGCATGCTTTTGCATCAGAGGCACAAATATAAACATTTATTATTTATTATTATTATAAAAGCTATTAGAGCTATTTATATAAAGTATTTTCTAATAACAAATAAATAAATTAGCTAAATACATTTTATTAGTATTTATTATTTTATTTTATTGCAGCGTTTTAGACACTTAAACTTTAGTGAACTTGTATTAATGCTCATAAAACCTCATTAAATTAGTAGAAAATAAAACTAGCTAGAATAGAAAAGGAATGAACTAAATGTTTTATTTGAATTCAGTTTTATGTAATTCAATAAAAAAAAAAAAAAAAAAATAGGCAGGGTTTTCTACATTGTTAAACTTTGGAGAAATTGTAGTAATGTGATAAAAAAAAGACGCTAATAAAATCCATGGAAAATACATACTAGTGTTTCAGGCCCTTTACTCTATTTCTAAAAAGTGCCATATCACGCTATCCCTTCACCAATCCATCTTTCCAGTCAGTAAAAAGTGAGGAATCAATTACCTCACCAAGTTTGTAACCCTCAGCGGAGCAATTTATTTTCCTATCTGACGGAGAAAATGACTATAGTGAAGAAGAAAGCCCCCACCCCCACCATAGTGTGCTTTATGTCCCTTGGTACTATATAATCATTCCTGTGAGTACAAATTTATGAATACAGGAAATTATTATATGCACTGATGCACTAGGATTTCATGGACTTAGGGTTCATTTGATATGACTAATTAATAGGAAATGAGAATCTGTCTAGAAATGTTTGGATTATAAATATGGGAGAAGATATTTTAAGAGTCTATAAATATGAACATTCATCGTAATGTTTGCATTTGGGCCAGAGAGTTTAATTTTGTAATGGTGGTGGTTCTGGGATTCAGCAGGAATAAGGAATCGGATCAGTGCTGATTCTGAATTATGCAGCTCTTAGCTGTCATCCAGATGTATTGTATGCATGCAATTGTTAATATGTGGCATGAGACAAGCGCTGTGAACTTCAACAGCCAGGAGAGAAAGTGATCCATATCCATTATCATTATATCAGACATTATCACAACTATTTTAATAATATTCCTGATAAAGTGTGTATAAAAATGCTTTTAATTGATTTTTATTAGAATATAATGTAACTGTACGTGAAATTTAATTAACAAATTAGAGAATATTTATCTCACCAAAAAATCTGTGAGGATCTCATTGAGAGTCAAATTTAAGTAAAAGTAATATAATTAAAATAAATGTATTACTTAATTTAAATCTTAGTTAAACAGTAGTGTATTATATTATATTTTATGTTATGTTATAATATATTATTATATTTAGTGGTGTCAAACAATTAATCATGATTAATCACATCCAAAATAAAGTTGTTGTTTTTTTACATAATATATGTAATATTTGTATATTTACTATGAAAACTTTTATTTTGGATATTTTTGTGTTTTATCCTTTAATTTAAATTGTTTTATATAGTTTTATTTTCCTTTATTTATTTATTTTTTGTTTATTTGTATTTTCCTTGATTTAATTACTTTATTTTTATTTTTCCTACAAAATTATAGCCTGTTACCCGAAAAGCTGCTTATTTTACGATTACGATTATGGGTTGATTGAAATTGAACTAGTACTGCATCGTAACACTCCGGTGTATCAGGGACGTCGCTAGTGACCCAAATTCTAAAAAAAACTGAACGGAGACGTTAACAGAAGCCTGACCTTTAGATGACTTGGAAGAATTTCCTCATTCTTGCTTTGTTATGCTCATGCACATTTTTGGTTTCTAAACAGAGTTCTGTCTGATTTGGTTTCCCAGTGCATCATCTTTCAAAATGTTGTTTACATCGATGTTTTGGGGAGGCAGTTACATTAGAGGCTGGCGACATCCGTTTGCTGGGAAACAAGATTGCAAATCATATGTCAATGATTATGAAAAACTGCCGAGAAACTAGAAATGTGCTCGTAAACAGGATATTTAGAGTTTCGAGTGAAAAATATGGAGGAGAGAAAAGGAGATCTGATGGCATAGTAGAGGTGAGGAGAGGAAAGTGAGCGTAACAGCCGCTGAGTCAGCCAGTCTGGGGTCAGATCCTCAGCACCCGTCTGTTTGCAAAGAGATGTTTTCTAAGAGAACTATGAGAGAGAGGATGATTTATATCTGGGAAGCTTTCTGAGGTGGAGTGTGTGTCCAGACCACAAACTTGGCTGAGATAGACTTAGGAGACAGATAGAATGTAGGAAACATACAGTATATAGCAATGCACAGTTCAGAAATGCCATTCGCTGCTGACATCATATATATATATATATATATATATTTTTTTTTTTTTTACAACTTCCATCTGGCACTTCCAGCAATCTTCAAATGAAAAACATAAAACTTTGAATGTGCCACATATTAAATCTCGCTAAAGTCTCTCCCTTTTCCTGAGGGTGTTGTGGGTTAGTAGTTAATCATCTGGGCTGGTAACTGAAATTATGAAATTAATATAAAATAAAATCCAGATGATTCATGATTTTTTTTTTTTTTTTTTTTTTAAGAAATCGTTAGTTCCAACAGAAACTTTTTGGGTGTTGTTGATTTAAGTAATATGTTTGTTTATTTAGTAGTATAAAAGTTATATAAACATTCAAAAACATTGTTTTATTTTAATAACAAATATTGACAAAAAACTACTACAAAAACTTTACAAAAACTACAAAAAAGTATTTTTTCTTTCAAATAAAATAAATAAATAAAAAATCAGTTGCCCAAAACCATAGTTTGAATATAATAATAATAATAATAATAATAATAATAATATAAGCATATTAAATATATAAATATTTTAATAAATATTTAATTGAATTTTTCCTTTAAAAAATTGTGTGAAAAAACGTAAAGTTGCAGAAAACTTTTTTATATTATTTAGTGTTTTGTTTTCCCCGCTTTTTGTTTTGTTTTGGAACAGCCTTTAGGGTGTCATTTCAGCTGAATAAGCAAATATATATATATACATACATACATACATACATGCATACATGCATACATACATCACGTAAGCTTGGCCAACTGTTCTGTTTTTTCTAAGTAGAAAGGAAGGAACTGAAAAACATTACTGCTTAAAAATCATTTTTGGAAATTAGGAAAGAAATCAACCTATCAATAACACCTTCTTATAGTTGTGTTTGTTCTTTATACTGGATGGAGAAAGTATTTAAGCAATTTTTATCACCAGAGATTCTCAGAATTGTGCTGTTGATGTGTGGCACACGTAAGCAAGTCTTTAGCGTTGTGTTTCTGAAACGGTTTGCTCTGTATACATGAGGAGATGCAAAATTCGCAAATACACATGCAGACACACTCACACACACAGATAATTAATCAGATGTGTATGTGTAAGTATCAGCGTGGCAACATTGAAGCCAAACAAAGCAGCCAGAGAATCAGAGTTCAAGCACACAGTCAAGCCAGACCTACATGAAAAACAAGCCACTATCTGAACAGTGAAGCTGGCTTCTCCTCCCATGCTGGCACAGCCACTACCTGATTCTGAACACTGTTTAATTCAACACCACTGAGACGCTCTGTGGTGTTATTGAAGCAGTGCTGGCATTTAAAAAATCATTTTGGCGTTTCCTGAAAATAAAGCAGCAGTTAGATGTATTTTCTTTTGCAGTAGAAACATCAGTGTTCCTCTGTCATTGGCTATGGCAGGCTGCACATTCCCACCTGATTTGTGATTTAAAGTGATTTTTTTTTGGTGTTTTCTGTCTCATAAAGATCTGTCTGTCTGTCTGTCTGTCTGTCTGTCTTAAATCAACAAACTTCATCACACACCATCACCACGCCATGTAACTCAATACTCCCCCAGAGAGAGACTTACACAAACAAGACGATTGAAGGAAAAGTCTGTCTTTAAAACAGACAGTCCTCTGAAAAAGATCTAGATCGAGCGGTTGGCACATGTAAAGATCACATGCCTTAAATTAGCCTTCCTCAGAGCACGCTGTAGTAAAACTGCAGCCAAACACCAGCTACCAACCATAAATACACAGTCAGTCTGTTACCCAAGGCCAGGCGCTCACAGCTCCCGCATGTGTCCTCCTCTGAGACCCTATCCACGTGGGATAGAGCACCGTTCAGACCCTGTCTAATCACACCCGGAATGTTTCACACAGTGGCATTACACAGATATTACAAGGACGGACAGGTGCATACATACTCACCAGACAAGCGCAAACCTCTGCTTTCAACAGTAGGTAATTGAGTAACAGTTGAGCAATGGAATGAGCCATTGTGTTTATCGTCACAGGTCAGGGTGTCACTGAGGTCGCTTCTGCCTCTCTTTTTTCACATGCTTTTAATTCTTTAGAAGATCTGCGTTTTCATTTAAGGCTGTTTAAGGTGTTATCATAGTCACTGTTATAAGGTGAATAATTGTTATATATAATGTTATCCCTAGAAGCATATGTTAATAGCTCTATTAATAATAATTCGTTGTATACGAAGAAAAAAGTGTACTTTTTTTGGCTGCCAAAAAATATCTGTACTGTAAATGTTAAGGTCCGTTCACACCAAGCATGATAATGATAAAGATAACAATAAAGATATACAGGTCCTTTTCAAAAAATTAGCATATTGTGGTAAAGTTCATTATTTTCTGTAATGTACTGATAAACATTAGACTTTCATATATTTTAGATTCATTACACACAACTGAA
>JAUMHQ010000046.1:12135890-12151212 GCA_032361165.1 Enteromius paludinosus
GTTAATTAGTTGATTCAGATGATTAGGTTAATAGCTCGTTTAGAGAACCTTTTCATGATATGCTAATTTTTTGAGATGTTTATCAGTACATTACAGAAAATATCACAACATCACAACTATCACAATATGCTAATTTTTTTAAAAAGGACTTGTAGTTATTCAAAGTCAATGTTAAAGAATAGCAGCGTCCACAGCACAACTATAACGATAAAGGCACAGAGAAATTATATCATTAGAACCATTTTCAGAACGTTTTTTTTCCAGCTGATAAATGATACAAACATTGACGACCAACCCTGCTTTTACATGTTTGAGAATTTATTAAATAATGTATTTAATAATAATAATGGTGTAATGTACATGGCCAGTAAAATTGACACCTTGTGTGTTAACACATTGGATGATTGACAGGTGAGTTAAATGTTGTAGAAGTCACAAGTCATCCACTTTTCTGAAAAGAAGATTTTCAGAAAAGACAAGTGTTCACACTACAAATGTGTTTTTGACCACCTCTGAGTGTTGATAAAACGAACAAAACATTCCGCACCCCATTTAGTAAAGGAGGAGGAGATCTATGGCGGGCCATTGGGTTCATGTTTTAGAGAGAAGACTTTGTGGATTTATTGAAATTTTATTAACTTGTAAAATTAGCCAAGCCTTACAAGAAAAAAAACTCCCAGACTTTCCGAGTGGAAAATCATTTGATACTGTGGACACTGGGAAACTTCCGATTTCTAACCTCAATTATATAAAACTGACTAGATATTGTCTGTGGCTCTGGATAAAATACATGAAGTTGTATAAGCATAACTGTTGTGTATTTGAGATACTCTGTCCAAAATCAACCGCTGGGTTTATTTGTGGGGAAACGATGGTTCCCATGCTGTTCGTCAAAAAGAAGGATGAAAAATATTTACAATAGAGAGTAAATCAATAAACTACACAGAATACAACAAAATCAAAACACAAATATTTTCCCAGCACTCCCACATTTTTGGCCGATACCCATAATGCCTCTTTGTCTTTAGGCTCAAAGGCTTCTAAAGTAAAAGAAAGACACAGATTAAGTTTATTTTTGTTCATTAAAGCTGATATTTAACACATGTCAGTGTTTAATAATGTTTGCACAGGCTCTTAAGTATATTAAACGTACTTATCTCAGGTATCTTAAATATACTGTACTGTAGAACATGATACATTTTTATTCAGCAGAATGAAGCTTTAGTTCATGAAGCAGATGCAGTTTCATTGTTGGGTCTAAATCAAACCCTGAACCCATATTTGTGGTAGTCTAGTAATTTCTTCGCATACAGTGGTAAAGGCCCATCACACTCAAAGATATTTTTAGATTTTACTTAAGTGTTAGATTGAGTTATTTAGGATATTTAGTACAGAAATTAACTTTGTAGCAAAACATTGCCCTGGTGGTCCAAATGTTCTTCATATCACATAAAAAAGTACATTAAATGTACATCTTTTGTTATTTCTTTATTATTTGTGATTTTTTTTTGTGCAAATTGTTTCTGAAAAAACAGGGATGGTACAATACAAAAGCTAAATACCCCTTAATGGTTCATATTTTATACTATATTAGTATCTAAAGTGTACATATGAGCACCTTTTGAAATGAATACTGCCTCTGTGACAGTTTTGTACCTTTCTTTTCACCCTTACAATATCTGTTTCAGTGTATTCATCCTAAAGAACTGCACCTTGTTATTCATTCAGGTTGTAAAGCGAGTGACGGAGCGAAGACTGTCTCTTTCCTGTCCTCCGCCCTTACATCCGAGCTCCCAGAGCAATGACAAATGATGCAAGAGATTAAGATTTATTAATGCCAAATAAAATTGTCATTATTAAAGGTGACTGATAGGAGAGGGCAGAAACTGAGGGTAATCATTTGGATCGCTGTAGTCGAGTCTGCTTTGACTAATGGACTGGTGACGTCTGCCGGAGCTTTTAGTGGGATGAGACGGCATTGATTAAAAGTGTGCGTGAGAACGAGGACGACACAGAGGTGAATGAGGTGTAGATATAAAAGCAAATGCAAATTGAGATCCTGTGGTACAGCAATAGTTTTTAATGAGATAAACCGGTTTATACACAGACACACATGTGTTTTTCCATCACAGTAGGGATTTTCCATTGACTTTTCTTGTTATTAGACTGATATATTTTAGCCTCTAACTCTCCACACAACCCTCACATAACCTGCATTTTTAGACTTTTATTAAGACGTTATTTCATTTGTTTATTAAGCTGTTTTCCTTGAGGAGAGTGTTGGCTGCTTCCCACAGTGTAACTGATTTCAGGTTTTACTATACTTGAGGATATTTGATCCCCAAAATATAGGCAAAACCAGAGCCAGACACACAAATACTCACAGTCTCTGGCTGAGGTCTTAATTCATTCATTCATGACTTTAAAGTGATCTGTTACTGTCTCTGCTTTTCCATTAGTTTCAGATAAACTTCCAAACAATCCATTCTGTCTCTCTGAAGGGACAGAGCATAACCATCTCTCATCTGCATCCCTCTGTCTTTCAGGTGGATAAGGTATGTGGTCACTCTTCAAATGCTTCTTCAACCAGAGTCAGAAAATTTCCTGCGAGTTCAGTCACCCCTCCACGAGACAACAGCTCAAAGGACGTTCCAGGAGCCGATAAGATCGGCATGTTGGCACACCTTCGCAGGTTAGGCTGTTTCCCAAGAATCATTTTTTTGTGAAAAACCCATTTTTACAGCTCTTTGATATCGAAAAGTCTTGAGTAGGGTATTAGGGCAATTTTTTATTTTTAAATTACTATATATTTATATTTATTTGTTTTTGTTTTTTTTGTAACCTGAAGATTTGCTTGTAAATTATAAATTAGGGAGGCACCAATATTAAAATGTATAGGGTCAATACTTATAATTGACATGACCACCAATATTATACACTTACTATCGGATATAGTTTTTCTAAAACGATTTGAAATATTTTAAATGTAAAAAAAGTATTTAGGATTGTACATTTAATTTTTTCTTACACATGTATAAACACACACACATTTATATACCTTTGTATATATTAATTTATTTGATGTATTTTTCATTTACATTTATATATTTTTAATCCTGTTAGTAATTGCTGACAGATCATAGTCACATTATTTGCCAGCATCCCATATTCTGTTTTTTAAGGGTTCATTATTGAATTTTAACCTGCTATAAAATGAAAATTTTTTATTTCTACTGTCTTTCTGTCATACAACACACTTTTGAAGTCTGGCATAGAAAGTGTGACGGTATGACATGTACATTAAAATAACCACTAATCTGTTTAAATCTGTTTAATTAGACTTATTCCAATATTAAAAGCAATAATATTAAACAATATAAACAGTATTAAAAAGTCCTCTGCTGGACCCATGATTCCTTGCTGCCTAAATTAAGAAACAAGTCATGAAGTGTATGTTAATATATGCAGGGACACAGGCAGACAGACACATATACCCATTTGGCAAATGTCTCTAAAAACACTGATTTAAAAATACGCTATCAGCCATTTAACTAAGTGTCTTCAGACCTGTATCTTGAAGGTCTTCACACACTCTGCAGATAGCCTTCACTAAGTGGTAGGCTGGCAAAGACGGTGCTGTAACTGGTACTGAGACTGCAGGAACAGAGAGAGATAAATGAATTAGAGGTTTTTTCCTGGTGTGCAGGAGTCAGTAGAGCAGAGGACAGCAAACACTCATCACCGTACGGATGACATCATCTCTCTGCACTAAGAGCCTTGGAAATGCTTTGGCTGGCAGACCTGGAAATTTATAAATTAAAAATAAGCAGTGATTTTCAAAGAATAGCTAAAGCGTTCCATCATTGTTAAGATCAGAGGTCAGAACAGAATGTTAAACGGAATTAATTCTAACACGTTGCTAGGTTGTGTATTACGCCCATGTTGAACCTCCGTCGACATGAATAATAGAGCTCAACAGCAGAGTTCTGGAAGTACAAATCCATAGTTAATTTTACGAATGAATTTTAACTAAAGACAATGTACAGTTTTTGAAGCATTAAAGCAACATGAAACCCAGAATGATTCAATTATTACTTCAATAATTGCCTTAAAATTTTAATTGCGTCTGTTTTTGTCTAATTTTCAAATTTCAAAAAAACCCTTGACATTTTTTTTCTGAGAGAAAAGTACTTCCTGAATCCACCTGGTTGAGTTTCATTGCTAGTGTGATGTAACCCATCTTTCAGGTCTGGTTTGCATGTGCATGAATGATTTTTATTTCTCCATGGTCATGATTTTTCTCTTCCTTTCTCACCATTATCCCCTCCCCTGTTTTGTTGTCCTTTGGTTTCTTCCATCTCTCTGTTCTCCCCTACAAACTGCTTGCCTCTGGACTGTTCCATTGTCTTGTACTGGGGGGTTTGACCGTTATCAGTTCAATCCCTCTGAAAACCCACAAGAGTGACAGAGGTAGAACTCTGAAAAAGGTTGCACGGTAAGCATGAATACATTTACTAAAAAGTTGCGTTTAATTCTGATTATCTTTCTTTAAAAAAATGAATCTGTGTGTGTATTATAGGTTTGCTCCACCTTTTTTTACCCACTTGTTACCTTACACGTTAGGGTGTTTTCACACTAGTGCAGATCAGGTCCTTTTGTCATTACAGTTTGTTTTGTTTGGTTGCTGTGGAAGCTAAAAAGGTTTTACCCAAGTCTGACTATGGTTGGTGTGGTTTCCCGCCTGATTCACATTTGGTATGAATGCAGTCTGGCCTAATGTTTGCATGTGAACCACTAATGTTAACACATAATTTGTTCAATATTGACATTGGATGTTATTTAGAAACAGAAAACTCAGTCTTTTTTTTTTTTTTTTAATGTGGTCTGATGTGAGAGAGATCGAATCAAACTTGGGTTCAGATCAAGCAAACAAACCAAAGTGTGAAAAACAGTTTTAGCAATTTTAAATTCAGGTTGCCTGATTGGTTCCTCACTAACCATGTGACCCGTAACTGCCTACCTCCATGCTTTTGTCCCTGTGAAGGTTGTCCTTTTGGAAAAAAAAAAAAAAAAAACGTTTGAAAAGACATTTTTTCATTTCCATCTGTCCACCAGATCCATCTGGAACTTAGGATGAAATGCACACATTTATCTTATCTTATCTTATCTTATCTTATCTTATCTTATCTTATCTTATCTTATCTTATCTTATCTTATCTTATCTTATTTATTTATATATTTATTTATATATTTATTTATTTATATATTCATTCATTCATTCATTCATTCATCCAGTCAGTCAGTCAGTCAGTCAGTCAGTCAGTCAGTCAGTCAGTTATTTAGTTATTTATTTTTTACTTTTAATTTGCCATATACTTAAAGTATAATATTATATAATTAAATGCCTAAAATAGCCTTTAAATATGTTCTTAAAATAATGGGGTCTCTGGGTTTTTAATCTTTCAAAACATTGAAAAACCTTATTGTCTCATATTGTGTCAATGTCACTTATTATCTGTATGTGTTGTTTATTTATTGATTTGTGTTGTAGGGAGTTTATGGGGTATATCTCCCGGTATAAGTCTTTCTTCTCCATACTTCCGGAGACGCTGTGCGAGGGAGAGATGGGCGTTGATGAGCTCACATGTTGGAGTGGAGATGAAGTAGTCAAAAGGTGAGTCATTCAGTGCATACAGATCACTTACTTTTCATTAGAAACTTAGGACAAAGTATAAGATGGACTGTGTATGGATGAGTGTGCAACACATAATTAGTTTTAAAAATAACATGTTTTTCTTTGGAGCCTGCTTAAAAAATCACATTAACCGGCCTAAATTTGTTTGTGGGTCTTATCTGGTCTACCTTATCTTATCTTGCTGGTCTGCAGGCTGGTTTTGAAGTGTCTTTCAAAATGTTAAATTTTAAATTTAAAGTGATGATTTCAAAATTTAGCGTAAAGACTCAAACCACATAAATGATGTCTACTATGACCTCTTCAGTCCCTGGTATCAAAGAATACAGTCCTATTTTAAGTATAAACCCCTGTAGAAGCGTTAAACTGAAAGATCTGTGTAAAAACGCCCTCTCAGAATCACTTCAGAAGGTTTTTGGGCACTTTTGAGCTTGACCAAGCTGGAATACCAGCTTGGGTTAGATTAAGTGTGGTTTTTTTTTTCAGCAGTTCAAAGCTCAAGTTATAAAGTCATAGGTTTGCCAGCTCCCATCTGGCTTGGGGCTGGTATGTGTTTACGGGCTCTCAAGAACAAAGAAACACATCATTGCTAATAATCACTCAAGAAAGTACAGACGGAAAAGCCAAACGCACTCACAGAGTTCCTCCATTAACGAGAAATTACCTTTGGGCCACACCGACTGACTCCTAATAGATTTCTAACAAATCTGTTGCCCCCCAGAGAGAAGTGTTTACTTTGAAAATGGATGTCTGGCTCCAATTTCAGGCCTCAAAGATAACTCACCCTAACGACCAGTGACAAATGACTTAACCGTAAGGTAACACAGAGGATTGCTGTTGCATTAACAGGCAGGAGACATTGAAGTTGCCAGGTTTTTTTTTTTATTTTGTTTTTCCCTCATACTCTCTCTTTCTCATGCCAAATTCTTCAAGTTTTTGTCAAGGCTGTTTTGTGGTGCTTGCAGCCCAACGAAATTCTGTTTCTCTCACATCCATCACTGTCTCGTTCTCAGAGAGGTCACACGGCAAATGACGATCTGTATTTCATTTGCCTGCTGGCTTCACTTCTTAAGCACCATCAGCAGAACATGCAATTATGACAATCTTCTCGATTTTTCTCCCTCACTCGCACTCGTTCTGTCCCCTCATTCCCAAATGTGGTTGCCCTACCTCCCATCGATCTCTATAGCAACTAATCAAATTCTGGCCATCAACAATGCAGTGCACAATAGAAAAACGGATAGAAATGCCTTTATTAAAAGTACTGGTGGTACCGTAGTGTTAGATGGTAATATGGTATATTATGTACTGAATAATTTGTTCTGTGGGATTGACTTTGTGGAGGGGAAATGTAAAAAATAACAAGGTACTGTATTATGATTATTCTATCTGGAAAAAACATTTTTTCCAACTTGAAGCAAAGTATTACCTTTTGAAGTAAAAATACTATTTTTTTTTTTTTGTGAATTATTACTATAAGACCATGCCATGTGTATTAAAGCAAACAGGTTTGATTTAGATTTCTTGTTGACTTGGAGCAGCATGTAGGGCCTGGAATCTCCAGTAAAAACACACACTCTCTACCAGAGTCCAAAAAAAAGAGTTGTCTTTTCTTCATCCCCATTTCTGCCATTCGGGTTGGTGTTACTCCAAACAACTCTTTCAGTTGTCTTCAAGAATCTCACTTTGTTTCCTGCCGAACAATCATATGTTGATCAGATGAGTAGTGTCATGTAGCGGCTAAGGCTATACGTTTAATTCACTTAAGGGCCAAAAATAAAATCAATCTAAAAAGCCATCAGCGCAGTGTTCTTAGGAACGGTTGCAGTTGAGTAAAGTGTGCTAGAGTCATTTTGTATAAAAGATATGTTGCAAGACTATACAGCAGAACACTGCCGACACCAAACTAGACTGGTGATTGATAATCCTGCATTCCAGTCTATAGCAAACTATACAAAAGTTTACAGTACTGTACTATACATTCTGTTTAACGCATATTAGTACAGAAGAGATGTTTAAATACATTTTTGTTTCACATCGAGTTTTGGGTGTTTGTGCATCTTAAAAGTGGCACAGTTCACTCAGAAATGAAAATTGTCCTTTGAAACACAAACAAAAATATTATTACAATTTCCCAGCGCGTTTGGTCTTTCCAGTGAAAGTAAAAGAAGTATTTTTTTCTAGACATGAGCTTGGAATTACATCATTAGTTGATTATGACGCAATTAATTTTTTTTTGGTGAACTATGCCTGTAAGTTTTATTCACGCTGACAGTGATTTCATCACTGAAGATCACTCTAATAAGTCACTGTACTGTAAATGCATAGTAAAACAGTCCATGTGACATCAGTGGCTCAACTTCATTTTTATGATGGTAGGAGAATGCTTTTTTACCCGAAGAAAATAAAAATAAGATAATTTACTAAACCATTATTCTTCCCTGAGTTATGTCTTCTGCCATTTTAGTTATTTTTGTTTTCTTTGTGCAAAAAAAGTATTCTTATAGGGTTGCAAAACTGAATTTGAGCCACTGAAGTCACACAGACTGTTTTTCTGATGTATGGCTCTCTGATATAATCAAAAACATCTTAATTTGTGTTCCGAAGATGGACAAAGGTCTTTTGCGTTTGGAACGACATAAGGGTGGTTAATTAATAATAGGATTTTAATTTTGGGGTTACCTAACCCTTAAAAAGCAAGTGACCCACACTTTGTGCTGGCTTATTTTAGTTGCTTCAAACAGGGTTGTTAGTGTTGTTTCAAACAGTGGAAGCCGGAGAGAGGTATAGCTAGTAGTAGACACTGATAAAAAGACAAGATTCAAAGACTAGAGTGAATCTAATGCTGTGAGCACCTCTGAAGGTGAGGGTCGTCCTCCAGAAGAATGCAGGGAAGTCTCTCAGGGGCCGCTGTGCTGAATCTGGGTCCCCCGCGGCCTGGAGCCGGAACAAAGGACCTCCTGTGAGTTCTGTGTGGGAAACAGTGGAGGAGAGAATCCCAACGCCCAGCCTGGGAATGTGCCCTCTGAATACATGGAGCAAAACCCATACAGAGAGAATAAATATTGCACACACACATGGATGTCTCTTTCTCTGTAATTGTGTCACATTCGCTTCATCAGTCAGATGATGTGAAGGTTCATGTTCATGCAGAGATTACTTCAAAGCATGTTAGATGGGATGGTGCAGGATTTGATTTCTCATTTGTTTTAGGCTCTTTCATGCTAGGCTTCTGGAAATACTCAACAGCAGATAACAGACACGAATTGGTGACAATGCAAGCGTATGTTTGCGTGTATGTGTATGGATCTGTCCGTGCACGTCCGTTTTCCGGTCATGGTTCTGGAGGACTTTGGGATGTTTGGTCAGAGATTCTGAATGCCACAGATTTTTATGCCTGCACGATAAACCAGTTGTTTACCATTCACACATCTGGAAACCATTCCGTCAGCCTGATCTGCTCTCTTTCTTTCTCTCTCTCTCTCTGCTTCCTTCTTTCCTCTTACTCAGTATCTCAGTGCCTTGTTCTGTCTCTTCCTCTGTGTGTGGCCCTCATCCGCAGATTAGTGAGACACATTTAAAGTCGTCTTTCTTGAGGACCGCCATGGTGTTGATAATTCTGATTATGTGCGTGGGTTGATGCAAATGGTTGATAGAAATGGTGAGACATCTCCTTCCATTAAATTAAAACATGTTTGATTAGAGATGTTAGCAGATATTTATTTATTCAATGTGAAATCTCAGTAATGAAATAGAATCAACAGTGATAAATGAGGATTATTATTTATGTAATGTGAAATAATCTCACTAATCGTATAAAGTCTGCAGTGATAAATGCTGTTTGTTTTGTTTATTTAATGTGAAATAATCTCTGTTTTGTTTTGTGTTTTGTTTTGTTTTGTTTTGTTTTGTTTAGTTTTTTGTTTTGTTTTGTTTTGTTTTGTTTTGTTGACAGGCACCTGCTTTCAAACATGCTTGAAAAGTTGTTTATATTATTGATTTAGTGTATAGCATTATATTTTACACTTTTTTTTTACTTGTTTACATCAAAACTCAAGTCAAAGCTGAACAAAACTTTTAATACTCTTTCTCATTAAGTCCTCATCTGTATGTCGTTTAAAAAAAAAAATAAATCTGCTAAATGAGTAAATGTAAATCTAAAGTAGTATAATAATATTACTATTGCTGTATCAGTGGAGAAAAATCTCATTTGCTTTTATTAGTTTTTTTTTTCCTAAGAGACTACGCCTATTACAGGTACAGTATTCTAGCCATTGATAATTTAGATTTTTGTTTGTTGATAGAAATGGTGATGCTCAATATGACATTCTTTCAGTGTTTCGGGTTAAGTTAAGTAATAATAATTGGCTTCATTTAACAGCGATAGGCATGTCCTCTCTTGGATATCTAATTAAATGTGTATGTATGAGTCTGTGATAAGTGGTCATATTAAATAATGTAATTCGAGACAGCTGAGTGCACCCGGGGATAGAGGACACCTGACCCATTCCCATGACCCATATGGACACTGTGGACCAGAACGCAAATACAATAGAAAGTTTTGAGTTGGAAATTGTCTTTGGTGGTCACTGCAGTCACCTTATGACAAATAGACAGAAAGAGAGCAAAGCATTGCTTTCCATCACATTTTTAGACTGTATTCTAAAGGGAGGGTGTAAAATTATTTCAAAGCTTTAATTTTTTTTTTAATGGTTGATTAGTCTTGACGAGAGACTTTGTAGTTCCCTGTCTGCTTGTTGCTTTTTTTTTTCTCTGGTATCTATATTTGTTTTGTTCTAATTAACAACACTGTTCTCACGTCGTTGTTATGCTCTGTGCTCTAGAACCCTTGAGACTCGCACGTTCTGGAATGTGTTTCTGGCGAAAGGACAAAAATAATCCTCCACTTATATAAAACCCTGAATTTAATTATCTGAATTAAGCTGTGGAGGGTCACAGACGATTCTATTCCACATTTCATTCCAGATACGCATGGCTGAATCAGGTCCCATAACATCACCATACATGTAGGACCCTTTAGAGGCGATCCACTGGTGGTGTCGAAAATCAGAAGTTTGTACAAGAGATGGGCGAGACATTACAGACTTATCAACACCGGGGCTGAGTTTATTTGGGAGTTGGTCAGTCTGGTTGGATTTTTGACCTCTGAGAGCGAGAGAGAGCGAGAGAGAGAGCAAGAGGAAAAACAAGCGGAAAATAAGTTGAATGTAACATAGCAAGACAAAAGAATTTAGAAAATGTTATAATTTTCAGTTGGCCAGACCAGAAATATTTCCCCCAGCTGGATATTAGCCACATGTTGTCAAGTTAGCCATTATTGAATGAATGTTTTGTTTTCATCCAAATATATATTTGTAAAGTGAGCTTGTGTGGCTCAAACAGACCGGCGTGATTCCCCAACTTTTATAGTTTTGTAGGGACTGGTCTATCTTAAAGTTTATTATTATTATTATTATTATTTATTTTTTGCCAACTTTTCTTGTCATGTGTCTTTTTCCTTACTGAAATATTTCAGTGTCATTTTAGCATGAAGTTCAGTGTATAAAGCTTTAGATAACACGACGAACAGTACTTTTGCAGATTATTTAATTAGGTTTATTGTATGTTTTTAATTTGTGCCACCATAAATGACAGAAGTTTAGGGTTGATAAGAATTATTTATATATTTTGAAATAAATATTTTAGTAATTATTAATATTTTAATAAGGATTTGCTTTGCACAAAACATTTCTTATTACTATCAATGCTGAAAACTTTTATAAAAAAAAACTTTTTACATTTTCTTTCAGGATTTTTTGAAAGGGTAGGAGTTATTTAAAATTTAGTTATCGTTGGTAAAATTATAAAGTCTTTAATCAATTTAATGCATTGTTCAAAAATGGTAAATGGTTTTTTCAATAACACAGTTTTTCTTTTCAATTTCTAATATTGTGTTGATACTCCAAAGACAATGCTAAAAAGTCCATTATAAAATACATTTTAAAACATATTCAAATAGAAAACCGCTGTTTTAATATACCCTAAATAAGTGTTTTTTTATTTATAGTACATTTTGTTAACAAAGTAAACCTTATTGTAAATTCTCACTAATAAATTAACTAATCAATGCTATTCGAATATTTTAAAAGGGAGCTCCGATTATACAATGGAGCTCTATTCTAAAATATTCCGGTAGGATCAATTCAATATTAGCCTTAGTTTGCATGTGTTTCCCATTATTGTGAATCCAAGTAAATATGTTTATGCTGCCAGTATATTCGCAGTTTAGATGTGGCTTCTGTGCAGTGTAAAACAGCTTCAAACAGGCTCACGATGTCATGAGGGTCCCCCGCATAGTGCCGGCCCCCCACTTGCAGTGGTTCTGATGCTGGGAAGGAAATTTTGAGGTTAGACCTCTTAGAAACTCAACTGAATACGCATTTGAGTTGTTTAACTGAAAGACAGGACTTTGTTTCCCATAGCCACCATGTTGAGCATTACAATTTCCCCCATTCATTTTTCAAGACAACGGACCAATAAATTCAACCGCATTACATCATCTAGTCCACTTTTCTAGCTAAGTCACATGGAGCTCTCGCCTTTCACACTGGACAGCGTAGCTGTGAATCAAAGGATTGATGATACGGTGAGAAAAGAGCGAGATGAACAGCAAACAGTGAACTGGACGGCAGAGACTCTGAGTCATCAAACAGCATCTTGGAAATCAAATAAATACGAGAGACAGGGATCAGAAGGGAGCCCCGGAGGAGATGAAAGGGTTCAGTTTTCTGACACTCTCTCCGTGGGCAGATCAGAGAGCCAGAGGTGCAGGCCCTGAGAGGAGAGCGTCTCTCTGGGAGAAACCCGCAGGCCTCCTCCAGAGCGCTGACCTTAAAGACGCTTCCTGTTCCTGCTTCTGCTCGCTTCATTAGCTTTGAGAAGACAGGAAATCAGGGGAATAAGAGGATGGTGGAGAAAAGAGCAGCAGTGTGAATGTCCAGCTTTATTCTTTTTCAGTGCTGGCCAGTTAAACTTGGTTGACCACGGTTGTCTTAAACTTTTTAAAAAGCTTGTTCGTCTGAATTTTCTGATGGGGGAATGCTGGTGGCTACAGAGGTTGCTAGTTAAGCTAGTCAAGATGTTTTGTATATTGCTTGTCTAAGTTGGTTGCTTCACCAAGAAATATTTTTTTTACTGTTTCAACTCTTGTCTTTTGCTTGCTTTTTCTATTCTTGCAGGTTAAACTAGTTTGCCAGCTTGGTGAGGACACCAACATGTTCTGGGCTCCAAAATCAATTTCTGGTTAAGCTAGTTAGTAAGCCTGGTGGTCTAAACCAACCAGATTAACAAGTAATCTAATTCACTTTTCTCCTCCTTTTTCTTGTTTTTCCTTACCTCCTTTCCGTTAACAGGGTTAGTGAGAACACCGGCAGAACAACATCACATTCTGAGGCCTAAAAACCAACATATGTTGATGACCAACAATCTGTATTCCTGGTTAAGCTTGTTAAGAAGGCTGGTGTATTACCATCTTCTTCCTCTTTTCCACCAAGTTAATTAAGATTAAGCTAGTTTACTAGTCTGGTGAGATCACTGACACTCCATCATCATGTGTTGGGGAACAGCATCTGAAAAATCAACATACCTTGATGCCCAACAGCCCAGCTAGATTTCTCTCCCCTTTCTTTCATCACAGCTAATGTAGCAGATCAGCTTTGCTGTTTATGTCGGTTAAGAAGGCTGATGGGCACTCTAGCTTTCCATTCAATGCTGGTTAAAATTGGTGATTTGAACAAGACTATTTTCTTTTTTCTCCAATGTTCCCTCCTTCCTCACAGCTAAATCATTTAGTAGCCATACTGGTAAAACTAGGTAAGAAGCTCTGTGAGGCCTTCAGCATCTTAAGCACAGCAGGTCTTTTCAGCTGGGATGTGAGTGGAAAACAGCGAATCAAGGGAGGATAAGAGTAGTAGAAGAGACGTTATGAAACAAAAGCTCATGCTTGTTTTTGCAGGGTAAATGATCCCAGCGGTGTCCTTGACCTCCACCTCCGCCCTGCTTTGTATGACTCAAACACTGGTGTCTTCTCACCGTCTGCATAAGCCTGAATCTTTTTCCAGACAGCTTCACCCCGGTACACACACAAACACACACACACACCATCCACCAGATGGGCTCCAGAAACACCATCCTGCCGCCCCGTATTACAGTCTGATGACACATTCCTTTATTTTACAAGAGTTACGACTCTCAGGATACTCTGCGGGTCTGCCCTCCTTCCTGCACGCCTCCGTTTATCCCGAATAATTAATGATGGCAGACCAAACGTGACTCTTTTCTCTCGCTGAGGATTTAGTGGAGGAGAGCAGATCTTCCACACACACAAACACACACACACACTAACAGGGATTTGAGATCATCACACATACAGAATGCATTTCAAAAGCAGTCTTCGGTTTCTCTTTCTGGGAGTTTCACTTGCTAAGGCGATCATCACTTTTTTATAACTGGCAACATCCCATAACACCCAGCATCATGGCAGTGACTTTTGCATGAGCAAACTCCTCTCTCAATTTTTTTTATTTATTTGTAAACCTTTTTTGTCAGCTTTTTTTTTTTTTTTTAACAAGATTTTTATTTAGTTATTATTATTTATATTTTATTATTCCTTTTATTTATTTATTTTATTTTTAAAAAACATTTTTATACATTTTTATTACAATTTGTTTGTCTGCTCCCCAGTCTGAAAAACCCTGGTCTAAGGTATAAATGGAGGTGGAGATATTTAGGTGTCTGCCTGCCTTTTTTTGTACATTTTACAAACTTTTTAACTTATTATTATTATTATTATTATTATTATTATTATTATTATTATTATGTGTATTTTATTATTTCTTTTTTATTACATTAATTTTATTAGATTTGTATCAATGTTTTTTTTTTTTTTTTTTGTGAAAAGCTCTGGTCTAAGGTATAACTGGAGGTGGAGATATTTGGATATGCACCTGCCTGTAAGTTCAGCCAGCTGTCTGTGTGAGCTACATGTGGCATTCCTCATGCGTGTCCTGTTATTCCCAGAGTTTATGTTCAGTCGCTCACATTAACAGAAATAGCTGATTGGTGTGTGGCCTTGTAATCTTGGAACCACATTCTGTCTGTTTGGATCAAAGAGACGGTTCTCAAGATTTGTATATATGCATATGTGTGTACATACCATGTTTTTACATCATAGGAAAGGCCTATGGTTAGATTTGTAGCTTCTTCAGCATTTTCCAAAAAATCAAAACAAAAATATAGCTGCAAGCAGCGATGATGGGCCCTCACCATCAGTGCTACTGCCACCCCAGTGGCATCAGAAAAATTGTGCCCAGCGGACACATGCATTACAGTTACTCTCTGGCAGTTTGGGTTTAAGGGATATAATGATGAAATGGTTAATCCAAACCATCAAGACACCTACACACACACAACGACATGTACAACTTTGGTAACACTTTCAAAAAGGTTTCAGTTATCAATATTATATATACATATATCATATACAGGTCCTTCCCAAAAAATTAGCATATTGTGATAAAGTTCATTATTTTCTGTAATGTACTGATAAACATTAGACTTTCATATATTTTA
>JAUMHQ010000046.1:12166530-12179834 GCA_032361165.1 Enteromius paludinosus
TTTACTGGTATTCCTATCTTTGTGGGGACAATTGGTCCCCATAAGGTGATAAATACCAGGTGCACACACACACACACCCACACATACACATACATACTGTATACTCACCACAGCTTTAACAAACTCATGCATCATCAATGCTATTATATGAAGTTTCTAAAACAAATTCGGGAGGAGCATGCGCGGGTAATATTTTGCTCGATAAGTATCAGTCATCTCATTAGACAATTAGATCATCACCCTATATCAGATAAAAGCAACTCCCTATAAAAAGCTAGAACTCCTTCCATCAGTATCTGTAACTTAGCTTCCCGCCTCCTCCCCCTCTCCTCCATATCTAATTCCCCGGGGGAGCACTCAGGGCTCAGCCCCTCTTCTCGGTGGGTTATCCACCCTTTTTATCTTTTCCTCGGGCAGCACGCCAAATTCGCTACTTATTTACGTTTTATTAATTACCAGCAAGTTCAAACTCATTAAATGAAATTTGTATTGAGTTTGAACTATAATGAAAATAATCTGGTTCATCAAAGTGATTGAGCTATAAATTAATTTTTAATTGAGTTATGCAGAAGTAGTTCCAGTTTATTTATTAGTATTTTCTCCTTTTCCAAATATATAGATTTTTTTAGATAATCTTTTTGTTTAATTTTTAATTTGTAAGATTTTTTTGAGATGACAAAATACTGTCATTATTATTAGCATTTTCTTGCGTAGGAAATATGCATATAATATAAAACAGAACATGGTATTATTAAACAAATCAATTTTACTGCTATGGCTTTGACTGTTTCCTTTCCATTACTGATATTTGTAATATCTGATCTATTCCTATTATGAATAGTAAAAAGCACCAGAGGAATCCGCTGTGTTACAGTCTCAGAGCTGAGAAAGAGACAGGGAATGGAAATATTGATCCTGTGCTTTGGAGGTTTGAATGGAGAAATATGTGCTCAAAGAGCCTGAGAGAGTGACACAGAGAACAGGACGTTTTGGATGGCAAAGTGCTGGTTTTGTCATGCTAATAGCAGACTGGACACTGAAAGACCTTCAGAATAAAAGATGATTTTCTCCACAATCCCCTGAGGCTCTGTGAGGCAACAGTCTCTCCAACTCTGCCACATGACCTTTCTTTCTTTCTTTCTTTTTTCTGCTTTCTTATAATTATTTCTTATTGTTAGTTATTAGGCTTGACCTAAGCAGTAAACAACTTTGACCATCCTTGACTTTGGCCTGATGTTGCTCTCCTCATATTGATATTTTAGGATAGCTGCTGAAGGCTTGGGATCCACCCATACTAATTTGTTTGTGAATATTGTAGAATGTCTGGAGTCCTTCAATCCAGATACATCTCAGATGGGCCTGTCTCCACCTTAGCCCACAGTTTAAGCTCATTCCTGGGTGCACTCGCTATTTGTAACTTTTTTTTTTGCAATGTATTGCTCAAATGCAGGAAGTGGGCGTCTGGAGAAATAGCAGTTCAGATTGTATCAGTTACAGTAGACTGCAGGTTTATTTATTAACCCTCTGAGGTCGGCCGTCACGCCCCCGTGATTTGGGTCTTTTTTTTCTTATCTGTACAAAAGACACTAATATAACTTGATTTTGGTCACACAAGTAAGTGTTATACACCATTCGAATCTGTTAAGCGTCTACTTTTTTGAGTACATTCTCAGAAAAAACAAAAGTATGTGCTTTTGCAAAATAATGAAAATGAAAAGTGTGCGCGATTTTTTTCTTTGTTCTCTCCGTGAACTGTTTTTAAAAAGCCGTCACTAAAATGAACTGAAACTCCGTGAAAACATGACACACAGACATTAGACACATATCTATAGAAAGCTTGAAGTGTCTTCTTTTAAATGCAGTAAGTCATGTTGCACTGAATATTGTTTGATAAAGTTATTAGTATGAAACCAACACAATGTCTACTTGCTTAGTCTGATCTAATTATGTTTTAATGTGACCCCGCCCACAAGCTTTTTTTGCTTTATTACAATCGCCCATCTGAATCGCGCGCGACATGTTAACGCCCCCCGCCCGATCAATGGCATAAGAAGCATGACATTTTTACATTGGATTCACTGAACGTTCATCGCGTTTTGAGGATGGCACGCTACTCCGGTGAAGAAGCCCTTCAGTTGATTTTGGACAGCGAGGAAGAATTCACCTTTTCCTCTGAGGAAGATTGCAACTCAGACGATGAGAGGGTGTATTTTGAATTGATCCCGACGAAGATTCTAACGAGTAAGTTATTCAATGTTATAATTCTTTGTCTGATTATTTAAAACTTATATGTATTTGCAGACTATATGTATAGATAGTTTGGGCTAGCTTTTGCAGCTGGAGATTGCTTTACAATGTCTTCCAGGGGGTTCGTGTATAATGTAAGATGCTGAAGTGTAATATGATAGGCCTACTCTATACATTAATTTGTAATATATTTCACTTGGTTTTGGCTAATGTATAACACTGTCATGAATATAGGTGTGTTTATCATGTGCTTCTGTAATCCTGTGTATTTGCTAAAGCAATAAAATGTCACAAATGATTCTGGTTCAGCACTGATAGTGTTTCAGACTCTACAAACAATAAACACTGTTCTTAATATGCATTTTCTTACTAATATTAATCAGCATTATTTCCTAAATATATTGTCTGTGTTCATTTATTCGTATTATCTGTAATACTTTATTTAAAAAAAACATTTTTTTTAAGTATCTAAACTCAAAATGCATTTAAAAGGAAAAAATGCATTAAGCTCCACATATATCTTTATTTTTTTCTTGTTCAAAACGTAAATCTAACACATTTTAGCAATATTATTTATATATATATATATATATATATATAATTAATAATTAATGAAGTTTTATTATTTAATATATTTTGTTCTTTTTTTTAATGGACATTTTTTACTTTTAAATTAAGACAAAAATACAGATATGTATACACATACATAGAATGAAATGCTAGACTCCCTCTGTGGATGTTAAACTACACATGAAACAACCCAGCCGTGGTGTGATGCCTGAAGTTCAGGTCACCGGTGGCCCACCCCTCCCGTTAAAGCTCAATAAATACGTCTAATTCCCCGTAAATATCCCCGACAGGAATCTGGAGGACAGGCCAGCGGCACAGCTGCTTTTGGGTGTGGAGACACAATAGCATCTCTGTGCTCAGGGTGTGTGTTTGTGTGTTTTTCAGCACACATACAGCATGTCATCACACTCATGAGTGTAAATGTGCTTTTCACTTTTAGAGTATCAGACTGGGCTCGTGTTGACCTGCGCAACTACTGCTCTCTAAGCTGACCCGTTTGGACTGCCAGAACGTTTGGGTGGATTTTGGGGCCAAAACATCAGTTAAATGAACAGCTCATACAAATATGAAAATATAAATATTCGGTCATAGGTTTTTCACTCTCATGCTGTTCCAAACCTGTATGACTAATTCTTTTCAGCCATGGTACATGAAAAGAATAATTTAGCGAGCTGCTACGTAAGTGGTGACCAGGGACTGTAAAGCTCCAAAAATACTTCCATAAATGTGGTCCATTAATGTTTTTGTCTGAGGAATAGTTTTTATTCAATTTTTTTTTTACCATGCACATGCAGTGAAAGCTTTTTGTGAATATCTATTTAAATTTTGGTCTGTCCTTAAATGTATTCATAAGTTGTATAGACTACATTTATGGTGCTTTTTTGTAATTTTTTCGTATAATTGCTTTTAATTAAATTGCATCAGTGGGAAATGACATCGTCATACAGCTAACATGAGGCAAATAAAAGAATGCACTTATGAACTATGCTATTTATCCATATTGTTTCAGTTGTTTTTCTGATTGGGTCAACTGTGTCATTTACTCTGGTGTATCACTTGACCTCTGTTTTTTTTTTTCCCTTAACATTCCCTTCTCTGCTAGCAGGGTATCAGGTGTGTGTGACCGCGGTATAGTGGGATTCTGTATCAAAGGCTCGTCTCTTGTCTAAAGGCCTCAGGGAGAACAGAACACACTGTTTGAAGTGGGTAGAGAGATCTACAGCTCTGTAAAGAGTTCACTGAACACTCACTGGCTGTCTGTTGCCCATCACATATCTGAACATATCTGACTTCATTTTGAGCATAAAAACAACAACAGTCCCGTGAAGATGAAACAGTGATTGAATGAGCCACATGACTACACCACATGCTGAATTCATATCAATGAGCAGAGTAGACTGCCGCATATACACAGAAATAATTTGGTGTGAGAGTTACTTTGGAACTATTTCCACTTAGAAATCACAAGTACATTTTCACAATTAAATGGTGACTAACAAATTTAACTAGAAAAACTGAATAAATATTTTCTTGCTAAATGTACGTCAGTAGTCTTTGCTCTACTGTATTCACAAACCTGAAGTTTTACAGTGAAGCAAGATTAATGAATCAATAGTTGGTTAGCTATACTATATTTAAAATATATAACTTTTTTACGATTTGAGAAGCATTTTTGTTTTTAAAGTGGGTGCAAGCAAGGTTAATATTGCTGATACTGATACCTCTATTAAAAATATTTTTATTGCAACTTTGGATGATTAGTAGCACTATACAGTTCCCCCAAAAATGAAAATGTGTTGTTTGTCTGCTTAGCCCCAGGGCATCCAAAATGTAAGTGACCTTAGTTTCTTCAGTAGAACACAGACACATTTTTTAAACTCTGTTAACAAACCGTTGCAGTCTGTCAGTCATATAATGGAAGTCAATGGGTACCAAACGCTCCAAGGTTCTGAGAAAAAACAAAAAAACATATACAATCAAACCCTACAACTTGTGACGATACATTGAGGTGTTAAGATAAAATAAAACAAAGCGATCGGTCTGTGCAAAACACTAAATAGTATTTATATAATTTTTTACCTCTTATACACCACAGTCTCTGACTCTCCTCAGCTCATTCACAACATTCGGCACATGATGCGTCAACGTTCTCTGGATACTGTAGATACAGTCCCTAATGAGGCATCTATGTGCCAGCGTCACGCGCCAGATGTTGTGAATGAGCTGAGGACATTCGGACATTGTGGTGTATCAAAATTAAAAAATTATATAAATACTTTTTTTTGCATAGTGATATCCATTATTTTCATTCAAAAAATAAAATCACAAGTTGGAAAAAGTCACAATATTTGTATGCAAGTATATAACTATGTAAGACAGAACATTTCTTAAATTGATGTTATTTTTTTTATACAGTTAGCTTAAAATCTTTTAAGCAACAATCTGTCAAAAATGAGTGACATTTATGCTACACTGCAAACGTGGTAAGAGAACTAATTGTCTTCATACAAATTATTATATTACATAGTGTGCTTGAAAAGGTTTCAAGCAAATCTAGTTGTTTTTTGTGTTTTGTGTCATAACAGCTTTCTTTAACTGTAATAAAACTGCATTAATGCATAGCCTCTCGTGGCTTATTGTTTTAACATTTAGCTGTGAGTGTTTGTGAGCACTTAAATAACTAATGCATGTTTTACACTGACATCAGTTCTAGCATGTGCTGTCAACTCATTTGCAAGTCACTTTCCATGAAAGCTTCTCCTAAATGAACAGAAAATTAATTTAATCTATAAAGATTTTTTTTTTCTCTTGCATCTCATGGTTATTGAATTCATAGATGTTTAATCAGTCAAACTTGGTTTCTCTGCTATTTTCTAAAATATTTAAATTCTGATCAGATTAATAATATTCTGAAACAGCACATTTCCATTTCTATTTATTCTTTTAGTAGATGCTTTTTCCTTATAAATGAGTGAAATAGAAGCAATCAAACCAGCAACATAAGTGCTGTAACATATATGGCCTCACGGATTATTGCTTTGTGTGATGTCTCTGTGGATATAAAAATAATCAAATGCATTAAGATGGACATCTGATTTCTCTCTGTTTTGGAAAGTCGTGTTCTGTGGACAGGAGCTTGACAAATCTTGAATTACACAAACATGTGAACAGAATCCTCTGCTTCCACAACAGGACGGATGACTTCACTTCCTCTCCTCTTGTCTCCTATAATCTTTATTTCCTTCTCTTGTCACCTCATTGAATCTCACCCCTTCTCATCCCATCTCCTCTGCACTAACCTTTTTCAAGTCTCATTTTTGTCTTGTTATTCTTGTTTTGGCTTTATTCTCACTCCTGCACTCTCAGAAATAAAGGCACAAAAGCTGTCACTGGGGTGGTACCTTTTCACTTTAAGTACTAATATGTACCCTTAAGGTACCAAAATGAACCCTTTAGATAGAAACATGTACTTTTTGAAAAGGTACCACCCCATTGACAGCTTTTGTACCTTTATTTATGAGAGTGTAGCAGTGATTATTCATGTTCTTTTACTGTTCACTGGACGTTATTTCAGTGCTAGATGTGAAGCGATGACTCCTTATCGGCTCGATTCGAGCAGCACATCCACGGAAAATATGAGCATGTGGCCAGGCGCTGTGATGACTGTGAAATCCCTTTTCCTTCAGGAGAGGAGGTCACTGACATGAGCACTGTGCCACGCCAGACACTGAGCTCTGTTTGTCCTGGAGACGTTAAGCTCAGAGCGAAAGAATGCAGCTGAAAGAAGGAGAGGGCATTCTGTGGCCTTCATAATGATGCGCACACTCCTGTTCGTCACTCTTCCTGCTTTTCTGTCCTTTTCTCTTTCTCTTTTCACTTCAGGTTTATTATTGTTAACTAAAACTTAAAAAAACCTATTACTTTAAAGTAGGTGTTAATTAAGTTGAAACTGAAATAAAAGAAATATTTGCAGTTTAAACCAAATGAACATTTTAGTGCTGTCAAATAATTAATCGCAATTAATTGCATCCAAAATAAAAGTTTTTGTTTACAGTGTGTGTATATATTTTGGCAAGCTGCCCGAGCACTCATCAGTGTCGCCCTGGAAACCAACGCAAACCAGCTGCACCCGATCAATGCGGGCCGATCAGTCACGGCTGCAGCTCGTTAAGCCTGGGCAGAAGAGAGCACATCTCACCAAGGCCAGATGAGAAACGCTTTCCACTCAAGCAAGATGCTAACCTTGTCTCTCTTTTGCCACAGAAAGCAGCCATGACTGATCACCTACTTACACCTAGACGACATCAATGGACACAATGCATGCACTTGGAAGACTGAGCAAAGAGCATGGAGCACCGAGGATTGAGCACCTCTCCACCATTTCACCGGTTCACTACAACAATTATTTTAATAAAATCCATTCTCCAGGGGCTTTTCACCACTTACTGGGGGTGTGTAATTCCTTAGGTCGCCACACTGGTGGAGAATGCAGACATATTGAGGAGTTACACACCCACCACCCCAGCAAAAAAGTTACATTACTTTTTCTCCCCACCCAACCCCATTTAGTTGCACTCACCGGTGTAAGTGACAGCGCTCCTCCCCCACCTTGGAGGACCTCCTCAAATGTCTCTCAGCGGTGAGCATCTGACTGCACCAGCACGTGAAGAACATCGCGTCCCGGCAGGAAAAGGTCGAAAGAGGACTTCGCTGCCCTCTGCCTCGCTGCCACCCAGCACGCTCTGCTACCAGACCCCCATGTCCAAGCAGTTCAGCTGATGCCTAAATTGACAAGTCACAAGAACTGTACCTGCAGACGTTCAAAACCCTTGCTGTTTGGGAGAGCTGGGGCCGAGGCGAGTGGGCACGGTTGCTGGGGCCCCTACTGACCGGAGAGGCCCAGCGAGCATATTTCTCTCTGCCAAAAATTATGATGAGCAGAAGTGGGAAATCCTCGGACAACTCGGTCTGTCCGCTATCAACGCTGCCCAGCTGTTCCATGAATGGGAGTATACACAGCTCAACCACGGGAGTTCCAGCCAGGCGATAAAAGTTATGGTCATGGTCCCCACCACCGCCTGTAAATTCCTCGCAATGTGGCAGGGCACCTACACAGCTATAGAGCGAGTTGGCCCTGTGACCTAACGACTCCGCCAGCCTGGCAGGCGTCAGGAGTCAAGTCAAGTAACTTTTATTTATATAGCGCTTTTAACAATACAGATTGTAGCAAAGCACTGAACATTATCAAGTATGAGAACAGAGTGATGGTAATGTATAATGACGAGATTAAACTATTTGTTTATCAAATGCAGAGATGGTCTCTGTAGTCAAAACGATGATAAATCACTAGAAATCAGGTGTCCCCAACTAAGCAAGCCAGAGGTGACAGCAGCAAGGAACCAAAACCCCATCCATGAGAAAATGGGGAAAAAAACCTTGGGAGAATCAGGCTTAGTTGGGTCCAGCTCTCCTCTGGCCGGATGCCCAGCACCTAATTTCCAGTTCAATTTAAACATATGTCAGATTTTGTAAGGACTAGTAGTGTGTGTGTGTGTGTGTGTGTGTGTTTATGTGCATCTGGATCCAGTCCACGGAGTTCATCTAGGTGTTCTGGTCTCCAAGGAAGATAGTCTATTGGTGATGGTACACCATCTGATCTGGATATGGACTGAGGAACAGGATAAAAGAGAGACAGAGTAATATTAGCGTAGAAGCCATTCTTTTTACGATGTAACGAGTACATTGTGAGTTAAGTAATGTTCCCGGTTCTGGCTGATCTAATTAATGTAGCCTAACAATTCTTTCACGGATTTGAATAATAAATGTGTGTATTATCAGTGTGCTATGTGTAAGCCAGAGTAAAGAGATGTATCTTTAATCTAGATTTAAACTTACAGAGTGTGCCCGCCTCCCGAACAGTATTAGGTAATTGTTCCAGAGTTTGGGTGCTAAATAAGAAAAAGATCTGCCGCCTGCAGTAGATTTTGATATTCTAAGTATTATCAAATAACCAGAGTTTTGAGAATGCAGCAGACGAGGAGGAGCAGCTCTATTATGTGAACCTCCTGAAAAGGTGGGTGGGGACCAACGAGCAGCTGTCTGCTCTGGCCAGTGTAGATCCCATTTTTTAGACGTAGAAGAACACCTTTCGGCTGCCCAGAAGACAGAGCTGCAACATCTGGTCAGTCAGTTCTCCGACATGTTCTCCACTCGACCCGGGCAGACCAACGCCATCGAACACGACACACACCACCAGGAGTCATCGTCAGACAGCGGCCCTACCGGGTTCCTGGGGCTCGGAGGAAGGCTATCGAGGATGAGATCAGCCAGATGCTGAAGTTAGGGGTGATTGAACCATCACACAGCACCTGGTCCAGCCCCATCGTGATGGTCCCGAAACCGGATTGCACCCTCCGCTTCTGTAACGACTTCAATCGCCTCAAACCAGGGATCAGAGTTGGACAGTTACCCAATGCCCCGGGTAGATGATATACTGGAACGTCTGGGGAGGGCCTGGTTCATCTCAACTCTCAACCTCACCAAAGGCTACTGGCAAGTTCCTCTGATGAAGTCCGCCAAGGAGAAGATGGCCTTCTCCACGCCAAGCGGTTACTGGCAGTACTGGACCCTCCCCTTCAGCCTCCATGGGGCATCGGCCATGATCCAGCAAATGATCTACGCTGCCGCCTACCTCGATAATGTCGTCATACACTCTGAGACCTGGGTGGACCATATGGAGCAACTGCGGAGGGGGCTGCTGGAGCTCTGATAGGCTGGTGGCAACACCCGAAAGTGTCACCTGGCCCTCACCAAGGCTCAGTACCTGGGGTTCCGGGTGGGCCGTGGTCTAATACAGCCGCAGCAGAAGAAAGTCGAGGCAATCCTGTCCGCTCCCTGTCCGACCACCAAGACCCAGGTTTTTTGGGGGTTCGTGATGTACATCATCCGGAAGCTGACCCCAGCCGAGACACGATACGCCCAAGAAGGAGGCCCAAGCAGTTAAGTGGGAAGTCCTGGAGCTCCGCAAGCCGCCTGAGCACTCATCAGGGTCGCCCTGGAAACCAACGCAAACCAGCTGCACCCAATCAACGCCGGCCGGCCAAGCACTAGAAAGACTGAGCACAGCACACGGAGTACCAAGGATTAAACACCTCTCCACCATTTCACTACAACAATTCTTTTAATAAAATACATAGTATATAAATGTATATAAATACTAAAATAGTATAAACGATAAATGTTTAGCACATTTTGCTTCCACATTTTTATTTTTTTGGGTTGATTATGATTTTTTATATTTTTAAAAGTGTCTTATGAAACTTATGTCCTGATTTGCTGCCCATTAAACATGTCTTATTAATAGCAGTGTTGTAAACCATTGTGTTGCTTTCTTTGATGGATAAAAAGTTTAAAGGTTTAAAGGCAAAAATATTTTGTAACATTGTAATTTTGTAATTTATCCTTGTTTAATAAAACAAATTTTACTGACCTCTTTAGACTCTCATTTTTGATTCGCTCTGTCGCTTTTGTCTGGTGATCTGTCTGTCTCTGTCTTTCCATCTTTCTGTCAGCAGTTTCTTGTTCTGGTCCTCATGAGGTGACGGAGTCTGGCTGTGTGAGGTTGGGACTGTCATCTACACACACTGCCTGTGTGTTTGTGTGTGTGTATCATGAGAGCGCAGAGCTCAACCTAAGCAGCAGAAATCCTCTTCAGGGAGTCGTGAGAAAGAAAGCTTGGCCCTTACACACACACTCCTGCTCTGTTGCCCTTTAATGTCTTAAGAATGTCTTCTTGCATGTTTGTCAGGTCTCTAGTGCGCTATTGTCCTGCTCTCACACAGATTTATAAACCTGATCACTTTCTCTCTCCCTCCTTCTGTCTGTCTCTCTTCCTTTTCACTCCCTCTCTCGCTGGATGCCAGTGTGTGGTAAATATGCAATATTTTACCCTCATTTTGGTCATTAACTCCTGGAATGTGTTTTCTTGAGCCCTGCTGGGGTTTGTTCAACAAAGCAGCATGAGCTATTAGCCACAAACAGACATGCACACACACACCTCAACTTGCTCTTACCAGAGGAACGGTCACTCTGGAAACACAGGCTTTGCAGTAAATAGAAGTTTAAAGAACATGGGAAGGAATTTAATCTTCTACGTTCCACTGAACCAGTGCGTGTTTGAGTGCATGATGCCTTTTAAGTTTATTGTAAATTTTTGGGAGTTGGTGCATTAAAACAAATAGCTGATTTGTCTTTGGATGTTTCCAGAGTGGAAAAGATGGTGGTTATTCCGTCCTCGTGCACCTGTGAACACATGAACTATGACATAGTCATCTAAAAACTGGACAAATAACTTTTTACTCTGACAGGCAGTAAATTGTGGATTGTTTTAATTTACTGACTCAAGCCTGGTTTGTTTTGTAGTCAAAATGAAAAACCAAAACGCACATGAAATCTGATGTTTACTTCCCTGATTCAAACCACATTGAAATCTGATTAAAATCATGTTTGGAAAGTATAAATGGTCAGATTGGATTCAATGGAGTTTTTTTAATCGTTCATGACTCCTTCAATCTGTCAAACGATTTTTCTGTTCACTGTGAAAGTGACGTCATCAAACAGAACCTACTTTAGTTGTTTTTTTTAGTTTGATGGTTTGAGTTTTTCCCATTTTATAAATGGTGACAAATGTAGAAGGGAAGAGTATCAGGAAATGACTAGCTGAATTTACATTTAACGTATAGCTATTTTTATAAGGTGTTTGTAGTGAGTGTGGCGGCAGTGAGTGATCAATGTAATTCTAAAAAAAAAAGAAAAAAAGTGTGTATATATATATATATATATTCATTTATATTTTCTAATTTTGGATTTTTTTTAACAAGTTAAATTTACTTAAAATTATTACAAATATAATTAAATTTAGGGTAAAAATTATTTTCTTTTTAAATTTATTTAATTAGTAAGGACACATTAACGACAGCAAAGACATCATCACTAAACAACTTTTTAAAAACAAATGAATGCTGTTATTTTGAACTTTATAATCATCAATGAATTAGTTTCCAATAAAAAAAGAAATAAACATATAAATGAATACACAAGCAAGAACAAAAATTCAGCTTTGCCATCACAGGAATAATTATTATGTATTATTATTAGTTGTTGTTTTTTTTTTTTGCAGTGGGAAAAAAATGTTTGATTAATATATTCAAATGAACTTTACTCAATAGTGACCCTTGCAGGAACATTTCCCATTGCAATATTTAACCTGGAGGCTGTCCGATCTCACTTTGGAAACATCTTCGAGCAGATGTCTGGACTAGCTGTGATTGTTGCTCTCTTAGGACGGAAATTCTGGCCGTGATCGTTTGCGAACAGGAAGAGAGGGACACACACAAGCTATGATTTTAGTTGCATATTGAACTCCCTCTACACTGTCTGTCTTATGGAGTATGTAAAGTGTGAGTTACATGTCCCATTTGACTTCCACCTTCGCACAGCCCTTGTAGCCATACTCAAATATGATCATAAGGTATTTGATCCTTAAGTCTGTAATAACGTACCTCCTGGTCTAAGAAGCACAATTTCCTTTAACTTTATCGTCAGAGACTGTTATCCAAGGTCGAATAGGTATTCTATTTTGAATATTCCAGGTTCAGAAGGTTAATCTCATATGCTGTTGATTGCCATAAAGTTACTTTGACTCAGCTTTCAGTTTGTCAAACAAAGCTAAAACAAAATTCAGTGTAATGTGTCAACCTTGGCATTTCTAGTACAGAAAATGTGTTGCGTTGTTTGTCATTTACAGAATTAGAAAGAAAAGCTGAAGTAACAGGGCCTTCAGCCAGTTAATAAACTGTAACCATGGTCACTGCAGTCTTTCATTCTTTAATTAATTCTTTATAGTGTGTCTAATTAGAGAGCTTTAGTGGGAAATGAGTCCAGAGCCCTCTGTATTAATACGTTTTAGACTCTGTCCATATTGGTAGAGATCCCTGTCGGTTTGCTGACTCAGTCACGACACTGCCAGCCAGTCCATTAACATAACGCATATGTAATTAAATTATTCATTGGACTACTTTGCATGATTGCAAGGTTAATTGGTCTATAAGGGCTTTGATAAAAAAATATTAGTTTCCGAGACTTGTTTATAAACTGCGGTTTACTTTTATTGGACCTAATAGACTACGTGAAGCACAGATGAGGAAATATGTTTACTTGAAAACTTGATTAGTTATTATTTTTGTGCATTTAATCACAATTCTTTTGTAGGAATGCTTGGGTTGAATGTTTTCAAGTATATCTGGAATCAGAGTAATATTTGTTTTTACGTTTTAAGTCCACTCCTATTTGTAACGTAAGGAAGTCGAGGAGGCGTACGAATTCAAATGCGACATGTTTATTAGGATGGTTGATGGGAAAGCAGACAGGTTCACAATACCAGCAAACAGGAGCAGCGTAGACAAAAGGCAAAGGGATGGTCAGGAAAG
>JAUMHQ010000046.1:12189356-12206748 GCA_032361165.1 Enteromius paludinosus
ATGTGCTGAGCATTAACTGACTGTGGTGACGTGAGCCGGCTAGCAGACGGTCGGTTTAGCCAGTCTGTCTGCTTCATGTGTAATGTTCTGTGTGTAATGCAAACTATATATATATATATATATATTTTTTTTTTTTAGGAAATCCAAGAGATCATGCCTGGTGTGGGCCACAGAGAGTTCTGGGACGAGACCGGAAGTGGAGAGAGCAGTGGTGAATGTGACGATGAGGACAGTTGTGAGGGTTCTGGACAATTTGGGTCATCTCCCAGTGAGTTATCAAACACTTACATCTCACTTACATCAATTCTTCCATGGCTAGTTTGTGTTGGTTTGATGCTGTTCTATCATGCATGGTAGTCTCACTTGTGAAACCTTATTTCTCAAAACTTCTCATGATCAATGAAGCAGCATGTTGTTTTGGTTTGGCTAGTTAGTATGACCCAGTGAGCCCCTGCTTGTGGTTGACGCAACTACATCATTGAATTTAGTTCTAAAAATTGCTCCATTGACAGATCTTTAGAATTAGCCATGGCATTTTTTCGATTAGCAAGTTCATCAATAAATATATAATTATTTGATTGATTAATCAGTTTAACACTGACTATATTTCATTATATTATATTTACATTACATTATATATATTTATCTGCTGTCATTAAATTCATAGTATAGTCGCTAGTAATGGTTTGAGGCTGTCTGTGTCATCAGCTAATTGGTGTGATTTTCCTGTGGCTTCAAAGCGAGTAGTCACATGTAATTAGCTCCAATAACTCTCTCTCTCTGGAAGATTTAAAACTGCATAGTTTTGGAATCCTGCTCCAGGCCAGCAACTGCCCTTGAGATGGATGGAAATGCAACAAGATATTTTTATCCAACAGTTATTTAGTATGTGTTAAGATTAGTAATGTTAGTGTTGGTACTTGCATGGAAAATCATTTTAGGGCCAAATTGATTCCCAGAAGAAACATTGTACACCTCACAAAAAGCGTCATGTTATGTCATCTGTATACTCAGGTGTTGAAATGACCACAAAGACCACCCAGGGGTACAGAGAGATTGAATGACCTCCTCTGGCTGTCTCAAATGCAGGTGCTGAGGTGCTACCTGCCCTTCCATCAACGCTAAAATGGCCACTAAATGGCCTCTCTTTTCTGCCCAGAGCAGTAACACATAACCAACGGCTTTTTCCCGTTGTTCACCGTAGACCTTGTCTGTGTAGCGTTTCTCCATCACTTTGAAACCCAATCTTCACTCATCACTGAAATCACCCCACTGGGCCCTCCGGCAGCCATCTTGCTCTTGCACACCCATTTCCCCTAATCTGCGGTTAGTGCTTCCAGGGGGCCACACATCAAAAACACAGGGTAAAGGAAGAAGAGAGGGCATCCCTTTATCATCAGCTAAAAAACATTCCAGGGTAGAAAGAGACAAGGTCAATGAGAGCAAAAGTGTTTTGGAGAATAGACGAGATATGAAAAATGATGGCCATCCATCACTCTGAATTTCTGCAAAGGCCACAAGTCCCACTTTAAAACCTCTGACGCCTGTAGCATTGATCAGTAAGACCAGCTGTTGGACTGTTCTAATCAGATTTTACCTCAAACATGCCATTTGTGCTATTGTCAAATATGGCAGTTAGAAACAATCATCTTAAATTTTTAACAGGTGCTCTTATCGTTTTAACAGTTGGAACAGCACCTTTTATCTTTAAACCCACCAAAATCATGGAGGTCTATAACAGAGTGGTGTAGTAATGGTATATTTGTATAGTTTGCATCACCCTGGTACCCTTTATAAAACCCAACTGGATTTTTCAGTTTAGGATTATTGTGAAAAATAAGTTTTTTTGATGATGATATATGTTTTGGTCATTTTGATAATCCAACATGTTCTCACTTCCAACTCGACACATATTGACACTTGGTCAGGACCCTTTTGGCGTCTCATTCTATTGCTCAGGATCCCCGTTTAGTGTCACTTTTCGATGGGTACTCCTACTGTTGCTTTCACTTGAATTTTTTGTGCACCAGATCAAGACACATTTAATTTTTAGGAACAATGATTTTATATACATTTGTGACCTTGGACCACAAAACCAGTCATAATGGTATTTTTTAAGTTGAACAAATGCGCTTTTCGTTGATGTTTGGTTTGTTAGTATAGGACAGTATTTGGCAGAGAGACAACTATTTTAAATGGGTGCAAGAAAAAAAAGTATTGAGAAAATTGCCTTTAATGTTCTCCAAATAATGTTCTTAGAAATACATGTTTCTAATCAAAAATGCTAAAAGTTTTGTGTTTACAGTAGGAAAATTACAAAATATCTTATACTTAATATCCTAATGATTAAAACATAAAACTGCTTTTGTGAATATCTTTTTATGCAGGCATCTTAACATCTTTGATAATGTGATTATGTGCATGTGCTGCTAAAATGCCTTGGCTCTTTAAATTTAGGTGGATTCTGACTGGCTGGAGAAGAATTATTAAAAATGTGTAGATATTGTTATAATTGTCATCTTTGGTGTGAACGAGGCCCAAGTGTCAGAGGAAGGGTTTTAAATGCAAAAAAAAAATATACTGTTACTAACATAGGACCTAAGGGAGAAAAAATATTTAATACGAAATTTATAATGTGACACTTAGAGAGCAATAAGAGAGCGAACATAGCAAGTAGAGAAACTGCTGCAGTGTCTACCGCAACAGAACTGCAGCAGCAAACAACCGCTCAAGGGCGTAGAGAGTGAGAGAGAAGAGGTCAACGGGATTAGACCTCCTGTCTTGGAAATGTTTTTTGGTACTGCAGCTACTGCATCTGTTTTTATGCAAGACAAAGCCAACTTCTGCTCCCCTGCTTTCTATTTCCCTCTTGGTTTGCTCTCTCCCTCTGTTTCTGGTTGCAAATGCCAGGCCAAACACATGCCCAGTTTTGCCACGGTGCTTAATGGTAAATATGTAAACGTGTGGAGCGAACAGACACAGAATGTTCCAGAGCCCACCACACTCTCTCCGCTACTATCATGAGAAGAGCACATACACTTGTTTCTTTATTTATTTACCTCAGAAGTAAATCGACATGGGGGGCTTTATGTTGAAGGTGTCTTTTGTTTGAGCACCTGGTCGCAATACTCGATTGTACCAGCTGACCAAAAGAAATAAGCTGTCTGTTTTTCCTCCAGCTGTCTTCTGGAAGAAGATGCACAGTTCTCAGGGTTAGATGTTATGATAGGTGCTTTGGATGTGTTGGGTGCCAGCAGAAGGTGTTTTTCTAGATTATGTTGAGACATCTTGATGTGCAGATGTGCTGAAGATGTTTGATAGTTTCGACCTTTGAGAATTTCAACTCTGAGACTCAATGAATTATGTTTTTAGGGGACTTTTGTGGTTAACAGCATCATATATCAAACATCATTTATTTATATATTTTATATTTGTAGTTTTAAGGATATTGAGCTATAGTGATATTGTTATAATTTTGATTCTGCTATTCTTTTATAAGTTAAGAATGAATTTTAAAACGAAATCTTTATCATTATAGTTATTTTTCTTGATGTGAACAGGCCATGACTCTTCGGCCAAATCGAAGCACAGTTTGAGAACGTTTTGTAGTTTGTCGAGGCTCTATGTTGTTGAGAAGCCCTTAAGAAAAGTGAAATTTAACCCAGAAGTAAAAATTCTGTCATGATTTGCTCAGCCTCATATCGTTCCAAAGACCTCCACTGAAGAAATATGAGGATTCCAACAATGGAACTGCTACATTTAAACCCCAGAAAGGTAGTAAGAACATGATTACATTTTTTTTTTGCACAAAACAGTTCTTGTAGCTTCATTAAATTAAGGTTGAACCACTAATGTCACATGGACTATTTACTAACAATGTCCTTAATACCTTTCTAGGCCTTGAACATCTCTGTTACATTGCCGTCTATGCAGGGTCAGAAAGCTGTTTGATTTTGTTTTAATTTGTGTTCCAAAGAAGGGTTTGGAAGGACATGAGGATCAAAATTGAGACTCAGTCTAGTAGTAACAGCTATTTGGAGTCTGATTGTGGTTTGTACTGTCGCATATAAACCGTGATCGACCCACAGATGCTGTTTATCAACCCAACTACATTTTAACTGCAGTCACATCCTCTTCACCGTCACATTTCCCTCCCCCATTTGACACCACGTCCAGTTCCGTCACGTTCACGCCATTCAAGTTCCATGAATCTTGTTCCTCGCAGGGGTCAATATTTCACGAGATGGCCTCTCGTTTGACCCCTGAGCCTGTGCCCTGTGGTGCCGTCCTCATGCCGATGAGGTATTTAAATTGATGGAGGAATAGTTGGACAAGGCCATGGCACTAGCCCCGCGGGCACAGTGTGATTAAACACTTTAACCTCTGACCCCAGCGTTGTTAACTCATTTGCAGATGTGCTCCACATTGAGGGTGTCAGAACAGAAGCCGAACATTTGGATCATTAAGTCACATCTCACTGTTTGATATGAGCAGGGTCCAGAGGTTATGCCCTGAGCTCTATTTTATCATTGGATTTGGCTGACTACTGCAAACACAGACACCGTGTTATTTTTTTTAGTCCCGTAATGTTCAGGCTTAGAAGAAGCAGATATTAATGGCGGTATCACATGTATCATAACGAGGCCAAACAGCTGTTCTGCTCCATTTATCAGCATTGCCATGTTTTTAAAGTGATACCATCTTCTGCTCCTTGGAAGTCAGCATGAACTCCAGATTGACCTGTACATTGTTTTCAGCTGTTTCATGTTCCAGTTCTTATTGTGAGAATGTAAACATTTTGTCATTGTAAACATGAAATTTTTTTACAGAAAAATGCTTGTCTTTTGTAATCATTCAGCCATTGAAATAACTTATTTTATTTAACAGGGACACTGTACAGTACATTTATACAACACTTTTGTAAATGTACCAGACATACCGAAATGTTGTAAGTCACCCTAAAAAGGAGATTGATTAAAATGCATGCTAAAAGATAATACAATCCATAACTCAATCGCTTATTAAAAACAATCGATAGAATAACACAAATAGCACACACACACACACACACACACACACATACAAAAGGAAATCTGTCAATAAGGTCAGCTTACATCTTTTTAAGCTAATGTCACGCACAAAGTAATTTAGTTTTAAAATGAACATGAAAAGATTGAATTAGTATTTAAGCATTTTAATATTAATATTATTAAAATTAATATATTTGAATATGTTAACCATATAACAATAGTATTATAATTATAAATTCCAATGTTATTAATAGAAAATATATAATAGTATATTTGAATATTAAATGGAAGAGATTATCCTCACTATTAATATTATAAATATTATTAATACTAATATAAAATAATAATGTTATACAATTTAATATGTAAAAGTTAATGTTAAAATATTATTTAAAATATTAACATTACAATAGCAGTATCATTTAAACAAAGATTTGCATACATATTAATGTGTTTTTAATTGTATATAATATATATATATATATATATATATATATATATATATAAATTAGCAATATTGCTAATATTTAAATGTGATTTTTAAATGCTGTTGTCTTTTTTTTTTTTTTGGTAAATCAGGTTATTCGTGTGGATACAGTGATGCTAACATTTCAGGCAGCACGTAGTGTTGTGATTTTGTGGTGTTATGATTGATTCTTAGCGAAACCACAGAAGATCCAGCATCCGTCGGACTGAGAGACAGAAGAACACATTGCTCTTTATTTACCCTCCTAATCCTGGTGTTTAGTATTCCGTGAGTGGCGAGGCGTCTCTTGTTTAATGCAGTTTTGTTTGTGTTGCGCAGGAACGGATGCCAGATTTCAGAGCTGTCACTGATTTATAACTTCAGTGGAATTTGTGGATGAGCTCCAGCCAAAGCTTAATGTCCACCGCCACTGACACACCACCAGTTCAGCAATTATTGGATAACCACTAAGCATGACGTGATGAGAAATGTTCCATAATATGATCAGAGGAGGGCAACTAGCCTAGCATGTACTTCAGATAGCTTTGCAATTGTTCCACTTGATGAGCAAAGTTCAGCAAGCAGTACGGTAAACATATTCAATGAGTCAAAGTGCCTTGTTCTCTCCGCTATCCCCAGTCCACAAGTCATTCTGCCTGTCTTCTCGCTTTTCAGCGGTTTTAATACTTTGTTGGGCCAAAAGAAGGCCAGTGGCCATTTCGAACAGCTCATTATTGCTGATCACTCTTCATGTAGTCTTTGTTTAGAGGCATGACTATTTGGCTACCATGGCAGAAGATGGATTGCGGGATGTGTTCAGCTCAGAGTTCCTGCTTTCTCTCTCTCTCGCTCTGGTACTCTCCTCTCCTCTTTTCCAAAATACCAATTTTCTTCCCTCGGTAACCGAAGCTGGGAACGCAGAACTCCATCTAAATGACTGTGGGCTTGGATAGGGCACATGGGGATTCCTGAATCTTTGGGGTATCTTAGCAACTGGCGCTAATGTGGCAACAGCGGTTCTGAAAGGGACTTAAAAAATGGATGTGGAAGAAGGGAATGATTCTTGATGCTTCGGACAAGCTGAAATGAGATGGTATAGGAAGTAGATTGGACAAGGGAGATTTCTGGGCATTTATATTCGTGATCCTGGACCACAAAACCAGTCATAAGTAGCATGGGTATATTTGTTGCAAGAGGTTAAAATAAGAGGTTAAAATAAAATGGGTCAAAATTATCTATGCCAAAAATCATTAGGATATTTAGCAAAGATCATGTTTCATGAATATATTTTCTGCGTGAAATAAGTGAAAAGTTAATTTGAACAAATTCTAATCAATATTTAGATTTTTTTGCACTGTCATATTTCAGATATTCAAATACTGATATCTCAGCCAAAAATTGTCCTATCCTAACAAACCTTAAATCAATGGAAAGTTTATTGATTTATCATAAATCAACCCTTGTGACTGGTTTTGTGGTCCAGGGTCACATTTATTCATTCAACACATGGTTTTATCTGCTTACTTGCAAATGAGAAAAATTACAAGCAATTTTTTTTTCTAGTAAATATACAGCCGTTTGTATGTAACAATAGCTAATAATAAACAGCATTTGGAAACACAAATTGAACAAAATGAATTCAACAGAAAACAGGACACAATTTAAATGAAAAAAAAATAATGTTTATCGTGTATTTTATTTGTATTTTTCTTAACATGTGCAACATTTTATTTGTTTTTGAGCATGTCAAGGGTCCCAAAAGCCTCCAAAAGACTGAACAACTTAAATAAATTGACAGGTCCAAGCCCCTGGAGCCACTGCTACACCTGTTTATTTATTTGCTAGTCAGTTAGTTATATGTCTTAAATGCATTAAAAATAGAAGCATTTCTCTATCCTAAATTTAACTGTTGCCAGTTAAATTCAAACTCCTTGAAAACAAACTTTTTCTAAAATGTCTTCCTAATGGACAGCATACTTTGTCAAAACAGGTGGTGAGATGCTTTCTGCCTCCTATGTAGTGATGTGTGATGTGACAGGTGGCTTTGTTTCTGACCGAACTACATCAATGTCAGGCTCCATCCATCACAGAAAGCAGCAGGCGTGTGTATTTGTCTAGGTACTTGGGTTTTGGATGTTATAAGCTATGTGTGCGTGTCTTCCTCCTAACTCCGGTCACCTTCAGCTGCCACCTTCACACATCGCCAGAGTATCGCTGTCTCTAACTGTCTGTCTTATCGATTTCTCCTCCAGCAGCGGCGTTGGGTTCAGAGCCGGTGTCTGCTGCTGTGATTGACACCAGCTCACTGATACGCTAAGCCACTCTCTCCCTTCCCGCTTCTGATCCACCCCACTCCTACTAATTGCCATAAAGGCCAAGTTTCTATGACAACCTTATTTACGTGATTGTGCCGTTGATGGGCTTGGCGCTCAGTCAAAAGACATGAAGACAAGCATGCGCTGGTGTCATGGTGTCAAAAGATTTCTGCAGACTTCTATCATCCCGTCAGTCAACGGGAAGGTTCAGTGGGAATTTAGCCTGTTGCAACTTGGTTCAAAGTGCCTTTCAGGTTCAGCCTAAATGCATATATTTTCTTGGCTGTTTTCTTCTACCTGAAAATAGAATGAGCTTCTGATGGGAGTTAGATGGTCGAAGCTGGTCATTTATCACCATTAGTTGGTCCAAGTGGACCTAGATAGATAATTAGTTAGTTTGTGCATCTGGTGATTTCCTTGTGTGTTTTTGTTAATTAGTAACTATGGGAACATACTTTCTCATCTCTTAAGTGCATCTAGTAGTCCAGGGTATAACTGCAGTGAAGATATTTGCAGTTTGAAATTATTTATTTATTTATGTTTTATGCATGCTGTGACAAGTGGCAAGGGAATTCTATATATTATCATCATCTACATGCAAATGTATTTAAAACATAAACACAAAAAATTATTCTATTATTTCTATTATTTTTTCTATTATTTTTTGGCATTGTGGGAGCATAAAAAAATGAAAGATAATATATACTCTTTGTTTTCTGGTTGCCAGTGATTATTTGAATGTATTAACTCCTCTACATTATGCCTTAACATAATCATTTTTGATTTTGAAGAGTGACAGGGTCTCAGATCAGACTAAAAGGCCGGTGGATGTGGCCCACTTGTGACTTCTATTTAATCATTCTTTTCCTTGTCTGGGAAAGTGCTTAGTCATGTTCCCAAGTGAACAATTTAACGGCTCTTTAATTAGCCCAGACTGTGAATGAGATCCCACAGCGAGCTTAATGACCAATGAGCCCCTTAATGACCGGCGAGCCCTTTCAATTACACACACCTGTCTTCTGCTTGTCTACCTTCACGCTGCAAAATATAGAAATATGACAAACCTAAACCAAAAATGTACCACAATATCTGTTATTTGGTACAATGTTGTTTTGTGTTAGGTATGGTGAAACAGTTATTGGCTAATAGCTTTTAGCAGAACAGTGTCAAATTTAATTAGGTGTGTACTGTATAATGTAATTAATCATGACACACACCTATTACTGACACACATACAAATACAGTCAGGTAAAATGCATGTGTTTTAAATTGGCCCTGGTTTCGTGGCACATTACGGCTCTTTCTGCTAACCAGAACGTGCAAACTCAGGCTAACTGAAGAATCTGACGCTACAGTCTGGCACATCTCATGTGTAACACACTGACATGCTGACGTGGGCATACAGGTGCATTTTGCAGGATATTCAGAATCATTAGTGTTATGTGATGATGTGTAGTCATGCTCTGAGAGCCCGACTTCCTCCTGTTGAGTCAGAAAATCTAGCTTTTTTTGACAGGATTGCTGACCGCTGTCTTTTGTGCAAAAAGAAAAAAAAAAAAACACGTCAGCGTAAATGTTCCACAGAACAATTGTGGAAAAAAAATTACGCATCATTTTTAAGCTCTGCATCTCTAAATCATGCTTCAGAATTATGCATGACCTTGGTAGGGTCTTGATCAGTCATGGTTGTACATATATTAGCTTGTGCATCGTTACACATTGAGCATTGTTTTCTGTCAGTATTCAGTATGTTAAAGGGTTAGTTCACCCAAAAACAGAACTAACCCTTTAAAAACAGTAATACTGTAGCTGATGGCAACTTAATGTGCACAAGTACAATTACAATTTGTCAATACACAGAGCCAAATTTGCCCATAGTTGACCAGTGTAATTGTGGTGCTTTATCAGTCTTTTTGGATTTTGACGTGTGTAGGAGGGCCACCCTTTCCTAAAGACCCGTTGAGTCTCTGCTGTGGATCTCAAATGAAAGCAGACCAGGAAATTGCTAAGACTGCTTGCAATATCCGCCCTAACTGAGTCCACATCTGTCAAACAGGCCAGGCCAAGGGTCTTCCCCTTAAAATCACGACAGACAGTAAATACAACTGTACAAATTCACAGCATCTATTCTAGGCCAGTTCGATCCCATCAGTCATCACCACACCAGATAATGAACCAACCACCACCTCCTCTTTCTCATCATCTTCGCATAAAGTGAAAAGGTACATGCGTGCAGGGCCGAAAGACCCAGGCGTAATTCACGGGATTGCGACCTAAGCTCGATAAGGCAGACGAAAGCTGCCCATATCCTGGACACAGCCCTGAATGTTCCCGGAATGTTCCCCTTCAGGCAGCCGCTGCAGCTGGGAAGCACCTTCTCAGAACTTGTGGATTATAGAGGAAAAAACAGCGGGTGGGTTTGAGAAAAAACTCTCCCACCGCACAAACACGCACAGAATGCTCGAAATCCCACAAGCCTCCATGTATGTTTTTGTTTCCCTAAAGAAAGCAGGAGTTTGGGGGTGGCTCATTATGGATGAAGAGTGTTGTTGTGATGTCTGAAACATCTACATCCCATTAGCGGACTATCTCTCCTCTGCTTTGACGTTCTCCGAGTTTATCCAGAAACACATTCACGAACGCAAACATTGGGATTCGAGTGTTTGCCCACAAAGAGAAATGTTTATATGGCGTGTGAGTGATGGATCTGCTCTGGGTTTGTGACACAGATATGCTAAACTTCACCATGTTTTGTGGATTTGAACAAACCCCTAACCATAAGCATTAAACTTTGGGGCGTAACACAATCTATGCCGTTTACGGACATGGTACCTCACATCATGCGGCTTTTTGGGAAGAGGTGCTATAACTATCCTAAGTGCTTCTCATTGGATGTATTTTTCTCTCACTCATTGTTGTAGTTCGAGGTCTTTTGGGGTTTTTTATGATGTGCTAATCTAATGAGATGGCTCCCTGCAGACTGTTTAATATCTCTTAAATGGAGAGATCACCTCAGGTCAATAATTGTTGTATTTTAGGGAATCTAAAATCACTTTCACACTTGTACAGACTTCACAGGAGTATACGGCACATTAGTTTTACTCACATTAATTCAAAGTATGGACTTATCTTTGATATTACCTTCAAGCAACATACTGTAGCAAAACTAAAACTCACAAATTATGACCAACACAGTGTAAATAAGAGATGAATTCAGTAGTGTATACAGCTTCAGTGATTACTGTTTTTCTAAGAGTCCAGAAGAGTGAGCGAGCCCTGGACTGTAGGGCTCAAACTGTCTCATAAAACAATGTAAAGCTGCTGTGAAGGCTTTGTTGATTGTAATGAAATGGGAGTATTCGTCATATTGCTCACTTTCAGTGTACAATTTATAAAAAAACTTGCTGAACAGTGTTGTTTTTCTTGCTGCTTAGTGGGTCAGTGTAAAGTTGACCACTGCCTTTTTCAGTGATTGCAGAAACGCTGTATTTTTGTGTGTGGGTGTTGTTTTTGTGACCTCTGCTAGTGGTTTAGTCCTCCTACATGTAGCTCTGACCCAGTCTGACCACATCCCTATGGAGAGGATTGTGGCAACTGTCTGTGTTTACAGAAGTCATTGTGAACACAACATTTCTGTCTTACTCACGCACTGACACACACTCAAGAGATCCTTCACTGGAATCTATCAAAGCTTACACAGCTGCACATGTCTAGAGTTAGAGGTCTGACAGCTCTATCTGTCTATCTATCCATCCATCCATCCATCCATACATACATCCAGTTCTATTGTTCATCCATCCTTCCATCCGTCCGTCCTGTTCTATTGTCTATTGTTTATCCATCCATCCGTCCATCCGTCCATCCGTCCATCCGTCCATCCATCCATCCATCCGTCCATCCATCCATCCGTCCGTCCGTCCGTCCATCCATCCATCCATCCATCCATCCAATCCATCCAATCCATCCATCCAGTCCTATTGTTTATCCATCCAGATCAGACTTCAATTACTTGATATTTTTATCAATTAAAGTTGTATATCAAGTTGATAACTTGAAAAATTATATGTCTGTATGCTAAATATTAAGCAGGACAACTATTTACATCATTTATAAGAAGAAGACATGCATTTGTGTCATTATGTAACACTGATGACGAATATCTGCAGAAAATTAAGTAAATGGATATTTAAACATTTTTGAATATAGAAAACAATTGTTTGACAATATTGCTGTTTTTCTTGTATTTTGAATACACTAATGCAGCCTTCGTGAACATAAATGACTTCTTTCAGAAAAGAAAAAAACATGCGTTTGAATGGTATTGTATGTTTCTTTGACAACAGCTTAATTGTAATAGTTTCATTATCAATAGAAAGGCATTTAGCTAAAACAGTGTTTAACAATTAGCATGTGTGAGCATATGCATATGAGCATGTAAGGGAGAAGGACCTGGATTTTAGCAAGTTGCATGCCATTAAAAACAGATGTTTTAGATACAGTACATGAGATCTGTACATCTGTATATATTTCTCTCTGTGAGATTTAAGAATAATAAACATCATGTAAAGACATGGTTGGACATTTTACACGCGAGTCATAACCTCGAGTGTTTTTAGCTGCAGGCTGGATCAGACTTTATTCTGTGCAAAACCTTTATGCAAAATGCATCCATTGGGCAACAATAAATGAACAACTTCATACTTTGACAATTAAATTGAAACGCTTGTTTTGTTTCACCTCTCTGTCACTTATTCTTTATAGCCGGTTTATTTTCTGTGTCTTTCCTCTCCACTCCACTCTTCGTGGCCTTTATTATGCTTCTGCTGAATGCTCTTTATCAGAGCTGCTTTATAAAGGTGGATTGCCAGGCAACAGAAGGTCAACCTCCCTTTTAAATGGTCACCGTGGAGGCAGCCTGAGAACTGAATAAACAAATCCGTGTGAAATATGCTCATTACAGCTCGTAAAGACAGTCAGTGATGAAAGCAGCTTCACACCTCCTTAAAGGGGCCTTTGTTGTTGCCGCTGATGAATTTATTCAATTTAGACACACTAACAAGATTGAAAAGCAGAAATGTAGAGGTTGAACAAAAAAAAACATTTCAACCTGAATTCTTCTACACAAGATGTACGGTTGTTTTCTAGATGAATTAACAATTTAAAATGTATACATTTTGACAATTAACAAATTTTAACAATTATTTTCATGTGAACTACACCTATGGAAATATTATTTATCTATTTATTTATTTATTATATTTGGCAGCAGGCCACAAACGCTGTCCATATAGGTTTTATAGATTATTTTCATGTGGTTTGAATGCATAATTGTAGATATTAGACAGTTCAGGGTTTTAATTGGCTGGGCATTTTGAGTCTTTTTTTTTCTAGTTTGTAGGCGCTCCTTAGGCTGCTGTCTAAAGTGTCATGTGATAATTGGGGTCCTTCGGGGATGGCTGTTTTATCGATCACTTAAATGCCTGACCGTGCAGCACCAGTACAGCCCCAGATCTGAGCAGAGTATTACTGTACTGATCAGAGCCATGGGGACATAATCAGAGATGGAGCCAATTAGCTAAAAAGAGATGCCTAAAATTTGTTTTGCAAAATGCAATATCCGGCATGTGATTCTGTCATGTTTTCTCTCTTTTTTTTCCAAAATTGCGATGAATGCCAGTCTCGCTTCTCTGCAGATCCACTCAACCAATCACAGTACACTGTTCCACACATTGTACTGGCATGGTGGCGCTTTGAATACACCCGGCATCTAGTTTTTCTCAACTAATTTGTACTTAGCGCATGTGATTGTCATGCGCATAACGTCAGAAAAAAAGCTGTTTTTTTGATTAGTATAAATCTCCATGCATGCTTTCATTTTAATATCACTGACAAAATACCCACAATATCACATTCATAATGGCATATGAACTTTGATGTGTTTTTTTTATAGTTTCAATAAGTAAAATATTTTTATTGTTGTTTTTATAATACATTTTTGAAAATTAAAATCTGGATTTCAATGCTATTATAACCTAAATATCCTATGCTAAAGTAGAATGTTATTATTTACATATTTTTTTATGTTTTTATACTCAGACAGGGCTATCCATAAAGTCTGTATGCAATTACTTCCAATATACTGCTCTGCAGTGCTAAAATCCAGAATGAAAAAAAGCTAAATCACCATACACATAAATTAAAGGCAACAGCTAAGTTGTGATTTCAGCTGTATTTTCTTGTAATGTTACAATGTTTCAAGCGACAGAATGCCTGCCTTCTTTCTTTATGTTTGTTTGTTAACCACCAAAAATATCAAAGACCAAAATATGTAAATAATCGCCAAAATAGCTCATTGTCATAATAAGTTAATAAAATCACAGCAACAATGAGGAAGTCACATAATTCTGTGACAAAATCCCCAAACTGGCAGTGCTGAGAGAGGTAATGGTCGTCTTCCCCATCAGCTGCTGATCACTTCCCATCCACTTTTCTCTCTCTCTCTCTTTCTTTCAGTCCATCTTTTCTACCACAACACCACAATGATGAGTCAACTTTCAATTAGCAAGGCTGAAGTCTAAATCTTATTTAGGATTTAGAGTCTAAATCTGATATACAGTAGAAAAACAGTGAATCAGAATCAGTCTTGCTTTAAATACCTAATGCTTGCAATCAACAAGTTTCGACAAATGCATTTGACTCTCATCATGAGACATTTAAACAAATCCAAGAAAAAGATTTTCTTTCTTGTCTTTCCCTTTCTTTTAAAAAAAATCTTTGAAAATGAGCACCTCCCAATGTGGCTTAAGTAGCAAAGTCTGCAGCACAAGCAGTTTTGGTTACATGGCAAATGATAGTATCTGAATACATTCTTTCCTACTGAGTTTCATAAGTGAAGCCAGGTTGTGACCAGTAGGACTTGCAAGTCACCCAAAGAGACAGACTGATGGAAGAAATAAAGCAAAGGGTAGACTGATAGGTGGAATAAACCCCAAAAAAGAAAAAAAGAAAATATAGTGAGGCTGCTTGAATGCTGGTTTGGTTGCTGCGGAGTGCAAATGCTTTCAAGGAGAGCTGGCAGGGGTTTTGATTTTTGTGGTGTTTTGTAGCTTTTAGAGTCTGCTTTGAGAGCTTTTCCACTTGAGCAAACCAGACGATTTGACACACTCTCCAGAGATTTGTAGTTTTGCTTTTCTGTCTGTTATGTGCAGGTTGTTGAGACAGTCTGGTACTATTTCTGTTCAATTGTAAATAGTGTAGCTATTTTAGTGACCTGGTTATGAGCTCTGCAACATAAACAAGTGCTTATTTTAGGGCTCCAACGAGTGAAGTGGGATTAACAGTGATAAAATGCAAACCAGAGAACTGGTGCAGTCTAAAAACTTGGATACGGAAAGTGTTCAGACCCCTAAAATTTTTCACTCTTTGTTATATTGCAACCATTTGCTAAAATCATTTAATCGCAGAATTGTTGACATTTTTGCAGATTTATAAAAAAAAACAAACAAACTGAAATATCACACGGTCCTAAGTATTCAAAACCTTTTTTTTAATTTTGCTATTATGTTTATAGATCAGATTTACAAATTTATTTTTGTTAATATATTTCTTAAATTTTTTATTTATTGGTTAATTAAGATTATTTGTGACATTTTTTTTTCTATGTGATGTCAATTGATAACAATAAATAATAAAAAAGTAAATAAAATTTGTAATAAAAGTAAAATTACAATATGTACAGTACAATATGATTTTATTTCACATCCCCTTAAACAACTTTATCGTCATTTAATGTAAATTATTAACTATTAAGCCACAATACTTGTAAAATATGTGATTTTAAAATTATCAATGCAAGCTATAAAGCATTAACAACTAGTTTTTTAGTATCCTGGCTGAAGTTTAAGAGCTTTACTGTATGATTGTAACCATAGCTCATCTTCTTCTCATGAAAACGTTCCTAAAATGTATCTAAACTTCTGTCTTCAAATTTTTGTTAAATGTTTTGTTTTGTTATATGTAATTTTGCGTGGGTTTTCTGTTAATTGGTGACTGTTTGGCAAGTCTTATCCAACACCCTCTTTCTCTCTCAAAACAAGAGACAAACATTCACAAACACACACACAAACCGACACAAAAACTTTTCCCACACCAGAAAGCTGTCAGATAGACAGATCCCTGAGAGCTTCTTGGTGCACAGCATAAACCTGTGAACGAGAATGCTAAACTTGACTAGACCGCAAACAGGTCTTCTTGGAGAAGGTGATACAGCCCATAATCACTTTGGATGATGGCAATTATGCTCTCAGACATCACTGCTGTTCTTGAGCATACCAGGGTGATGATTGTGAGCTGATAACTTTATTAGCATAAAAGAGAGTTGTGACAGAGGCTGATTTTGTCCTTGGTTCTGTGGCTGCTAATAAGATCATGGCTGTTTTTGGCATGAACCTTGTTTCCATCCCACACTGTTTGGGTTCTTCATTTCAGAGCTGGCAAAGTCTGCATAAAATTTATTTAAAATAAACAAATATGTTTGCTGGCAAAGATTAAGTGATTTTGGAGTCATTTAATGATTTCCTCATAAGATGAGACAGGGTGAGAGACAGAAATATGAAAGAAGACAAATCTACAAGTGTGTGTTTGAATGGTCATGTTATGTTAAATTACATTTGGGCCTGTTCAGTGTTCATAATGTGATATTTAATAGTCTAAAACACTGGATCATCAGAAATTGCAACACTTTTCATATAGTAGTGGTAGCTCCAACACAGTCTCATGACCTCATGTGTTTGTACGAGGTTGCAAATTCGTGCTAATTCATACTAATTTGTTTGACCTCATTTGTACAATTTTGTATGATTTGTCTAACCCAGTGACAGGTGGGTTTAGGGGCGGGGGTTGGTAAAATATGTACGAATTGCCGTGCGACTGGGCTGGTAACTCTATATGCATTGATACATTTTTAATAATAATATCTGAAATTGATATTATATTATTTATTACAGACTTTTTAATGCTGTAAAATGCATTTTTAATAGTAATAATTAAACAGCCTATTCACAGAAATCGAAGCAATGAATCCTCTGAAATGATCAAAAATCCTCAGAATCCTCAAAAATGATTGTCTTTTCGAATTTGTGATCTTGGAATTTAATTTAATTATTGTAATATATTTTTAATAAGAATAAATGTTATGTTATATTATACTAAACTATAATTAGTCCTGTCCAAACGATTAATCGCGATCGATTGCATCTAAAATAAAAGTTTTTGTTTACATAATATATGTGTGTGTACTGTGCATATTTATTATGTATATATAAATACACATACATGCGTATATTTAATTCAAATGTTACGTTTATAAATGAAACATATTTATATATAATTTATATAAAAATATAAATACATTTCATAGTTAATATTGTTCAAAATATATGCTGTATATGTGTGTCCTTATATATGTGATATATCACTCGAGGCAGTGGGATCCATTTGCAGCGTTTTATTAAATCGTAGTCAGACAGGCAAAAGTCAAATCACCGGCAGACAGAATCAGAGGGGATAATCCAAAAGAGTAA
>JAUMHQ010000046.1:12207578-12221223 GCA_032361165.1 Enteromius paludinosus
GCCGACACCTGGCGTCGGAAGAAGGTCAAGGTACGTGGGGTAAAAGAGTCCGGGTAGGAACCTTAGAATTCTGGCGAAGGTTCCCGCTGCTGACTGTTGGAGAGAGCCACGGAGGTGTGGCTTGTGACAATATATAACACAGATACTATGTAAACAAAAACTTGTTTTGGGTGCTTAATTGTGAATAATTATTTGACAGCACTTTATAATTTTTTATTATGGATTATTATAAAAAAAATGGACAAGCCTTTTTTTAGTGGCTTGCTATTTATGATATTGATATTAAATTTAATTGTAAATAAAAAAAAATATATATAATAATAATTTATATTATATTCAATTATATTGCAAAAAGCAAATAATCCTTATAATTTTAATATAATATAAGTTCAAACCTATTAAATATAATAGGTAGTAATATGTAATATATGTAATAATATAATAGATAATATGATAATAATTAAACACAATTCTATGCATTCCTTGCCCCCTTTTTTCCGATTTTTGAAAACAATGTAGTACTTTTCGTTTTTTTATAACTGTTTTTTTTTTTTTTTTTACCAAATTTACAATCTGCAGAGTTTCTCACTTAATTGGGGCAGAAAAAGTGAAAATAGTCTGCAGATTTCTTCAGGGCACACTTATGAGTACATGGAAAGTCATACAGAGTAAGCACCATAGAGTCTCATTCTCTATTGTTTTTGAGTCGACAAGCCTCAGTGTCATCCACACCTCACAAAACACGCACGCCAGAACAATCATCTTTATTCTCACCAAGGATAAGCCACTCATTGTCCATTGTTCTGCGTAACAACAAATGCATTAGGCAGCAGAATCCGATTTTTAAGGAGTCGCGAGACTGCCTGAGAGCTGGGGATATTAGTGATTAGGATGTCATTGCAGACTGGCTGGAAACTTTGACAGGAGTGTTCATTCGCTTTGGTGTGTGAATAGCGAGGGCTTTTAATAGCAAGTCGTGCTTTTCAATGCCAGAAACTTCTCCTTTGGTCCAAGACACTCTAGATAGCCTTCTGTGATCATGTGATTAAGTAGGTTAAAAATGAAAACACTCACATGTTAAGATATAAGACGTGACTTTAGATAAAGATACTCAAGTTACTTAGCAACTTCGCTTTTGAGGTTTGGCTGTGTTTAATTTATGTTGTACAACAAAATGTGAAAGTTTCTTCAAGTAAATGTAACCACAGAGCTTGTCTGCCCATAAAGCGTAACCGCTTTTCTAAAAACCTATAGTAAATTCATGAGGGGAACCCGTGGCGAATTAGCCTCTGGGTTGGCCTACAAATTGCCGTCATGACTGAACCGCTCTATAGAGAGAGGAAACGCAGGGCTGCAGGGACTTTAAAAGGGGAAAAACAGGGGAAAGACAGACAAAGATTGATGATAATTAATTATAGAGATGAATGTAAAAGGCATGGAAGACACAGACAAGGTGATTGCAGGCTAAAGAATAGAAATATTAAAGCGCTACAAAACTTTTCGTTATGACAGGATCAGGTGAGGGAGTGCTGCAGTCAGCAGCAAAGAGGCATTCTGGGTAATAGGAGGAGGGAAGGTTTTTAAAGTGCTTTAAAAGTACAGTCTTGTCACACACGGACACACAGAGCAATAAGGACTCAAGATTTATGTCTGTTTCACTTCCTGATGAGGAACTGTTGTCTCAACAATGAGACATCTTGTCAGACATGTGACTGTACTGTTGTTGCTCTCTCTCATTATGCCTCTCTTTCTCTGTTTTTCAGCTCTCATAGAAGGTGATGGAACCAATACAGTAGTGTCGGTCATCTACCGTGACTCGCCCATCACTCAGAACAGATCTCCATCAGATGCTTCTCTTTCCACGGCCAGCTTCATCATCATCATCCTCGCTCTAGGGCTGCACTGGCCCTTTATCTGAAAGGACACAAGCTCACACACATACACACACACACACATAGGTGAACATCATGAAGAAATGTCAGGGCCTTATTTCCCTCAAAATTCAAAGAAAAAAGAAAAGATAAATGCATATATATTTTACTATGAAAATTATGCATTTTACTAAATAATTAATTCCTGTTTAGTCATTACTCTGTTCTTCAGTGTCACAAGATAATTCAGAAATCATTCTTATATGTTGGAAACAACTACCAAAAAACATTTGTACAACATACAATATTTTTCAAAAACTTGGGTCAGTATGCTATTTTATTTTTTAATCCACGCATATATATTTAACTGATACAAAATTTGATAGTAAAGACATGCTGCTGAATAAAAAACATTTTATTCATCATGTTTCCAACACTTATAATAAATCAGCATCTTAGAAGGATTTCTGAAGGATCATGTGATGCTAAAGATGCTTAAAATTCAGCTGTACCACAACAGGAATAAACTATATTTGAATGCATATTAATCTGTTATTTTAAATCTAAAAAATATTCCAGTTTTTACTGTATTTTTGATCAAATTAATGCAGCCTTGATAAACATTCAAATAAATGTAAAAGCTAAGAATTGGTGGAGGGCATTGTTTAAATTTAAATTCAATTTTATAATAAATTAAATGTATTATAGTATATAACAAACATCACGGTCTTAATGCTTAATATAATTTCTCTTTTCTTTTGGATTTTTCAGTGAAATATGACCAGGTCATTTCCTGTCTGTTCATTGCAAGGTTGATTCATCATGTTCCCAGCCCTATTATGTGGAAGTCTCAAGCAGGGAGCCAGCCGTACTCTCTGGGGTTTAAGTGCTAACACTATTCACAGACTTCTAATATCAGGACAAAACTCTGTGGACTGTGGAATGCATGACAAAATATGTGCATCTGTGGAAACATCGTTCATGTCCACACAACAAAAGGAAAACAGAATCTGTCAGCATAGTAAGCAAAAGAATTTAACCACCATAAACACACACATGCACACACACAGAGCATTATTGAATGAAACTATGAATGATATGCACATTGTACGATGTATATAGTTTGAACTGGCGCTGAATTTATAGGACATTGAATGTTTAAGTGTCACACAAACTTGTTTTTTTCATCTGTGACTGAAACCCACACAAACACATAGTTATAACGACATACATCTTACAAAATATTGACAATGTTGCCGTTTCCTGATTGCACGACTTTTATGGATTTAAAGGGCTCAGAGCATCCCTTTAATACTTAAAGTTTTTTTTTAAATTCTCACGTTTAGCTTCCAAGTGCACAGCTTTTATAAGAATACACACTTTTAACTTAAAAAATATTTGAGATATACTGTGTCATTTGGAGTATACTGTACCATGTCACTTTCATGAGGTTCATAGTTACTGAATTACATATTTAAAATTGCACTAAACTTGCTTTATTCAAAAAAAAAAAAAAAAAAAAAGGTACATTTCCCCCTCCTCCAAAAGTGTGGTACATGTTTGCGTGAATGTTGTCATGTTTTTGAAGAGAAAAAAAAAAAAATCACTTATATGCAGAATGCCTTTCTTTTATAAATAAAAAACTTAAAGCAAAGCAATGCAAGATGCAAGATACCAAATATTTTCTATAATAGCTTATTTAGCAATCTGTTCATAGCAGCATAAAAAACATTTTTATTTCCTATTATGTGTTAACATTTAAGAGTCAGTATTAAAATATAAACAGTTCTTACACAGAAGCAAACATGGTCTAATGAGTCTGTAAACATTTTTAATGTTTATGCATTTTCTTTTTGTAGTTGTTGTTGTTCAGTTGCTGTGTCTGATTGCACGTTAATTGCTACAGGAATTGATTTGCCTCATGTATCTCTGATGTTGGTTCTATAATGTTTTTATATGAACGTTCACGAATCTTCATACATTCTTACATTTGCAAGCCAACCATTTGTCCTCAGATACAACTACAGGGTGCGAATTACAAGGGTTTAAAGACCGAAAAGGGGTTTGGGGTTTTACAGTTAGCTTGTGGTTGCTTTTACCCAAGTGGTTTCCATTAGGGTCAGTTTTGTGTTGTACTTTGACAACGTCATGTCATTATCACTTTATTATAGCACATATCACAAATGTATGTCAAAAAGTTTCTTATTTCCTTTAAACTGATATTAAGATAAACTGTTGATAATGATAATCCTTAAGAATAATAAGGAAGAATAAGTGGTGTTCATCAAAAAAGGAAAAATGTTATTTTTTAATCAACTTCACCCTCAGAATATTGTTAAAAAGTTCACCTTTTGTTTTCTGCGGAAGAAAGACAAGTTTCGACTGGCATTCAGGGTCAGTAAATGACAGGATTGTCATTTTTGGGTGAATTGTTTCTTTAATATTGCACACTACAGTGTATCTATAAAGATTCATTTATTTAAAAATAATTGTTGTTGAAGGTCTTTGTGTAGTTCGCACCCTGAATAGAGTTATGCAATGCCATGCAAATTCAATGTTTTTAACACCAATGTCCCAAACTGTCATTTTTGTGTATGACTGTAAAATGGATTGCGATTACAGCTTGTTTGCTGTGTTTTTTAAAAATGTTTTTTTTTTTTGTTTGGTTGGTTGGTACAGTTGAAAACGTATGGCTCAGCGAATGAAGCTACTGAAAAACTATCAAATATACACAGCGCATATAAAAAGTTGGTTAAACTGGTTACTAAAGCTAATAAAATGATTCTCTGCTCAATTTCTTGATGTTTCTCAGGTTTAATTAATTATTTGATTTAATGAATTAATTTGAATAGGTAAAAATGTTTTAGAAAATATAAATAATGGCCTTAAAGTAATTAAAGTGGGGAAAATATATATTAATGAATATATTATTATTTAAAATTATTTAAAAGGTAAAGGCCTTCTAAAATGATCTCACTGAATCTAGAGAAGACTTTTATATAATATGATTTTTTTTAATGTAACCTCAATGCATCATCATTCATGAACGATCTGCTCCCCATTGTGTAGTTCCAAACCCATATGACACCAACATGACTGTGTAAGCAAATTGAACTTCAGTTTGTGAAGAATTCACTGAGTGAGATTTGTAAACCTAATCAATTGGTTCTTTGGCAAGACCTGCCAGAATGAAAGAATGATTTGTTTACAGATAGTGCCCTCTGGTTCAACTCTCTGATCTGGTATGTGCTGTTTGGAGATAACATCTCAGACTTTCAGTGAAGAACTGAATTATGTTTTTTTCTCACAGAGAGTTATGGCTTCAGAAAATCTGGAATATCTGTTTGTTTGTTTGTTTGTTTGTTACAGGTTCGGAAGAACATAATGGTGAGTAAATACATTTAGTGACACATGCATTGAAAAGCACATTCTATAGGACAACAGCCAGACACCTCTTAGAGTGTACATTTGTTCTGAGTCTCCGGCGCATGCAGTGGAGCACTAACAGCTACACTTAGGCTACATCTACACTAATCCGGATAAATTTGAAAACGACTTTTCCGTCTAAACGCTGAGCTGGAGCATGTCCAAACTGATATTAATCTTTAATAGGGCTGTCAAAATTGAGAGCGAACAAAACAACTGCTGTACAATGCCATCCGCCATCTTAGCTGAATTGGTCACATGACTGCATCATATGACCAATATGCGTCATCATTTTCCAAAGCCTCAGTTTTCACAATCCACACTGCGATGCGAAAACTGCGCTTTCAAATTTATCCACTTTTGAAAGCGTTTTGAAAAAAGCTCAGTTTTCCTTGACTAAAAACACTGTCTCAGTGTGGACGGAAAGCCAAAATGGAGAGAGTTACCCTGTCTTCAATCAGTGAGAGAAAAAAAAAATTCAGCATGTCTTGAGTCTCCATCCTAGAGAGACCAAGCAGACTGACCAATTTCTGAGTCTCTAGCCCAGAGAGGCAGGAGACATCCAGACACTTGCAATGAGGTTAAACTCCAGCGAGCAAACTTTCGCTTCAAGGTAGTTTTTTTGTGTGTGTGTGTGTGTGTGTGTGTGTGTTCGAAGCTAAGGACCTTCTGTACCTACTCCCGGACCTCATCTGAGTGATCCAGATTTTAGGATTTTTTGGTGCTTCAGAAGATCAGCATCAAGTCAAGGCTGCTGAAACGGATTCCTGCTTCTTTCCCCACTGCATTTTTACCAGCACAACCAGTGGATGAAGTCGCTGCCACACTGGGACAGCTCACTCAATCACAGAGAATGTGAATATCACTTATCCAAACCTCTTCCAAAAACCTTGGCTATTGCATATTATCAGTACTGTATACGATTTTTGCATTAGATATCATATAGCTGGTTGCAGCTCATTTGTTTGTTTCATGCACAAAAATATGTAACTTATTTGTTTTAGAGTAGTGATGATAATGCAACTGACAAAGCAAATTGGGTGGGGGGGGGGATCCGTTTCAGCAGCCTTGACTTGATGCTGATCTTCTGAAGCACCAAAAAGTCCTACAATCTGGATCACTCAGATGAGGTCCGGGAGTAGGTGCAGAAGGTCCTTAACGCACTGCCAAAACTGAAGCACGCTGCAAATACAACACAGCCAAATTAGCATGATTTTGCCACCTCGTACAAATAAGTACGAATTGGTCATGAGACTGTGTTGACTACACCAACCTCCCTAGACTGGCAAAAGTAAAATCACTACACACTCTTTCACACACATTTCATGAGGTTCATTTTCTGCTTCTCTCTTTTCACCCAAGAGATAATACATTTAAGACATACTTCTTATTAAATGGGTCAAAATCCAAGATCATTTTAATGAAATGTTTTCCCCCAGAGATCATCTTTAATAAAGATCTGTACAATAACATATAACTTAATGTTTCTTGTTTCTTGTTTTTGAATGAGCTCACATGCAGTCTGATTTTGCAGATGGCTATCACAGCACTTATATATTTTTTATCATAGTGACCGTAAAAATGAATTGATGCAGAGCTTTTACTTGTCATCTATCTGGAGAGCCATTTTTCAGTTAAATGTGGAAAATCCATGCAAGAGTATAACTTTCCTTCCATTTTAAGAATAGTGCTGAGAAGTGATTGAACATTTTTGGGCGCTTGAGGTCTGCACAGAAGTTGATGAGTCATAAATGTGAGCCCACACAGTGTGGACTTTGATGGGTATTTCAAATGCATCTTTAAGTAATACTGCACACTCTCAATTTTGAACCAAATTCGTAAACTTCTCATACATGCTGATTCACTTTAAATCATCCATTAAAATACATTTAAGGTTACAGCATACACAAATTCCTATGTTCAACTTTTGATAGTGTATTTCCTTAAAGGAACTTTCCTTTTAGGCTGGTCTTGTACTTAAAACATTCAGACATTCAAGCTATGCTTTTAAGGAAAATGTTTATGTAAAATAAAAATGCACTCTAAAAGACATTATTAATTTTTTTCTAGATTATTGGATCTAACATTTCTAGTCTGACTGATTGATTGAAACAGAGAGCTATAGGCTTAAGCATCCACTTAATTTTTTTCCCCTCAAGTCAGTTCAGGTTTTACAGTATTTTTTTTTTTTTTGTAAATTTAATTCCCACAACAAGGACAAAGTATTTTCTTTTAATTATTTAGTTTTTGAATACCATTAAATCTGTTTCTGTCTCTTTTAGGCTTTGTGTAGGAATGGAGTTATTTGTGTCTCGTGTTCTCTCGAGTCGGTAACGCTGACGGGTCAATCTGGCACACACACCTACACACACACACACGGCTAATACTAATATAGCAGCTGGAGCCTTTAAATAGCACTGAATGAGAGTCAGTAATGTAATCTGACGTGTTAGAGGATCTTTCTCTTTCTTAAACTGTCTGAAAGAAAAACAAAACCTGTTCTGACACCCTGTTTCACCACAGATATTCCTCTACTATTTTCTGATAGTATACAATATAGTATGCAAACTTTTACTGTAAAAGTTTGCATACTATACAATCAGAAAATAGTACACTAACCTATTCTGCCATTTTAAAGGTGTCTAATATTGCTTTATGCGTCTCTTAAAACAGGTTTACATGTATGCAAGGTCGAAATGGCGCAGTCCTTTATGATTGGTCTACCGCTACAGCGGTCCACAGAGCTTGTACCAAAACTATACTTTCTGACATTACTAGAGGTGAGAGAATATGTCAACTAGTTAGCAAGACTACCGTGGAAAGTGCTGGCAATTTCACCTCTATGTTGTGAACTTCATAGTTGTATAATGCATAACACTGCGTTAAACATTGTTCATCATCACTTAAACTAATGAGACAGACAGACAGTCAAGCTGCATCGGTCACAATGTTTAGACTAACGTTACATTAGTCCCCCAGCTGAACAACAGAAAGCCAAGTTAGCCGGTTGCTAAGACATATACAGGGTTGTTTCACAACATAACGTACACAAAAACGTATTTTGAACGATCACTACAAAATACAATCAATTATTAATCTTACGTACAGTTAGGAGTTCAGAGGAGCAAGCCGTTTGGTGAATATCGCGTTGTACTCCAAGAATGGAAAAGCAGCCATCAGTAAAATGGCGCGAACACAACACAAGATTGTACTGCTGAGGTGTTGTTGAAAAAATGAATGTTAACCACTCATTCTTTGTAGATTCATCTTTCGGAAGGGCATATAAAACTGTGAACTCTCACAGGATACAGCGCCTTCTTTACATGATGTAATCCACGTGGAAATTGTACTGCTTGTGGGTGGGGTAAGTTGTTCGCGACGTGGAACGTGGGCGGACATTATGCAAATATGTTACTTAGTGACAGAAAAAGATTCAATTTGCTGACGACTGGTTTATCTGCCATAAGCCTGGCTTATTTGGTAAACTTGTTTTATGGAACAGGCCCCTGATTGTGTTGGTTTCAGTTGCCGTTATATCCTCACCTCATATATAAAACAACTATGATTCAAAACTACTGGATAAGGAACTCACATACACGTAAATTAACCTTGTTGACAGGCTTGGAGAAGGGTATAGTACTTACAGTGCCCTGTAGTTGCAGAAATCAAATTTTTAGTAGCAGAAATAAACTACTACAGACAAGCTATAGGTGCCATGTAAAACATAATACTGTATAACTGAAACAAATGTAGTGGAGTAAAGGGTAAAGATACTAACAAAAAAAATGTAGTGAAGTAGAAAGTAAAAGTTTTTAATGTTTCTGATACTCTGTAGAACTACAAAGTAAAGAACAGTAATTAGCTACATGTACTCAAGTACTTTACTCGTCTGCTTGCACACCATTCCTGTCTCTCTCACAAAGGCTATCTTTGATTTTCTCTGTGTCTCTCAGTCTGTCGACATTTGTGTTTTTCTCAGTTCTCGTCTGTCTTACTCAGGTTCCCTCTGAATCTTTTTCTGTCTGTCTCTCACTCTATTCTTGACTGTCTCACACCCACGCTGCCTGTCTTTCTCAGATTCCCTTGGACTCCAATCCAATTAGTCTCTTTCTGCATTTTTGTCTGTCATATTTTGTCTGGTTGTTTGTTCATCAACAGCTAAATGTCTGTATATAATAGCAGTCTTCTTCAGCTAAATGACTAAACGTAAATGACTTCTATTCATAAAGTTAACACTGACTCTGTCTGAACAGAAAAAAAAAATCATATGCATCTTGAACAGAAAGACGGCGGAATATTTTAGGCTTAAAGGATTAGTACACTTCCAGAATAAAAGAAAAAAAATAATTCACCTCCATCAAAGATGTACATGTCTTTCTTTAAGATTTTGAGAGAAAGTTGTAGTTGTAGGTCCAAATTACAGGGTCAATGCTGCTTTCAAGAGGTCATTTTCTAAAATAAATAAAGAAATAAATACTTTTAAGATATACTTTTAAACACACCTGTTCTTGCGCTAGTTTTGCAGTGCACGTCTGTAACTTCATGCATTACATGATCATGTTGGAAAGGATGCATTGTTTTTTGTCGGTGTACTTTGGTTCAAAAAGGTAGGGTAAACTCCATCTCATTTTCTCCTCCATTAATCATAATGAGCAACAAGAGCAGTTTTTAATCCAAGTTAGATTATATACTACCGAAATTTGAAGCAAAACAGAATGGTCTGACTTCAGTTTTGTGAAACCATACAGAAAAAAAATATCTGCATGAAACAGACGCAGATTCTCTCTCGGTCAGCAGGTGGCGCTTAAAACGTTTCCTTGGTTTCCGATGTAAACAAAGCATGAACTTTAATATGCATCATAAAGAAGCAAGAGGAAAAGAAAAAAATCCATCTTTACATATCTAAAGAGAGACATGCATTTATATAAACTCCTACCCGTAACTGAATCGCGATTTGTTTAGCACCTCAACCGATTTGAATAGTCTTGTGGTTAAAAACTCTTGCCGTGTTTGCTTTAAACACAGGGTCCATCCTTCCAAGTTAATGCATGAAGTTGAGCAAGTGCAAGCCAAGCATATACGTATATACACTCACCAGCCACTTTATTAGGTACTGTACACCTTGCTAGTACCGGGTTAGACCCCCTTTTGTCTTCAGAACTGCCTTAATCTTTCATGGCATAGATATTGACATGATAGCATCATGCAGTTGCTGCAGATTTGTCGGCTGCACATCCATGATGCGAATCTCTCGTTCCTCCACATCCCAAAGGTATCTATTGGATTGAGATCTGCTGACAGTGGAGCCCATTTGAGTACAGTGAACTCATGGTCATGTTCAAGAAACCAGTCTGAGATGATTCGAGCTTTATGACATGGTGCATTATCCTGCTGGAAGTAGCTATCAGAAGATGGGTACACTGTGGTTATAAAGGGATGGACATGGTCAGCAACAATACTCAGGTAGGCTTTGGCATTGAAACGATGATCAAATAGTACTAAGGGGCCCAAAGTGTTGCAAGAAAATGTCCCCCACACCATTACACCACCACCACCACCAGCCTGAACTGTTGATACAAGGCAGGATGGATCCATGCTTTCATGTTGTTGACGCTAAATTCTGACCCTACCATCCAAATGTCGCAGCAGAAATCGAGACTCATCAGACCAGGCAACATTTTTCCGATGTTCTATTGGCCAATTTCGGTGAACCTGTTCGAATTGTAGCCTCGGTTTCCTGTTCTTTGCTGAAAGGAGTGGCACCCGGTGTGGTCCTCTGTTGCGGTAGCCCATCTGCTTCAAGGTTTGATGTGTTGTGCATTCAGAGATGCTCTTCTGCATACCTTGGTTGTAACAAGGGGTTATTTGAATTACTGTTGCCTTTCTATCAGCTAGAACCACCCAGGCCATTCTCCTCTGACCTCTGGCATCAACAAGGCATTTTCACCCACAGAACTGCCGCTCACTGGATGTTTTCCCTTTTTCTGACCATTCTCTGTAAACCCTAGAGATGGTTGTGCGTGACAATCCCAGAAGATCTCCATTTTCTGAAATACTCCCTTACTACCATGCCACATTCAAAGTCACTTAAATCACCTTTCTTCCCCATTCTGAAGCTCGGTTTGAATGTCAACATGCTTAAATGCATTGAGTTGCCACCATGTGATTGGCTGATCAGTAATTTGCGTCAACGAGCAGTTGGACAGGTGTGCCTAATAAAGTGGCGGTGATATATATATATATATATATATATATATATATACATTTCAGTATATATATATAAAAAACAAAACAAGAACACACAAGTACAATTCTATGACCTCCACATATTTTCCTTTTCTTTATCTTCACAATTTGCCGTTGAACTAGGTCTCATAATGGCAACAACTGCTGTCAGCTAGTGGAAAAAGAAATATCATACGTTAAACATTGAGTTTCTATTTAGCACTTTCTTCCTAGATCATTGGTCTTTTTTTCTTTCTTTTATTATTACTTTTTTAAACGCAGTGCACCCAGTGAGAAGCTGAATTACTTGCCTACATACCTCCTGTGAAGAGCTGTTGTTGAACTTACTGCAATTTGAAGGCTTTGATTTGCCCACTCTTTGGCTACATGCATGGGGAATTCAACGTTAAGAGCACCGTGATGAAGAGGAGATAGCGGAAGCACACGCACATGGAATTTCATTAAATCGACAATGTGTTTTCATTTGGCAGAAATGCAGTACTTCCTTATCAGCGGATTACCTATGAATGAGCTCTATTTTGTGTCCATCAATCTGGGGAGCTTTCACCTCTGCTTGGAGATCGTGGGGCCTGAGATAAGAGAGTGGGCATGACTATGCAATTACACACTTTATTTTATTTTCCATCCAGGGTGGAGATGAAAAAACCCCATCTCGGACTCTAAATCGCATTATCTCTATCAGGGCATTTATGACACGTGTTTAAGATGAAGTGAGGAGATAGGAGGTCGGCAAGAAAACGTTTCAGCACAGCTGAGATTGTGAAAAATTTCCGAGTGCTACCGTACAGAGCTGATCGATGGCGGCTCAGATGGGGTCACAGTGAAGAGAGAAGTAATGCAGCCACTCTGAGACAGATAGGGGCGGCACTAGGATCACAAGGGTGGAGTGATAAGCCTTTGCTCTTTTCAGGTCAAGACCACACAGTTGCACAGCAACAGCAGGCCTCTTCAAAACACCACCCTGCTTCAATCCCCAGGCAGCTTGACTTCAGCCAGGGGCTTCCTGTGAGTCACTCAGACACATGGAGAGGGGAATGATTGGCATGATACGTTTAATGGGATTATAGATTACTATGTGACAAATGCATCTTCGGTCTCATAAATAGAGCAAACACCCAACTCCAGCGATGCCGTACGTTTCAGAAGGATCAAATAAGGTCAACGTTTGTTTTACGTCCACAAATCATTAAAATGGAAAAGCTATTGGGCTGTTGGCAAGGTGTCAGCAGGAGGGGTGGAGAGAGAGAGGGCTGTGAGAAAAGAAAGAGAGGAAGATTTATGCATGACTAAATCAATTGCGAATGCAAATGTGCTGAGCAGCAGACTTAGGCGACCTAGGGAGGAGTCCAACTCCCTCAATTATGCAATTATGATTCATCAGAAGAATTCTCGCTTATAAACTTGAAAATCAATGATATGCACTGTGCATTGAGCTCCTACCAGCCTAGGGGCCAGGATCGAGCTTCCCTGTAGGGTCAAACAAACATAAAGTGCAACTAAATCCCCCTCACACAATTCTATAGGCTTAAAAACCAGTAGGCTGGGGCTGTGCGAAAAAACCCTCTCTTCGAAATATTAAAGTATCGTAACTCATTAAAAAGGTGAAGCGATTTCATATGACTGCACTCCGTGAACTTTAAAGTGATTAATCAAACATTGTTTTTTTCCATGCTCTGGGCTTTCACCTGAAATCAGCTTGAGAAACTGCTGAGACAGGAGCCCTAAAACTGCATTCTAAGCTAATGAAACATTTACTAACATTTTCATGGCTGAGGGGAGTGGAGGAAGCTCATCTATGCGAGACTTATCAGCTGAACAAATCTGTTTCCAATACGCTGCGTCCAGGCTATTTAGATCATGGGGGTGTTTGCATTTTGTTTGAAAATAACAAGCCAGATGCTGCGTGCAAAGACTCTATGAGCACAACCATTAACTTAAAAAAAACAAGTCCTGTGACATCACTCGGGGGTTTCTAAAGAGCGCTGCGTTAACGCGAGACTCTTATCGCGCGATAAAAAAAATATTGCCGTTAATCTATTGACAAAGTTGGGTTGGAGTCTATACTACAAGCTATGGTGACTTTCACCTTTAGCGCGGATGTA
>JAUMHQ010000046.1:12221323-12237219 GCA_032361165.1 Enteromius paludinosus
GTGATTGGCTGATCAGTAATTTGCGTCAACGAGCAGTTGGACAGGTGTGCCTAATAAAGTGGCCGGTGAGTGTATATTAGACAATGGCTAAATAAGATTCAGTTCCCATAGAACCCTTTAAAAGGTTTTATTGAAACTGGATTTTGGGCCTTTTTGTTATGAGAGAGAGATATACAGTAGGCTATCTTCTTTCTTCACTTTTCGGACCACTCCTTTTCACTTGAAGAGATGAGTAAGACAGTTCTAGAATATAAACATAAACTCAAATTGCCCTGGAGATTCACCAACACTGTCTCACTTTTTGTTTGGTCAACATCGCCTTAAATCCAGTCAGATCCAGTAAGCTGAACTCTCCTGAGTCCAGAACCACATTGAGACAGCTGGGTTGGAGATCATGACATGATCAAGAACTAACTGCTTTAGAGCACAACATTACTAATGAGTATTTATGATTCAGAATTCATCCGGGGTTTGGATCCTCTGTGATGAAGGAAGAAATGGAGAGAGGCTGTGGTAGGCGCAACTCAGGGGAAAACCACAAGCTTTATTTCTGCGTTCCAAATATTTGTGTGCAGTTTCTCTTTGATTTATAATTTGGAGGCCTACTGTCCAGTGTGCATTCAGTGTAACCACAGGCAGAACATTCAGATCTGACCATAGGAAAGAAACACCTCTAAATATCAGCTGATTCTTTGTGACAGGAATATGCAGCAATGGAGACTTGAAGGGAAAGGTGAATGAATATGAATCTGGTGTCATCATTTACCCCTCACGTTGTGCTAAACCTGTATAACTTATTTTTGTATCTGTGGAACACGTTCTGCAGAAGATGTTGGAACAAAATGATGGTCAGTTAAAGTGCCCCTATTATGAATTTTTGACAATAATCTTTCTTGCACTGCACAGCTCTAAGTGAACGAGAACACGCCACAAATTCTCAAATCTTAAAGTACACCTTGAATAATGTTATTGTCTCTCAAAAGAAACAGTTGACTCATGGCATTTTTAAAATGAATCCCAATGCAGATCATGTTGATGTTTCATGTCAATGTCTATTGTTGTCATAGAAACAAGCATATCAGGACATCCTACAAACCATATATCATTTCAGGAACAACATGAAGGTGAGTAAATGATGGCAGAAAGTTTTCAGAATTATCCTTTAATGTCTCCTGAGCTGTATGAAACAGCAATAAAACTTTCCTTTGGATATAGTCAGACAGTAATGAGCTCATGAGTGAAGCCAGCCAGAACCAGAGAGCTGTAGAATGGTGTAGATATTATCATACAAACATGTTCTTGAACTTTATTATCTGTTTTTTCCTTTACGTGTCTCGCTCTCGGTCTCTGCAGTAGCTGGAGGGTTGAACTGTTAATTCATATATGAGTATTTGAGGGGCAAACGGAAATAAACATGGATTGTGATGTGCCGTGTCCAAAGCCAGATAATAAAGGCCAATCCCACAGGAATGTGGACATATTCTGGAGTTTATTAAATGAAAACAGACAGGGGGATTGGAGGAGCTTTTGTAGCAGAGAAACAGGAAGAAGTGAGTGTGCGTGATATGTGTGATCATCTCTTTCTCCGTCTATCACTCAGAGGAATGCAGACGCTCAATAATATACAGGAGCGGCCCTGAACGGTTCAGCTCAATATGGACTCATTATGACCGGATGGAGGCTCTGTGGAGACGACAGACATGATAGACAGAGAGAAAGCAAAAGAGACAGGAATTACATATTATCTCAACAAAGGAAGACAGCATAACTTAAATTGTTGTTCCTCTTCCTTTTCCAACATGACCAAAATTTCTTTCTTTTTTCTAATAGGAACAAACATGATTTACGATGTTTTATACATAAGGATACAAACAAAACTATTTTAATTAACTAGACCTGTATGTTTACCAACCAGGGCTGCGTTTCCCAAAAACAACCATGGTCGCAAGTTCCATCGTTACCAATAGAGTTCAATGGAACTAACGATCATAGTTAGCTAACGATGCTTTTGGGAAACGCAGCCCAGATTAGCAACATACAGTAAAACAATATAACTAATTGTTTACATTACTATTACAAATTTGAAGGAAGTTTATTTTTATGTTTTTGGAAGACATATGCATACTGTCACATTCTCAGCCTGTTTGTCTGTCTCTGTCTCCCCATTTCATGTACCGGACTCCATTCCCAAGAATGCACCTCTCCTCCACAGCTGTTTCTAGTTAGGTTCAATCACTCAATCATTATCACCTGTATAAATATCAGTCTGTTTGTCATACTTGTTGCGAAGTTTTGTGATTACCTTGGTGTCCAATTCTAAGCATGTTTCCCGTGTTTGCTCCCTCCGTGTTTTGATCTGTGTTTTCATTTGTTTCCTGCAAGATAGCCGCCTGCCTCTTTGACCCGTCGCTTGTGTACCCCGACTTTGTCTTTTGACTCATTCATGACACATGCATTTTACTATTTACTGTAAGCAAAATACAGTTTGAATACAGAAAAACTGTGATATTGTGACATATTATTACAGTTTGAACAATTAGAATCATTTTCAATTTTCCAAGTTCAGTACAGCATGTAAAAGAACATTATTAAAACTCTACAATGATTTTGTAACTATTCTATAACTTAGTTAACTAGACATGTTTGCTTACCAACCAGGGGTCCGTTTCCCGAACAACGATGTAACTCGCTGATAAACCACCATAGTACAATGCATTGTTTTGGAAACGAACTGGCTACACACGACTGTTTCCCGAACACGGTCGCATCTCCGTCGTTTGAACCACGTTAGTTCAACAACATAGGGCCATTGTTAATGACTTCACACGCATGTCGTGAAGATATACCTTCTGCTATTAAACTGATTAGAGAACTCCAAGATGCTGCTGTATAGAACATGACATGTATTGACAAATTTATTATTTTTGTTTACTGTCATTTTGCTTTATTTGATCTTTGAATCATTCCCTCTTACGTCATACTCCGAGGTTCCCTTAATCTTTTTTGCGCCAGCACACTTTTCAAAAACCGTTTAGAATGGACGTGCAAAATTACGTAATTAGATCGCTTTTTATAATTAGATAGAATGGAATATAAAGATAGTAATGCATGTTAGTCTGCTTCTTGTGGCCAAGAGCATATTTATTTAAGCCCATATATCTTACTAACAAGAAACTCTGCTTCTAACCACAGGTCCAATGCTGTAGTTCAAACCAAGCACGTTTATGACGTTGACTGTGAATGTTCGTTTGAACTATGCTTTCGGGAAACACCGGATCGTTGAACTATGCTGGTAACGACGGAACTTGCGACGATAGTAGGCTAACTATGCCTTTGGGAAACGCACCCCTGATTAGCACCAAGTGGACAAATAAAGGCCAATTCGCACAGACAAATGCCAACAGACTCCAACAGACTAGTTGGCTCAAGTTAGCTGTTTGCATTTAGAATCTTATGAAAAATAAGTACACAATGTAAAAGAACAGTAAATAAATGTCATTATTTTGCAAAGATTCTGTAACTTATCCATGCGAAATAAAAGTGTGTGTTTTTAAAAAATAAATAATCTTACCCCACACTTTTGGTATACTATAAGAATACTCCATCATTTGTATAAATGCATTATTTTAAATCCTTTATTAAGTTTTTTTTTTTCTTTTTCAGAAAGGTTTATTGACTTGTCCACCATCTTTTCTCATAGAGATCGTCACAAAGCATTCTGGGATCATCTTCATGGAGGACGCATGAAATACTGACTAATGCTTAGATTCCAGTGAGAAAGAATTGCAAAGAATGTGGTAAGGATGAAAGCAAGAATTTCTCAGGAGCCATGTAGTGTTTAATATGCAAAGACAACTGAATATTTTCCTCTTGAGGACTGCATCTAATGTATGGAAATTTATTTCAATTGATGACTGTAAACCATCTCTGAACTACTTTCTAAACTCTTCCCACTAGCCCTGCGGCGTCTCCCAAGTTTTTCCCTCTCATAACATCTCTCACGTAACTCATGTGAGAAATGTCTCACATATTTTGCAGATAAATAATCCTGAGGGAACCTAAAACAATTTAAGAACTTGTTTTACACATTAACCGATTCGTGACTCATTGGTCATTGATGGGGTCTTAAACAAGCTTCCTCAGAGTTTGTAAGCATCTATTTTTGAACATTACTCACTAGACATAAATCAATGTTTGAACATCTTTCAGAAGTCTTTCTACTTCAATATGACTTTGAAAGTTTGAATTCCCCACATTGTTTCAGCTCAGAGCGGATCAGATATCAGTGGTTCTTCACTCACTGGTTCCAGCCACTGGAGTTTTGTAAATTTTCCCAGTTTTCCCAGTACAAAAGAGCCCATTAAACACACATGAATGGTTAGTGTGTACACACAGTTGTACGGAATTAAAAGAAAGAGATCTTTCATAGGAGATACACAGCTTCTCTTTCTCTTTCATTCTCTTTCCTTGTCTTTCTTTCATGAGCAGATGCTTGTTGGACAGTTCGCTCTGAAATGGAGATGAAAGTCTGACACGTCTATCTCTATCATCCGCCTCTTTATGTATGTGTGTGATAAAAACTGCACATTTGCACGTGTACGCATTCATATGTGAGAGTGTGTGTGTGTGTGTTCAAGAGAGGGGTTTGGGGTCTCATTGATCCAGTGTGTTTAAGAACGCAGGGGCAGAGAAGCCAACCCCCCTCAGGGCTGGAGACACCCTCCAATCAATATCCAGAAAGATCAGCCATCCTGCCTGGAGCACAACCTCTCTCTCTGTCTCACACACACACACACACACACACACTGTATCACAATTGTGTGGGCCTCTATTTGGCCAAAAGTGCTGCAACTAGTAGCAGGAAAAGCAAATAATATGAAGAAATGTTGTTTGAACCTCAGGGCTATGGGGACAATTTTTAACAATTGGCTCCCTTTTATTTCATGAATTTAGGGAATTGTAATTTGAAGAAATTTAGCAGAACTGATGCATACTGGGAAATTAAGTATTATTCCATGCATCCATTCATCCACCCACCCACCTATCATCTAACTATAAGTGTATCTGTCTATTAGTGTATCCATCCATCTGTATATCCAAGAATTTTAAAACTATCTATCATTCGATCTATTAGTGCACCCATCCATCCATCTATCCATTTCATTCTTCATTCTGTCAGTCATGTCTTCATTAATTCAAATGAAAAATTGAAAGTAGAATCTGACTCATGTCTAGTTCTGAATGTCCCTGTAAGACCAGCAACAGAGGGTAAACATAGAACAGGATGCTAATATTTTTTACATTTTCCCCGGAATCCTTGGCTGACTGAATTGCATGGTATAAATGCAAATAACAATCATTCTTCATGCTCTGTGTGTTGCTGTATCTCAGTGTTGTGCTACTCCACTCTTAAAAATCAACTCTGAGGAGCATTAAGGCATTCACATTCAGACCGCCTGACTTTATGGTTTGACAGAGGTCATTAGCTTGTGGCAGACCTTTGCTCAATCATTCGGGAAACCGTGCCGTGTTCTGCAGAGATTGTGGTGTGTGGTGAATGTTTTGTACATCGCCTAGGAGAAAGATTTTCCCATGAAGCAGTTTTTTTTTTAAATTGAGAACAAAGGGCCTCAACATCTCCTTCTTGTTAGAAAATGTCTTGAGACGAGTATGTATGAGTAGTTTCCATTTCAATGGTTTAGATGTTTAGTTAATTCTTGTAGAAGATGGACTGAGATTGGCGGAACATTTGGTGTAAACACTTAGATTTATCAAGCGTTTTATAGTGCCAGGGGAGAAGTGATGAAATATCCATTTATCAAAATGTCAGAGAACCATTAACAATAACTGATGATAACAGTCAGCTTATGAGAAACCAGCGCTGTGGTCTTCTCTGTCTCTTTCACTCTGTCCATGTGTCATCTTTCTCTTCAGTTGAATGTTCCTTCTTTACCCTTTTGCATTTTCTGTAAACACAACCTGTGAGCCGATGATAAGATGCTAATTTTTTTTGTCTTATCTGTCAGTTTTATTCAAAAATACATTAGAAATGCAATGCAGTGATTTGTAATGCTAAAAACTTGAGAAATGGCTCAAATTAAAACCCAAAACAGTTCTTTTAAATGATAATATTTTACAACGTTACTGTTGTAGTGTATTTTCGATCAAATGAATGCAGCCTTGGTGAGCATACAGGACAATGAAAATTTTTTCGAAGACGTTTGAGGAAATAATACTTTAAGTGGCAGTGAAGAACAATGAGAAGTTAACTTTTCTCATTAATGGGCAACTCAGCTGTTTGATACATTTTGTAAAGAACTGCAAGACGAATAATGGAGTCAAATCACGATTTAAGACCATAATGTTCAAACAGAGCAAACACAGGCAGACTGTTTGGAAATTAAGAAGTCTTTTGCTACTGTGTGTCCTCATTTCATCAAATAATGGCTGTTCTTTCTGTGCTTTCCAGGCTGTTACTCCAGGAGGCATGTGAGGAGGTGTGGCGTCAACTACAGTCTCTGTAAGTAGACTATTTGAAACCTAAGTTTCTTTTGCAGGACCCTTCCTGCTGCTGCGCTGTATCTGGGCAGTGCAGCTAATGTGTACGTTAACCCCCATACACCTTAACATGACATTTTTATTTCAAAACGCTCTCTGTTCACACATTTTCTAGCATTTTCCAAAGATACTCATCTACACTAATGTATGAGAAAGTAATAAGCTGCAAAAGAAAATGTGTGTGTAAAAGCTCCCTGAGATGATACAGAGAGACCAAACCTAATAAAGTTCTAAGGCTATTAGGCTTTAGGCCACAATCATTTTATTAGCAATATTTCTCTTTATTTAGGTGTTTTAGGTTTTTGTGTAGTTTGCAAATAAATATCTATTGGTACGATATTTCACATAGCTAAAGAGTATATTTACAAAAAATTAGAAAAAGCCCAAAATGTGGAAACACATCCATACAGTCTATGATTACAACAAGGTTTCTTTAAGTCTTTTTAACTCTAACTTTTTTGCCCAAACGTCGACTGTTGGAGTCATCTGCTTTTGCTATAAAATGTTCAATATGCAAAAAAAACAAACAAAAAAAAAACCTTTTAATTCAGTAAATTAGTCAGTCATTATTACTTAATCAAAACAACCCAACTGCAGTGTGATTGATATGGAATGACTGAAATGCACAATACAAATGGAGTTATAGGTTCCTGCAAATGATCTCTTCATATATTACTTTTTTCAAAGTCATTGCTACACTGTAAAATATCATTTTCAAATGTATCAACTTCTGAATCATTTTATTAAAAATCACAGTTTTCACAGGACAAATAATGCAGTCTCAGTGTGGACAGAAGGCCACAACATAAAGAAAAAGGTTTATCTGGATTGTTGCAGATAACGTCAAAAGTTAGCGTATCATTCATAGTTAATGTGATCCACTTCACATGTAAATTTGAGGTTAAACGGCATCAAACAGACACTAAAAATAATAGGGGCTTCCACACTACTTAGTTTTAGGAACTATCCAGCATGGTGGTTCCTGAGAACCAATTTCCCCATGCGACCATTTTCCTGGTTTATCAGCGCATTTACAAATGTCAGTAACCGGCTCACTGATTTGTCTTGGGCCAAATACAATACAAAATGGGGTCAAAATGATCAGAACACAACATTGGTTCAACATTGAACACTGATGCCAGTTCTGCGAACTCTAGCATTGTTTGTTTGCAGATGCAGCTTGCTTTGATTTAGTATTGTGGTAATATCGTCCATCATTTTTACATGTGGCTCAATGTGTTTGCCACTGAACATTCTCTCACATGCACAAACTGTAAACTATTTTTTAAAAAAGGCTTTAAATGTTGCAGAGCTTTCACAGTAGTTTGAGGAGTCATTTTGAAAGTTGTTCGTTTTGTGGGTGTGTGTGTGTGTGTGTGTGTGTGCGTCCTACACTCAGGAGTGTGGGACAGAAGTGTGGTTTCTGTCTCAGTAATTACTTAGCTTTGCCATGCCAGCATGCCTGGAAACACATCAACACATTCCTACCCTCTCTCTCTCTTTCTCTCTGTAGCTCCTTTGTTAAAAATATAAAAACTCGTATACTTATTTTTGCTAAACACTTCTCAGCTTTAATATGTTGTTAAATGTCTTCTACCATTATCATCCTTTTTACTGTCACTCCTCTGTTTATTTTTCACTTCAAATTCTTCAGCCCAAAAGTGTGTGTGGGTGTGTGTTAAGAGGAGGGCCTAAAACCATCAATTGCTTGATTTCACATCAGTGAATTTTTGAACATGTACCACACCGACGCCATAATTGTTTTCATATAAATCGAATGAATATTGATTAACCCTAACTCTACCCAAAAGAAAAACTTTCCATCTTAGACATCGCTGGAGGTAGGTTTCGTCAGGTTTAGCAAACTTCTGGGGACAATTTTGTCCCTAAACTATAGCTTTTAACCCCCCACAAATACACACACACACACAGCACTCCTGTTCCTCATTAGGCAGAAGGCTCTTTCATGGTCAGGTCCAATAAAACTTGAATGCGTCTGTCTGGAGCAAACATGGGCAGAGAAGCTTATTTGTGAAATTATTGCAGCACAACCCCGTAGCAGATCTTCCGCCACCTGCCACGACAACCACTCCAGCTCTACAGGGGCTAGACCACATTACCCCACGTCAGCAAACCCACGTCACCCTTCTCAGAGGGAACTTCAAATATTATTATATAATTCAGATTCATTTCCGATTGAGCTTGATTTCCTGCAGCAGAGTGGCTTGTTTCTGGAATTAGAACTAGAGCCGAAAAGATCAGCTGAAGTGTTATGTTAATATATTAATTTATTAATTACTTGGATGTTTAAATTGCTTTGCAATTTCTTGTCTCACCTATGACTTGCTATGCAACTTGCATAATACGTCCTGCGTCGAGTCAGAAGTCGGCCGATGAGCTGGTTCCTTGTTAAAAAATTTATTTATATTTACACTTTGTTTTTAAAGTTAATTTACAATGGTTTCAATTAATATTTCTATTTTAGGTCTGGTAACATTTTTGACTTTTATCAGCTACAAAAAAGTAAAAGCGTCTTCTAGGAAGCTGTGTGACCTCAACAAGTCTGAATCCGCTATAGTGCTAAAATTAATCAGACTAATTTTCTGAGTTTCATAATAGGCTAAATAAAGGTTGCTTCTCAAATGCAGCCTCAGTTCACTCATTGTATAATAATCTCGAAGCAAATGCCTTGATGCAGTTTTCTATGGCAGCCTGTGCATGAACACGGGAGTATTCTGTCGAGCGTGAGGGAGAAAGAGAGCAAGATGCCATTTTAGAGAATGCAGGGAACAAACTCATCTAATCTACACAAGAATAGCAGCAGTGGTGACATATCCTCTCCCACAGAGTCAGAACTCAGCTAAGCCCAGCTGAATTTCATGGTGCAGTTATTACCAAAGGTCCATCAGATTTGCTGGTCTTGACCCATACGCTGCTCTCACGGTGAATGAGGTTGTCTAGTGGCATTTATGTTTGTTCAGCTTGGTCTCAGTGAGTCAGGTCTTCTGGGAGCTGAAAATGCAGAATGCAGTGGTTTGGGACCTGTATTCAGGTCTGTCCGGTCATGTGATCAAAGCCTTTTCGGAGCCTAACTGACTCATCCATGCCCACTCAACTGAATGGTCATCATAACATGACATGTCTGTGATGTCACAAAAAAAACACAGTCACCCTGAAACAGAAACTGAGTCTCTAAATTTGTTTGATTGAATCCTGAGATATTCATAGAAAGATGAACCAAAAAAAACATTGACAAAGATTTAGAGAAAAAGTCTCACAATTTAGTTATAATTTATAAATTACAGTAACATTCTAAGAGAATTGCACTTTATTAACATCTACAACTTCTTAAATGTTTTTGTTTTTACTGTTAAGACTAAATTTAACTGCTTATCAATATTTGATATGTTTTAGTGTTTAATGTACATTTACAGTGTGCAATCATGCTATTTGAATTTTGAGTTTCTTACATTTTTTAAGTCTATTTGAACTAAAACACATCATATTTTTATAATATGTATTGGTATTTCATCAAAACTGTGTATTGTAATTGTGCTCCAACACAAAATTCTGATTGAATGTTTAAAGGGTTTACATATCTTAAAGGAAAATTTTTATAGAAAAAACAGTTTCAAAATCAATTCAAAAGACTAGTTTGTTCCTTAATAACTATTTTGAAAGAAAAGTTCACCAAAAAAGTTTTATTTTACCAGGATATTTTGGTCCCCATTGACTTCCATAGTAGGAAAATTTTAACTATGGAAGTCTATGGTGACCCAAACCAGCCTGGTTACAAACATTTTTCAAAATATCTTCCTTTGTGTTCCGCAGAACAAAGAAATTCATACAGGTTTGGAACTACTTGTGGGTGAGTAAATGATGACAGAATTTTCATTTTTGGGTGATTTGCATTGACTATTCAGTTTTTTTGCAATAAATGTTTAGTTTTGGTAGTCTGATACCAAAATGGTGTTCTATTTATTTTATTAAATCACTATATATATATACATATACATATATATATAATATTATTATTACAATTAAAATATATTACAATTAATCACGGTTAATCATTTATATTCAAAAAATATTTTATTACAATTGTAAATAAATAATTAAATAAATACAATTTCCAGTTTACTGTCTGGGCAAACAGATTTGAGTTTAGCATTTAAAAAATGAAGATGATTAAAAAAAAATAATAATAAAAAACGAATCAGATTTGTTGCATTGTAAATAAAGTCAGAAACAACATTATTATTATTATCTTAGCTGCTAGAGGATAGAAAGGGCAAAGCATGTAACTATGGCTCTCTGTGAAACTGTTTTAATGGCCACACCCTGCTATTCACTCACACAAATGTCTCTGGCAGCTCTTTTCAGGTGTTATGTAAGTATGTATTTATTTCTTACCCATGTAAGTGTGCCACTGTTTATCACTAACCTATTCATATTCGCACAACTTTATTCTCTTTCAGCAGTACATTTCCTGGATTATCTTTGTAAAATACCGCTGACTCTTGTTTGTGGCTCAGGGGCCAGTATTTTCTCTCAGTGTAAGGAGTGTTTCCTGTCATATTTGTCAAACTGCAGGCCGCAGACACGACTCAGAAAACACTGTGGCTGTCAAGGAGTAACTACGGATGTGTGTATTGTCGCAGGCGAGCTGCAGCCTGTTCAAAAATTTACTGCATCTTTGAAGCGTGTCAAGATCTGGCCTGTCCGCAGAGGGGTTGACGTTCTGTAATAAATATGGCAGAGCATTACATGTAACATGAAATAGAGAGACTGGGACCTTACCCTTTTATTTCCCTCATAAATAATTCAATATAATCTTCCAACACTGAGAGGTGTTTTTGGGGGCAGTAGAGAGTCCAAAAAATTCAGAATTCAGCATGCTCGACCTGACCTACCGTGTCTGATGGTACACCAACTTGCAGGCCGTAATATTCTTTCCCACTCTGTCCTGTCAGAAGACATTTCTGGGAGGGTTGGATTGCTTTATGGCAGCAACAAATGCATATAATTACCACATGTAATTGAAGGGGGCTCTAAATCACAACGAATGCACAAAACTACACGCAGTTGCTTTAAGTAAAGAAATGTTCCATATTGTTCTCGATCAGCTGGGCAGATGTAGGTAAGTAGCTGCTTAGGGCCCCAGGGAATCAGGGGGACCCATCAATTATTGGTGAAACATTTGCAGCATTGAACATTGCAGCCAATCACAGATATATCTGTTGATATCTTGAACGTAATGAACAGAAGTTAGAGTCTTTGTTCGAATGCTGAGTTCTGCAAGCTCGGGAATACTCTAATTATGACAAAGTATAGATACGCTGTAAATAAGAGATTCATTGTATAATATTACATAATAGATTTTTTTTTTTTTTTCTCAGCAAACCCTACCATATCCGACTGTTCAGTCTGGTCTCATGAAAATGCCAACCTGATCTCACTACATATTTTTACTAAATCGCAAGTATTTTACGAGTTGCCAGATAGCATGAATTTGTAGGAATGAAACCTACGTAATCGTACGATTGAGGTATGAATTAGAATGAATTGGCATAAATTTTCCACCTCGTACGAATACGTACTAATTGATCGTGAGACTGTCGGAAAATGCATACGCCAAATCAAAACGAAAACTTTTTGACTGTTTCTAAACGACGTTGAAATGAATGAATCTCAAAACACAATAAGCCATCTTTACGCATGTTTTAGTGTCATTCTGTCAGTCAGTGTGTAAGCAGGGCCAGGGTGCACTCCTTAGTTTAAAAAAAATAATCCATTGTATTCCTGGTATTCCATTCCAACAAAACTCTAGTTTTTATGTCATGCTGGAATCCTATAAGAAAATGATCTTTAGGATTGGTGCCAAACTCTGATTCCAAACTGAATCCAAAGTCAGCTCATACCCAGAGTTTCACTAAATTACATAAGGAATCTCAGAGATCCTTATCCTGTCATCCAGGAGAGCCTTTGGGGAAAATGGAATCCCGTCTTCATTGGCCAGCGGGCTGATTTGATGTAACATCCTGTGTAGGATCGCGGCGGCGGTGGCAGACGAACCCGATGCCCTGCAGATGGTGCCTTCGCTCGCTCGCTCGTTCGCGCGCCCGCCCCGCTCCGCCTCGCACTCGACCGAACGCGAGCGCACAGACGCGTCTCCGAAGTGTGCGCTCCCGTGAGCTCGTGTCATTCCTCCCTCTCCGCTCCGTCATCTCTCTCACACAGGATTGCGCTCTCCGTTATAATTCAGGCTGTTACCACTGAATAAGACACTGCGCGTGGGAGCGAACCGGTGCGCTTTTGGAAACGGGAGGCTTCGCTGTGGACGCGTTTATCCGGTGCTCTTCGCCCTTGGATTTGATTCGCGCATCACGCTTCTTTCTTCTGTCCAGAATGGGTTTTGTCGTGCTGGTGCTTCTGTGCGCTCTTACCGGGCTTGTGTTTGGGGACAGTAAACCCAAGACATGCTCGGACATCAGGGACTTCTACAACAGGAAGGGGTTCAATCTGAACGGAGTCCCGCAAACAGTAATATCCGGTAGGTGAACCGTTCAAACCTTAATTTCAGCGTGAATGACAGTTGTGATGAAGACACCGGGTAGTCTACAAAAGACAAACTTTAATGCAAGTAGTTACCGTGCGATTCAAACGCATTATCACCTTGTGTTAGCAGAAGGCAAGACAAGTTTCATACACATCACAGTGATATATCAACGTGTAGCAATACAAATCAATACTTCAATGTTAAATGCATAACCATAATTAAGCCCAACAGTTAAAAGTAAAGTTTAGAAAATAATTCCCACTGGTTGTCAAATGATCAGTGGGTTATAATATTGATTTCAACTGATATAAATATTTCTAAGTACATAAATTATCATTTTTATGAATTATATACAGTAATTATGTTATGTGTATAATGTCACATACATGTTTTAGACAGAAGGCTTTGACTTTCAACTGATAATATAAAGCAACAATATAAGATAATAAATGTATATTAAAAATATTAATTATCAATATTATTATAACACATTTATAATATTATATGGAATTCCATTTAAAATGGAAAATTAAAATTCCATTTATGATTTTTTATTTTATTTTTTTAACTGAACTATAAAGGAATTTTGCCTAAAAATATACCATTTTTATACCGTTTCTTGTCTCTGAAGAACCTCTTATGCATGAAACCTGTTCATTCATCTCACTGTCTGTCTGTCACTGACCCCTGTCCTGCACGTATATGACACTCCCACAGGTCTTTGGACTTCATAATAATTTTCCATGACCCAGGATTCCATAACAGTTTTCCAGACCGTTTCTTCTGCTGTCAGCCGGTTTGAATGTGTGACATAGTTACAGAGATTTACTGGTGATTATGAGCTTTCTGCGGTCTCTGATGGTGTGTGTGTTTGTGTGTGTGTGTCAGGGTGGAGTGTCATTCACAGTTGCTCCATGAAGGTAGATTTTTCACTTTTGATTTTTGCATTGAAGTGCTGAAACCTTAGTGGGTGTGCTTTGTTCAAACGCAAAGCAGACTTTGATTTCTCTTTGTTTCATTGAATTGTTCTATCACCCTAGATTGCGCTACTGTGCTTCAGCCTGAATGTATTTTTACCCATCATCCTTTTGCGCATGACGCACGAGCTGATCCCGGTTGGTATTCCCTAATGATCAGAAAGTGTCCTCCATTTAGAAGATTAATAGAGGTGAAAATCAGACGTTAGCGGCTGTACATTAATGTGATGGAGTTATTATCCTCATAAACACGTAGAACACGTCCAGACGCATTCAATCTGAGTGATGCATCGTTGCGATCCGGCATGTTAACAGCGCTGTGTTTAGACAGCATGCTCTAACGTGTCTAAGTGATGACGATCAAGCCCCTATCCCTAACTTCACATCCATATGGAGACAGTGAGATTTAATTGAAAGTAATTGTTTCAGAGTCAAGCGTTTCCCATAGGAAATATTCAGCAATTATACTTCAGTTTTATTTTATACTGCAGAGATCTTTCTTGGCTTCTCCACTCAAGAGCTGACATACTTGTCCCACCATGCATAAGACTGCGGGAATCTGATTTTGGTTTTTGTGAATATAAAAGTTGCATGACTGTTGTCAGCTGTCTGGACGGGGAAATCTGGACACAAACTCGGATCTTCTTTAGCGGTTTCTGTGACATTAATGGATCCAGCCATTTTTCCAACTCTTTTTCAACTCTTTTCTCTCCTGCTGCTAGTCGATGATCAGCACTAACCCTAGATGGACGAATTTCATTGGGGATGTGGCTTTAATTTTTGATGGGAAAAGTCTTAAAAGCCTCGTTTGAATTTTCTAAGGCTGAATTCGAACATTCAGCTGGATTGTATATCATCTTTCGCTCTGACTCATATGAGATGAACTTGACACCAACCCTGTGAGGGAAATGTTTGGCCTTTAGTTGTGTTTGTGAGTGTGTTTATGTTTATCGTGTTTTATCTAGTAGAACATTGCAAAGCTCATCTAAAAGCAGCTGTCTTCTATCAGGCCCCATGCGTTCTGTTTTACTCATAACTGAGTAATCATATTCCCCTGGTGATTCGGAGAGGGGATCCCACCTCGGCGAACTGTGGCACACCCTGCTATTGGCCCGAACAAGCTGAGCGACCCACACCAGAGCCTGAGGTTACAACAATACACAACCTTAATCTCTTCTTGACCTCATTTCAAGAATGATTCAGTGACAGATCAGGTCAAGATGGCTCCTGTCAGTTTTTATCAGGCTCATATCAAAAGTCATTTTAGGAAAGCAAGCCAAGTTCAGCTCACCTTTGTCTCAGTGTACTTCTCATTTTTATGTAGGTGGAGTTACACCCAATGTAAAGGCTGTCGTCTTGTAGAAATACAAATGGTTTCGATGTGACAGAAAACAGTTAGGAACCATTATTGTCCAGTTTGCTCCAAACATATATCACATTAATTGCCAGTCACTAAAGGTATAACAAATCATCAATGCTTAATATATATGTATATACTGTATGTAAGCAACTGGAGTTAGAGATGTAGATGCATTCCAGTCAGTGGCAGCAGCAGTTTAAGTCATGGTGCACAAGTGGCATTCTGGGTTTGAGTCCAGCCATGCAAAATGGTTTCAATTCATTATTTGTTATAAATCTGTCATGCAATATGTCTATATGGATATTTTGTGTATAAATGTAAACTGTATCATTTTATAAATATATTTTCAGTGTAGCTAGCCCTGCATTATACACACACACACACACACACACACACACACACACACACACACACACACACACACACACACACACACACACAC
>JAUMHQ010000046.1:12246322-12260186 GCA_032361165.1 Enteromius paludinosus
AATGTTGCCAAAGGGGTCTGAAAAGTTGCTAAATATAGCGACAAAGTCATTAAGTTGGCAACACTGGAAAGTAGGCAAGTTCATAAAATGCGTGATGATTTGCATGAGATGCTGCTTTAAAAATTTTTTTTAAATACGGGACAAAACCTGTCCCTTATTGATTCAACAAACGGGACGCGCAATTTAATTCTCAAATACGGGACGATTCCATATTTTAAGGGACGGGTGGCAACCCTAGTTATACGTGGAGTCATAGGTCAGCCAAGAAGCCAGGACTCGGTGTTCTCGTAGAAATAAAACAGTCATAACGTTATATCCAATTGACAGCGCTTCAAAATAATGGCTATCCATGAGCATTACCAAGCTTGGCAGAGCCAGGATAAACTAAAAAGTCATATACACCTAGGCCATACACCTAAAATATGCCATAGTTTTCATTTTTGGGTGAACAGTTCCTTTAATGGCCTTATATAACTAAAAAGAGCAAGATTAGGCAATTTCCTTCAAAGGGTGACAGGCGAAAGCATCATGTGCTGCTCTTTTTCTTGTGTACATGTTTCAATCCAGCTGTTGGGAATCACAGTGATTAGCATTGTTTCATAAGAAGAGTGATATCTGACTGCTGTTGATTTTGTCTGACGTCAGATGAGACCTGCTTTGTTTATATGTTGGCAGGGTAGCAGGGTGTTGTACTGTATTTGTAGATAGAAGAGAAAATAGCAGGGAAAAAGAGAAAGATGAAGTGAAATGGGGTACAGGGAAGTGATATCAGCTTGCTCTTTCCAACTCTGACCTTTTGGATGCGATCATAAATGACCCAATCACGTCATCACTCAACAAAACTGAATCACAAATCACAATCTATTTTTTGTTTTAGCAATTTTGTAATTAAAATATAACAACATTTTACAGATAAGGTGTGTACTTTCTTATTTTGAATTCATAGTTTTCACTGCACATTAAAATGGGAGAGAAAAATGTGCATTAACATGCTAAAAACTGTCCACATATCATCTTTACAAACATACTATTCCAGTCTCTGATCTGTTTAGCCAACATGCACATACACTTTCTCTGACATTGATCTTTATCTCATTTCTCTTTATTGATATACTGTGAGAATCGGTTTCTTGCTTTAAGATGAATAGATGTAGCTAAAACAAGCTTGGCTGTGTGCAGAGTGTGTGTATTGATATAAAAGCTGATGGTGGACACTGTCTGGCTTTTCTAGGCTTTAGCTGAAGCAGACAGTTATTGATCCTCTTCAGGGATCTGCTAATCCGTACCTGGCTCTTTGAAGCCTGTGCTAATGTTACATTTGTGCTGTCATGTATGGTTCTGGGATTACTTGGGAGCAGAAGCCCAGGACATTACACCTCTTTTTCTCTGCATGTGTGTGTGTTAGGGTAAGATTGTTCCAGCCTTTTACCCCATTGCATAAGATCATGCTCATATATCAGCTTATTCTGACACTTAGACTGGAAGTGACTCTCTGATTGACATCAGAGACCAACCAAAGTTCATTTTGTTTTCTGCAATTTTGGGTCTGTATGTTCTGCATCTGCATCAGTCAGTAAACAGTCTATGTTTGTGCTGTCTGAGGCTGAGATTAGGGCTAGATCATTCTGAGAGGTTGAGAGAAGTGTGTGTGTGTTATAATATCATGACCATTGTGTGTTCGGTTGTCCAGGTGCATGGGCTGTTTAGTCTAATCTCTCATTACTTTCACGAATGATGTGCGTTTTGTGGTTATTGATACACTCCAGCAACATCGACTCTGTTTGAAAGCTGACTCGTTTCCAATAAGCTGTTTGTTGCTTTAATTTGTAATTTTCTAATTTCCAGCCAAATGCACAAAGCCACTTCAGCTGCACTGAAAAACTCACAGCTGTTAGATCCAGGTTTTTTAGTTTTTATGCTGTTGATTCACCAGGGCACATTCAAGAGTTTCATGGCTGCTGATTAAATTAAAAACCAGCAGTTATTTCTTAATAAAGCAATGTAAACCTAAAAGTTTGCAGGCCATAAATATAATGACATGTTAATACTGCACATAGACTTTGTTCTGAGGCTTGATATCATTACATGAAAAGAGCCACAGTTGAGTTTCTAAATATCGCAGTGAATCAAATAGGATTGGGTACTGAGAACTGAAACTAGCACAAAAAATAAATAAATAAAAATTAATAGTCATGATGTCCATTAACTGTTATTTATTCATGCGTTTAATAAATGTTTAATTAATTAACCAACCTATTAGTGGCACTAAAAGAGTGTTTGGTTATTTCCTCAGAATAGATGAATGTACATATGGTAAATCTTATGTGAAGTGGTTTTGTAAGTCACGCAGTTCGGACGTGTTAGTTAAGTGGCGCTATATGTAAAAAACACAATCACAAGCATGCTGCTTTAGGGAAAAGAGCCTTGCATGTCAGAGATGCAGTCAGGAGAAAGTTGTAGAAAGTCAACCATCACTGCAGCCCTCCACCAGTAGGGGCTTTATGGAAGAGTGGCCCGACGGAAGCCTCTCCTCAGTGCAAGACACATGAAAGCCTGCATGGAGTTTGCTAAAAACACCTGAAGGACTCCTAGATGATGAGAAATAAGATTATAACTTATATAGGATATAACTTTTTGGCCTTCATTCTAAGCGGTATGTGTGGAGAAAACCAGACAATGCTCATCACCTGTTCAATTCAGTCCCAACAGTAAAGCATGGTGGTGGCAGCATCCCGAGTTCAGATCCTAGCTTGTGTACCTCTCTCGCTCTCTGAAAAATTGTTAATGAAATTTTAAAGTAAATCAGCAGTTCCTTACTGAATTCCTTTAACTGATCGTGATCCCTGCCTAATGTCAATTTGGAGAATGGCTCTCTGTAGCATTTATTTTGGGAATGATAGTTAACATATCTGGCATAACCCCTCACCCTTTACATTACCATTAGGGTCTGGACTGTGGATCTTCTTTCAGGACGTGTATCACCCAATGGTGTGGTGCTGGCTGTGTGATGGCGTTCAGAGCCCCAACCGCTGTGCTGTAGTGTGTAATCCTCCTCTGCAGGCCATCATGGGTTAGATTATCACAGTGGGCAGCCTTGTAGTAATAGACTATTCTGATGCATGCTGGGAATCTAATGACATCATGTTGAGATTGCGCAGAGCTGGGCCATGATACAGCGTGTTACAGCCGCTCTCAGATTAAAGCCTTTCACTGCTGATGAGATGACAATGAATGTGTAGACAGAAACTCAGTGGGCCGCGTGTGTGAAAGAGACTCAACCACACAAAGACAACCGCATAAAACTCTGACATCACATGAATCAGCTGATCTTTAGAGCACAGAACCCATTGTGGTTTCTTTACAGTTTTTTTTTTGTTTTGACTGTGTATGATCAATAGAATTTTTTAAAGTTCTTAACATTATCTATCTATCTATCAATCTATCTATCTATCATCAAAGGTTCTGACACTTAATGATTTCCAGTATTTAAAAGCCTACTTATTCTTGGACAGTTATGCAGGGATACACTAAAAAAATTTTCAAAGTCATATAGGTTTGTGACTATATTTCGGGTGAATTAATGACAAAATTTTCATTGTTGGTTGAACTATCTCTTTAAGGGGAAACTTCTACAAAGTGAATATGGCTTTTAAAAACTAAGCTTTAAATTTCATGACATGACCACATTCAACTTCTCTTGGCACCTTTGTTTATCTTGTCATGGTTTAACGAGAAAGTGAGGACAGTTCACGCAGAAACCAAACCCAGTGTGTGGTTTGTTAGCAGAGGTGAAGGTTGCGTGAGGGAAGTGTTTGGCCTCTGCTGGGGTTTTGGCAATGACGTGGTGTCCTGTACTTCTTGTTGAACTCAGTGTTTGTTCTTCAGTCTAACTAAAGACAGAAATGCATTAGAATAGACACAAAACACAAACAGAGAGAGAGAGAAAGATATTGCAGGGTTTGTTTCCCGTGGGATTAAAATGCCTCTGAGAAATTGAATATCTGAGGAACATCAAGTCCGTAATCCGTTTCTTAGCCGAACACTGAAGCTTCTTCCCTCCCTCTGTTTTTCTTTGCTCATCTTTCTTTGCATCCCTCCTCTATCCAAGTAACGTATGAGACAGGGCAGAGCGGACAATCCATCATTCTCTCTCCTTGTCCTTGTTTCACTCTTCTGCTTTCCTCCATCTGTCCCTCTCATCTTCCGCTTTGTGTTTTGTCATCTGCACTCTCATCGTTAATTTAATTTAACTGAATAATTTAGTCATTTTATTATAATGAATTAGTAATTTTTTTTTTTCCCGTTGATTTCAAAAACATTCATGCAGAACCAGCAACAAATAAAATAAGTGAATTAATATTGATAAAATATAAATAGCGCAAAACTGAATAAAACTAAGAAATAAGACTAATTTACTGTAATAATAATAGATTAAATTATTTTAGTATCATTAATTAAATAAAATTAATGTTATAAATAATACAACATTAATAAAAAAAAAACTAATTGAATTTTGAAAAAATCATTTAGTCTCTATTGAAAAAAAAAAACAATAAAACAATATTGCAAATGAGAATAAGTGTATGTTAAAGCAGGAAATAAAAATTATGAAACCTAAATAATAAATGTAATTATTTGATCCATTATTATTAAAATAAAATTTATATCAAAGACGTTAATCAGACAATAAATAAAAACCATAAAAACCAACTAATAAAATAATTTGTTCAAAATTGATCAATAGTGAAAAATAGGATACATTTAAAATTAAATGAACCAACAATCAACAAATTGACCAAAAGACTGAATAATTTTATAATTTACTGAATAAAGTATCATTGATTCTCTGTGTCATAGTCTCTTTCTCCTTCACAGCTCATTTAGCAGCTTAAAATGATGCGCATGTAATTTTGATAAAATGTGAAAGACCTTGTTCTGTGTTAAGCACTGCAGGTATTTGAGTGTGTGTTTTAAAAGCAGAGCTGATATGCTTGATTTTTAATCCGCTGAAGTTTATTTACGTCCTGCACTTAAAAGCAAGGATAGAATTCACTGCGTGTTTGTCAAACATCCCCTAATCGTGGTCTTTGGGATCTTATGTCTCTCCGAGGGCACGAGCGATCTGTCCTACACATTCAACTAGAGGACGAACAGAAACCGAGGATGATGTGGGGTTTTGTGTGGGTGGGTGTGTGTGTGTGTGTGTGTGTGTGTGTGTGATACTATGCTTTCCCTCATTCCCACATGTTACTTTCTCTTTATCTCTCTTGCTCAGTGCACTGGAAAATTTAAACTGGAATGACATGTATTTGCCCAATGATGTATTGCCCAAGCAATACCATGCTAAGCATCTTAAAGTAGAATTGTATATTTTCTGAAGAAAACGTAAGGGGCGCTTGTCCCTACAAAAGTATAATACAGCAAAATAATATCTTTGTTAGGACATTTGGTCCATATGATGTAGACAAACCCAGACCCGCACCCAGAAACAGAAACACAACACCTTGTCATTTAGCAAAAGCAGATTCAGTCTGGCAGGCGGTAAAGTGTGTTTGTGTGTCATGCACGTTCGGATTAAGCTGCCAGAAAACATCAGCTCCATCTCTGACAGCCTGTAATTTTGAACTGAGCCTGTCCAGACAGGCAAGTGCATGTGAGCGTGGACCTTGTTCTGAAATATGAGCAAGCAGTACTTGCTGAGCTTAAGGCTATTGCTCACACTTAAGGTGGGGTCACATTTACTATTGTTTGGTCAATTTTCATGGGCCTAACCCAGTCATTAAAATAGGAATCCATGAAATTGAGAATTACAACTGAAGGTGAAAGATTTCCACCTTCAGATTTTACATTTACATTACATTGACAAAGTCAAATGTGCCTTCCAGCATATTGACAATAGTTGTTTTTTCCCCACAAATATTCAGTGAAATTTTACCAAAAATGGTTCTTTGAAAGGCATTGCTTTTTGGATCCTTTATTTTTAAGAGTGTACATGCCATAGGAGTACCATTTTGGATTTACCACAGAACCTTCTTAGAATAACCTTTTTTCTTGGTGTGAAGAACGTTCCAAAGAACGTTTGCAAACTGTCCATGGATTTTAACGTTTCTTTGTGGATCCATGAATGACAATTAAAAACCTTTATTTTTGTGAGTGTATGATATTATATATGTTTAGAGTGAGATAGATTTTCACAAGATTTGATTGAACACTATACATTCTTAAAAATAAAAGGTTTTGCATTGATGCTCAAATTGGGTTTTCTCAGAGAACCATCTTAGAAGAACAATTTTTCTAGAACATTCTAAACAATGTTTTTCCACTATAAAGACACTTTTGTTTATTGAAAATTATCTTTGAATATAAATTGCTCTTCATTGAACCATAGATGTCTTTAGAGAACCATTATTTTTAAAAGGGTGTAGAAGTTTTGAGGGAGCTCTTTTGACTTGGGCCAGTAAGAAACCACCCCAGAAACCACCTAGCAAATGAAACACACCAAAAACACTACAGAACTCCTTAGCAACAGCACTCCATTTCAGCAGTACTTTTGTGCCATCAAGCACCACTTACCTCGCCAGTAAAAGGAAAACTCTAGCTGTTAGCTTAAAGTATGCTTTAAGTATTGCGCATATATTTGACCTTATTTTGAGCGATTGCCTTCTCTGTTTAAGGGCCCTCCAGAAATTCTCGGCTCATTTTGAAAAGTTGCCCCTCCAGGACGTGTTCTTTATGCAACCTTTGCCTTTTCTTCTGACGGATGACTTCAGGAGTCTGACTCACTTGTGAGGTCATTCGGTTTTTAATGAGCTGTTTGGTTTCTGGAAGGAGGTTAGAGCATTGTCGTGTCTGATTTGAAAGCATCACCAACGCCTTCTGCATACTCTGAACTTTAGCAAATTTTTTTGCAAGTTTTGGGCGGTTCTGATCTGCACATGGATCAATATTTACTGCTTAACAACATCCTCTACACTCCTGCAGATTTTAAGTTCAACATAGAAGCCTTGTTTCTGCTATATAGATTCTTGAGTTGATGATTATGTGTTTTGGAGATTCAAAATGTTCATTATACAGTAGGTTATTCAGATCAGTGTTTTGGTTTCTGAGTTCTTCAAAGCACCATCACATATACAGTATGGTTTGCTGAGAGGTTCCCTATAGAGCTTAAAAGGTTCTTTGGCATCTAAAAGACTCTTTTTCTTAAAGGTAAAGTGCCCCTAGCATGACTTAATAGAATCTATTTTGCTTGAGCAGCCTGACATAGCAACTTTGACTCATCCAATGTCGTGATTTGGGACAGGACTAGACTGGGTAGTCATTGTAACCCTGTTGAAAACAACAATTATTTATGCAATTCTGTGGTATAGAAATGACACACTGCATCTTTAAAATGAAGTCAGAAGGTGAACTAGCAACCGCAAACTCTCATGTGAAACTTTCCAAATAGCTGCAAATGTATAATTGGAACAATGAGGAAATCTCAACCATCCCATCAGCTCTTGCTAATGAACACCTGCACTTTAATGTCTATTTGCATCATCCTTTTTGTGTATGTTTTGTATAATTTAGTAATAGGCATAAACTCTGCAAACTCTTCCGTTGTTCACGATGTCTGCCAGTGCCTGTGAGCCCTGTTGTGTTTTCCATCCAATACTGTTCCTGTATTGATTGGCTGCTTTGGAAATATTGAACGAGGAAGAGATCTTCTCAAAGATCCCATGGCACATGATCTGACATGCACTTTGTGTTTTTGGCACAACACGCAGCAGACTGACAGATTTCAAATGAATTAACAGCGAACCTTTCATCCATTCACTCAGCCAGCTCTTTATGATGAGAGAAAAAGGAAGGGATAAAAAGAAGGAGTTGGACAATATGAGCTTTGTACGCCAATGTGGTGGAGGGTGAAATGATGTAAGTGTGGTCACCTCTGAAATATTCCAACCGGCAACCTTTATGAAAACACACGTGTAGTCATACTGCTGCTTTCAGCTAATATTTGAATGTCTGACAACTGTTCTGAAAAAACAGAACTGACAAGTGAGTCAGTTTTTCAATCCTCAGCCAATCAGCCTGTGATTCCAGAACTTCTGGAATGTGGATGGTCTGTTGATGTGGATGGTCTGGCTGTCATGTTTTGATCTTATTTACACAGCAGGGGAACCAGTTTGATTGACAGGCTTGACCAGCCCATTTTTTAAAGAAACGTAGCTTTTACACAAATAGATTTTCTGTACTGACTGAGGCTTTATAGTATAAATAAAAATACATTTGCTAATAAACTGTAAAAGCTGTCAGATAATATTTTACTGTGTTTGCTATTTTTTGCTCGATTTGCACTTTTTGCGTGATTTTAAATGTGGTTTTGCACAGGCATGCCATTTGTTAAAGTGTTACTACTGCTTAGTAAAGGGAACTCTGATTGGAACTGACATTTTTGACTTTTTGTTTTCATGTAGACCTAGTAGAAAGGGTTCATTTACTGCAGATTATTTTTAAATTTTTATCATTTTTTAACCGCTATTAATCTTGAGGTATGCACAGAGAATTAAACAGAAAGCTAAGCTCCTAAAATTTAAGATGCACATAAATTTAACACTTTTTTGTCACTTTTAAATGGGCCAGAATTCAAATTTGAATTATTTGTTTGTTAGATGTTTCTGCTATTTTGATAATGTCTTGCAATGACCTGGTGTTTTTTTAGATAATGTAACAATCCAATTGAGATGCTCTGTTGTTCTCTAAAGATGCTGCTGGAAATTATTTTCCAAGAAGGCTTACACATATTTACCATGAAAGCAAAGTCCTGTTGGCAGTTCAGAAATGTGGTTGGGATTAGTTAAGAACATTTTTGTTTCCAACAAGTGCAAGACACAATGTTTCTAAAATTTGTGGCCATAGGGGAGAGAGAGAAAAAATGGACGTTGGAACAAAAGATCAGTACCTGAACACTGAAGCAGGAATGTAGTTTTTAAAGTAAAAGTGGGATAAAAAGAGATACACAGGGAGAGACGGCGAGAGAGATGGGCATTCATGCCTTTCAACCTTCTGTTGATGAAAAGCTTCCTTTCAGTGCGACTGTGAAAGAGGGATTAGGGAGAAGTGGATGGTGAGAAAGAACAGTGCATTCCTCTAAACGCTGCCCCATTCATCCGTCAAAACGCCTTAATTCACTCCCTGTCTCTCAACCCTGTCTGTGCGCTCATGGAAAAAAAAATATTAAGAAAGCTGATTTTAAACATGTATCCATTTCTTGCCTACTATTCCTATTTCTCTGTACTTTTGTCTCTGTGTAGTTCGGTTAATGTGAGTGGTGCCATGCTTGAAATAAACCGTGTGTAGCCAAGAATTAAATATTGCACATGCATGTAGAGGGACTCTGACCACACTTAGAAATGATGGTCTTAGTTATGGGTTTTATTCATCACGGCTGAAACAAACAAAAGTGATAGTAATCATCAATGCTGGGGGGTGAAAATAAATATGTGTGCATTTTTGTAATTTCCTTTAAATATTAAATATGTTTTCATTCAGTGCTGCACTTCAGAAGCTACAGAATATGCTTACATGTTTCCCAGAAGACAAATAAGTAGAATTTAACTAGATCTTCATAGTTTATTAACATACAGTATATACAGCAGAGTACTTGTCAGTTGTTATCAGTATGAAAGATGCATCTCAAAATCATATAGCAGGGGTCACCAAATTCAGTCCCGGAGGGCTGGTGTCCTGCAAATTTTAGCTCCAACTCTAATCAAACACACCTGAAGCAGCTAATCAACTCTTACTAGGTATACTTGAAACTTCAAGGCAGGTGTTGAGGCAAGTTGGAGGTTAACTCTTCAGGACACCGGCCCTCCAGGATCAAGATTGATGACCCCTGTCATACAGGAACTGCTGGAAAGGGTTCAGACATAGAAAAGATGCTGGAAAATCCAAAGATGCAGAAACTAGAGGATTTTTCTGAAGAAAAGTGTTCAACTGTTTAGGACAAGCAAGTGACTGTTGAATAAAAAAAATGGATCATCTTTGTACTTTTTGCTTTATTCTTTGTATAAAACATAACTGAGTCAGAATCTTCTATATGATTTGAGGTATCTTTCATGTCCTTGGCATAATTGGTTAAAAACCTGTAATACTTAAGGCCGGTGTTTTGTTCAAACCACTAATTCATAGTGTGCACAGTAGTAATAGTGATGATTGCTTTAGCCAGCACCACCAATTATAGACTGCAGACTTTTTTATTGCTATCTAATATCACTCTCCTGAGGATGTTCTTAAGAATGGCTTCGTTCATCAATATCAACCTCATTAAACTCATTTTACCTTCTAGGAAATGTCAGCGTGCTGTCTCTTCATTAATCATTGTAGGCAAATAAACAAAAGTGTGTCTGCTGAGGCCTAACACCACCATGAACTGACGGTCTGTTTCAATGACCTTTGACCTCCACTTGTATTTCAAAAAGCTGTGAAGTTTAGAATTCTTGGATCCATTCTTGAACCACAGTGTATATACTTTTGGTCACAGTTTATATTAGGTGGTCTTAACTACTATGTACTTACATCAAAAAATATTGTAATGAAATGCTTTTGCTGCTGTTGAGATGGGATACGGGTAAGTTTATGGACTGGTTTGATGGTATGGGTATGTTTAAGGGTGAGTTAAGGTGTATTAGATGGGTCAACATGTAATTGAAGAAATTACAGATGCACTGTAATTACATACAGGTATTTTAAAAATATATACAATATACAAGTACAATGTAATAACATACAATAAGTGCATTGTACCACATGATTAATTTAAATTTAAATACACAGTAGTTAAGGCCACATAATATGAAGTGGGACCATAATTTTATTTGCAATCTTTTACCGTATATTTATGATTTATGTAGTTTATAATATTATGTAATTTTATGTAATGGAACACTGATGTTTATAACATGTTTCTTACTGGCTGGTTGTGACCTGAGCGTTGAGGACGAGAGGATGAGGGTTACGGCTGACGTCTGTAAGAGAGTGTGAATGATGTGTGTTAGAGCAATTTGAAAACTTCAAATTGGATTGTACTCAGGCAGAGACAGGGACAGATGAACTCTTGTGGTCCCTTGCTTACTGTGCGTGTGTCGGCCTGATAGGACAGGCTGGCGTGATGCCCGGCTCTGGGCCGCCCGGTCGAGCAGCATCTGAATAGGGCCCAACTTCCCACTTGACTTCTGCTCTCATTCACATCTTAATTTGTGATGTTATGCCAGTTGACTAATCAATCAAAATATTAGACTCGATTTCTCACTGAGTAAAAGATGCTGTTGTTTATTCACTAAAATTTGATTTAATTGATATCTGTTGCTTACAAGTTACATCAGGCGAATGGAATTTAAAGAATGGGATGACTGAATTCCTGGACGCTCACGGATGTTTCTGGCAGGAGTGTGTCAGATTTCTTAAGCTAATTCTCATGCTTTCTGATAGCCTTGTGTGAGCATTCATGCCAGAGCTTGTTCGATATCAGTCAAAGATGCACATTGTGCTGAAATATCACATTATGGCCTCACATGAGTCAGCAGCCTGAGTCCTATGACTGTGTCTCAGACCGCTTTATGCCCATGTGACGTTGAGATACACACTCCAGTGGGTCAGTGTGGGCATAGGCTGCAATGGATGACCTTGGGAAAAACAAGAAGTGTGACATCACTTCCTGTGTGTCATGACGGTATGATGAAGTATTCTGAATGTATTAAAAAGCATCTTAAATATTTTTACCCATCCTATTAGATATAATATTATATACATTTAGATATGCCTATTTAATAAGTTTATTATATCTATCCTAATTTATTAAAAACCAAAATTAGAAACAACTAATTGCCTTAAGTTTTTAAAGTGTTTTTGTTGATTGTTATTGCTTACTATTCTACTTTCATTTAAAAGGCCTGAAAAAAATATATATATCAAGAAACACAACTTTTTTCAACTTTTTTTTCTTGAGCACCACATCAGAATATTAAAATGATTTTTGAAGGATCATGTGACACTGGTAAAATTTCAGCTTTGCATCACAGGAATAATTTAGATTTTAAAATATTTATAAACAAAGTAACATTTGAAAGTTTTCAATTGTTATAATATTTCACAATATTATTTCTACTTTTAATGCAAGCATGGGGGCCTAAGAGACAAAAATATAAAAAAAAATATTATAGATCCTTTTTACAACGTAGGGTACTTATATTACATTTATTACCTACTTTATAAGTCACAATACATAATAATGAATTCAAAACATACTATTTTGCCCATTACTTCTGTCCTGCTTTGTTTCTGACAGACTGAAGCATAGCAAAATGCTAATGCCAAATGCTAATGCCAATATGTTAAGTGCAACAATTATTTTGTAAAATCCACCCAGAACACTTTAGCAACCCTCACAACTACCCACGCTAACAAGATGTAGATGCTGTTGTCGTTGTAGGAAAAGCTTGTAACGGTTTGCGTTATGATGTGTTCAGGCTTTAGCCTGTCCAGTTAGCGCTCCTGCATAAAGTAATTCCTCTGCAAACTAGCAGAACCCAACCACAGCTCCGTCCTGACAGCTAAATTATATTTGCCTTCACCTCTCATTCATATCTCCTGAGGTGAGACGATGAATATTTCAGTTTTCCAGAGTGTATTTAAGTCTGCCTGGATGAACATGATTCTTGCCCGCTGGGTGTTTAATGTTGGAATGGAGTTGTTTCTGTATTGGGGAAACAAAGGCTAGTAAATGTTACTTGAACTTTCTGCATATGAACAGACATGTAACCCTCAGGACACAGTGATTGCTGTTGTTATTCACACAAACATTTAATGGGACCCCACCTTAGGCTATCAGTGAGTTGGAGCGTATCCCACCCACATGGGCACAAAGGAATTTGTGTGTTTGTGTGTGAGGGAGAGAGAATTTATATGTATATTTTGAGATGTCTTCTCTGTGGAGGTCAGGTTTGCCTCATTTGACCCGAGCTCATTGCATAGCACCTCTTCCTCTGAAGTTGAGTCTAGTTCTAGTTAGTTTGGGGCAACTGCATCTGCATCTCTTAGAGAATAGGCTGACAGCTGGCCAGAGGGAGATTTTATTGCTCAGAGGTTGCTCCTCCGAAACCCTTTTTTTGTGGATTTTTGACAAGTCCTGTGCATTTTTCTTTAATCAGTATGATTTCATGTTGAACAAGGTTGCATTTATTTGATCAAAAATAGCATAAACAGTAAAAAAAAAAAAAAAAAATAGGTTAGGTGTAGGTCATTCATACAAAATCATATGAATGGGCAACTCGTAAAATATGTACGATTTAGCAAAAATCATATGAATTCGTTTGTACAAACTAGCCCCCTTGTATTTTTGATTTGCTGTGAGACTGGGTTGATCCTTCTTATGTTGAACCTTCTGTTTAGTTTTTGAATTATACTATTTTACTTTTTTTTTTTTAATAGTTAAGCAGTGAGCACAAATAGTTTTGCAAAAACATAAAAACAAATCTTAGTTTGTATTTGTAATTTGTATAGACATACTGTAAATGGGCTTTAATTTATTTTTCTTGACAGGTACGACTTGTACTTTTAGTCAAGTTAAGTCAAGTCACCTTTTTTACAGTATATAGCACTTTTAACCATACTGATTGTGTCAAAACACTGAACAGTACCAAATTTGAAAATAATGACTGGATGACTGGATGGCTGACCATGTCACATGACTTTAGTACATCTGAGAGAGGGGGTGTTTTAAAGGTGCCATTGAATGCATTGAAAGAATATTTTAAATTGTTCTCTGATATGAACATAGAAGGTATGTAGCTTAGGTAAGGGGAAAAAATGCCCAGAAACG
>JAUMHQ010000046.1:12268392-12281421 GCA_032361165.1 Enteromius paludinosus
ATATGAATTTGAAACATTTTATTGGCATATTTGTTTTAAATTAACATTTTATCCTTCCGCGAAACGATATAGTACCAAGTGACAAACATTAAAACGTTAGTAAGACAATTTATAACATCTACATATGAATAATATTAATTATTAATAGAAACATGTTCCATTGTTAATTGTGGTTGTCCAGTGTTTGTCACAAGATGGCGCCAAACGGTAATCTTTGTTGCCGTGGAGGGATTTTAAACATAAAAGTAGTACCGGCTATGCGTTATTACTTTGGAGCGGTTATTATTAGAAAAGAATGAACCTGCAAATGTCTCAACTGACCAATCAGAATCAAGCATTCCAGAGAGCCGTGTAATAATGGAGAATAAAATGCTATATGAAATTATAATTAGTAGTTTATAGTTAATTTATAATAATAATGTAAAAAATAAATAATATATAATACATTAATAATAATAATGCTAATAATAAAATATACATTAGATAGACAAATGTAAAAAATGTATTGATTAATGCATGTTGCATTGTCAATAATTCAGAATAGTATGGCGGACATGGTTGTGGTGGTCTACTGCATCCTCTTCAAACTAGCGCTTAATTGGCTTGACTGGGCAGTTGCACCATGCAAATTGAGATAAGCAGCAATTTTGTGGGTGTGTTTGCACCATTACCCAATTTACATTCGTTCTTGATGAATACTTCCTTTGTAGCTCAGCAACAAGGTTCAGCAGACTGTTCTGACTCTCCCAGACACACACACACACACACACACCAAATCACGCAAGTCCAAAATATCTCATGCTGCCAAAACACACACAGACACAGAGGGGATTGACTTTTCCAGTAGTCTGTGTCCATAATGAATGTTAAAACAAAAGCAGAAGGAACGGATTAACCAAAGCCCATCTGTAGATCAGGTCAAGGACTGTCTTCTCGTGTTCATTTTTCTCAGCTTTAAATGACCCCTTCACCTCTTCGTCATGAAAACAAGGATTTTCTTGCTCAGTGTGAGTGTTCAGTGTAGACAGTGTGTAGTCCACTGAGAACATGTGAACTTTTCAAAATGTTACAAAATGTAAATGACACAAAAAATGCTGAAATTGGCATGATTTTATTGCAATCGTGTGCACTCTAATATATGATTGTCCTCGTTTGTATATCATTTACATATGTTAAGGCCTTAATTAGGTTAGACAGCATGTTGAATTTAACATTAAAGAAAATGAGGCTGTGATGTCTTTACAGCAGCACAAACTGTATAAACATCATTTATACAACCCATTACTTGTAAAAGTGTTTTTGTCTACTGAGGGTGTTTTTCCAATACATGTTTCTTTAGCTGAACAGTGGGCATGCAACAGTACAATATATTGAACACACTGTATTTCAGTTCCTCACAGCCTCATTTTCATTCCTGTCAAAAATGAAAAATCCCTTTTGAGTGTTTAAAAACCTTACCATAACAATAGATCAACAAGAGCTGAAGATATTGAAAAGGATGTTTCATGCTACTAAAATTGTGCCGTGCAAACCTTTTTAGACACCTCAGTTGCACTGTAATTCATCCAGTGTTTATGGCTCAGTGCTTCATTCAGAAAGTGAGACAACAGGTATGACATGCGCACTCAAAAGCAGGTTAGTGTGCAGATGTAGGGCGCTGATGCTCACCTGCGCAGTGGCAGTCGGCCTGACAGCTGAGCGGATTAGAGTCTGATTTAGATCCATGTCAGTGTCCCTGAAGAACTCTCCCACAGGGAGCAGAGCCCAGCTGCCTCTCGCTCACTTTCACCACTAATGTCCTACCACTGGACAGATAGCTCGCCTTGGAGTTAGCATTCAGGACTCTATCTGCTATAAAGTAAGCACAGGAAATAACTTAACGTGAATATGAATGTGGATTTAAACATAAAGTGTTCAAATTCAGCTGAATTCATCTTCGTCTCAGTTTTAAAAATATTAAATATCACTTTGGTAGATTTTTTTAAGGGTAAATATGTACATCTAGGTTATATACCGATGTTCTAAAAATGAGTTTTTTTTAAGCTGATCCTGAAAGGCTGCAAAGCTAACTTTACTGTTATTCATTATGCTGAGCTATGAAGCCATAGTGTCAGACACTGTAGATATTTCATATTTTGGGCTGTAATACTATTTCCATGCAACTGCGAAGAGGTCCCTCTATTATTTTTCTAGGAAAATTTGTAAATGAGTGACTCTGGTATCATCATTCAGTGTTGAATTATGCAACATCTGACAGTGTTTCCCCTCCTCGTATTCTCAACTTATCATATTTTTTGTTCGGTTGGTTTCTCAGATCCCTCATTTACGCTGATAAATGCCTGCTGATGAGGCTGCATGCGAAAAACTGTCCAGTCAGCTCAGCTGAAGTGATTTTTGCTTGCGATTCTAGACAGGGGAGACAGATGCAGGCGGGTGGATCGGAAATCCAGATTTCTCTCTGCAAAACTTGATGATCTGAATGTCATCTCAGCAATAACTGTCTGTTTAACAGGGCCTGCTGTCAGTGACGCGTAGTGCCGTTTTGTACTGAGCTGAAAAAGTGAAGGGAAAGAGTTTTTTGACACTAAATGCTGGAAAATATTACGCAATACTGATGTTTTATATCCATCACTGACACAACCATGCCATGTTTGATTTGAGGAGAATACAGACAAGTGCATCCCATTTTGTTGTATGAATATTTCCCCATTTTTTTTTCACATACAGTGTTTTACTTAGAAATCTATTTTTTTTATTTCAATTAAGTCCCTGTGGCTGATTTTTGTGTAAAACTGTTTTGGGTAAAGTTACTTTTAAAAGTATTGCTTTACAAAAAGTATTTGCAATATGTTTTATGCACAGTAATGCATTGCAACAAGGCTTGCTTTTTTGTTTGCGCACATAAAAATATGTGTGCAAATAAACAGCTCAGGCTGAATAAAATGCAAATGGTATGTACAATATGTACAATAGAGGGTGCAGTCATCAGTCAATAAATGGAGAAAAAAAAAAAGTATAACCATTGCTTATTTGCTTATTTGAAGATGTAACTCTTGCAAATGAAAAAGCATTGTCTTACTTTACCAATTAGTTGAAAAAAGCAATCTGATTATGTAACTTGCGTTACATTTATATATTTTTTATTCTATTGCAGTCTAAAGAAAGCTGGCATTTGGGATGTTTGTTCTCTTCGTACTCTATTTGCATTATATATTTTGTGAATGCACTTCTAAAATGCCCAAGAAGTTGTAAGTGTGTTCGTTGAATTTGTAGGAAATTATCACAGAGAGATAAAGACTGTGATCCAGCGGCAGACAGGAAAATGTTACAGTGATAATCCTGTGTTTGGTTTTACACACTGGATCATCTGTCCTGTCTCTCTGCCCACAACGCTATATAGCTCACTGATACTGAATGCCAGTGTGTGTGTGTGTGTGTGTTTCTGTTCAGGCTTTATTTCTAAAATGTGCTGTAATCCATCATGTTCCTGATAACTCTCTCTCTTTCTCTCTTACTCTGTGTGTGTGGCAGGAACAGTGTGTGGGTGGGATTTCTGTCTGGCTTTTATTTAACGGTGCATCTCTAGAATAGGTCACATCTTTCAACTTCATGTCGAATGATATCTCAACTTCCTCTCATCTGTTCCTCACACTCTGATGTGCATATATTACTGAGCTGAGGTCTGATGAGATTGCGAGATGTGAGAACCGTTGTGGTTAGCGTCATCCAGTTAGCCCCTGCTGGTAGAAACTGTAACTACATCAATCTGGATCCAAAAGGGCATGTTTGTACAGTCCATTGAGAGTCATTGAAAACAATATAATGCACCACAGTTGAAATGATCATTTTTAGTGCTGTCAAACAATTAATTGCGTCCAATATAAAAGTTTTTGTTTACATAATATTGCTGTTTTTTTCTGTACAGCAGGTGGTTAGGTTGTGTAGGATGTATACGGATAAGTAATGCTGTCAGAGGGTGTTTCCCACTTTTCCCAGACTTCAAATGCCCTTGTTAATGCAAGACACTCAGCTCCACATTTGGACATTAGGAGAAATGTACGCCACTGGCAAACTCATTTATCAGATACCTCTGAAACACAATTGTGTTTTGGTATGAGGGCTCTTGTGTTGTATTGATTGGGAGGTGAAGAGGTGAGCATGTTAAATGTTTCATATCAGATAAAGTGAGCTTTTTATAGCTCACACTGTGTGTGTACTGTATGCGAGACATTATGCACATACGTTTATCTTTAGCCTGCATTGACTTCATTAATCATGATGTTTCTCCAACCTCAGTTAAATATTGTGCTAAAATGAAAGCAGTTGCTAAATGTTGTCATTATGCATTGAAAACAACAGATTTTACACTTAGAAACAGCAATGCATGCAACGCCTGTTTTTTTCTCTGTTTTCTAACTGCGTAAGCATCCTCCTCAGGATGTGTAAATATAGGCTAAATGCTAGGCTAACTGTCTAGAGGTTTGTGCAGTGCACTTGTCGCTGGGAAATTAAAAGCAGTAACTGTTTACTGAGTTAACATTTGTAAAATGATTGGATGGAGGTGAAAAGGACTACAGAAAGCGGGTGCTCAGGGGTTGGCAAGCATGTTAAATATTGAAGTATTTTCTCATCCCAAACTGCCCAAGCTATTTCTTACACGCCTCAAAGGAAATATAGAATTTTGTTTTTATGTGTATAGATTGTGAATAAATTCTCTCAGGGACTGGTTAGGGTTGCTATTAGCATTATATCCCAAAACAATATAACCCTGCTCAAAACACAACAGCAAATGTAATGGATTGAATGGTTATGATGGGAATTGTATTGGTTTTAATGGGAAGTATAATGATGGCTACTGGTATGTGAGGGATTATATTGTCGGGATGTAAAATCCTATTGGAAAAATGCCCAAAACACACTGCAAATAGTAATTTTTTAATTAAAATGTTAATGTTTCATAGTGGTATTTCAATGGAAAACATTAGAATTACTGTGATGGTTTTTACTGGTTAGGTTTTGAAGCCTGGATGCTGGTTTGAGCTGGTTTAAGCTTGTCCTTAGCTGTTTACCAGTGTAAACTGGCTCAAGGCAGCACCCAAGCTTCAAAACCTACCTAAACACCTGTTTTTTTCAACAAGGTAAAGCAACTTATGTTTTTATTACTATTATTTTTTCCCCTATTATTTTGTGTGTGTGTGTGTGTGTGTGTGTGTGTGTGGGAGGGTTGGGGTTGGGGGGTCATATATATATATTTTTTATTATGCTGATTATTTAAACTTTTTATTATTCAAAGAATCCTAAATAAAAAAAGATTTCCACAAAAATATTAAGTATCAAAAACAAAACAAAAATTAGGTTTTTAATATTGATCATTGGAAAAATGATTGTTTTTACTGTATTTCTAAATAAAATAAATCTTGATGAGCATAAGAGACTTTTAAAAAAACTTACCAACCGAAAACCTTTGAAAAGTATTGTACAGTCACATGACAAACAGGCAGGGAGGAAATGCATTCTGGGAATGTACATAAATGTCCTCCTCTGAGGCTTTTCTTTAAGACAGATATCTATAATCACTTCCTCCTGAATGTGGTGATGCTATAGTTACAAACAGTCTACGGGCTTTGAGTTTAATTTGATGTTTTATCTGTATAACTGCTTTTGAGGTGAAGAGAATAAAGTGAACATTTCCTTCCTCTCCCTGGTAAAATTAACTCACTCATCTCTTTCAGTCTCTCTCTCTTTCACACACACTCACACCCCACAAACACAGTTAGAGGGTTTTTTGGATTCTCATTCTGTAGTCTAATTGGATTCTAATAGGAGTTTTCCTCCCTAGAGTACTCTGATAAGTTAATGCTCTGTGAATTGCTCTTTCTTCAATCTCCAATCTCACTATGTGTGTGTGTTTTAGTAGGCCATGAGAGACTTTAGAGGGGAAAAACACCACCAGCTTTACTCACCATTTTAAATGCTTTTATTAGGGGTCACATAAGGTCTCTCTCTCTCTCTCGCTTTAGTTTGCAGTACCTGTAGGCAGAAAACAGAAGATGTTTACAAGATGTTTAGATGTTTCCAGTTTTACCTACAGAGTAATCTATTTTATATTAACTCTAATTTATTGAGGTGAGATAAAACTCCAGCCCAGCTCTACTGAGAGACTTGCTTTATTGATCTCTGAGGGATAATTTAGCAAGGACACCATGAGTCCCAATCGAACAGTCCGGGTTACTGTGTCCAAAACTCAGAATACTAACTGCCAAAAGATCACAGATAATTGTTTGCCATCTCTGCAAAAGTGTATTTCCCCATGTCCATATATAAGCCTGATGAACTAGGCTGCTAAATAAAATATTAAAGGGTAAATGATAATGATAAATCTTAATGAATATGTATTTTACATTATTTATCAATTTATAAAAGCAGCATTAATTTAATCTATATTTAATTAGGATAAATACATTATTTCCTACTGTTGTCTTTTGATCGGAATGCCCATAATTTAATTACATTTTTATATATATATATATGTGTGTGTGAATTAGCATTTTCTCTTGGCAGAATGCTGTTTTTTTTATCTCAGTTTATTTTATTTTATTTTTGTGAAATAAATGAGAATCAAGAATGCTTTTTCTGCCTGCTGAAGCTACTGTACAGTTAGTCCACAGCCTCAAAAAATAAATCACAATAAATTTCAATAAATCTGTTTTCTTTGTGTTGTGCGGGTTACACCGAGTGTTCAAGTGCCTGTAAACCTTCTTGAGCAGTAACATTAAGCTCTGGTAAGACCTGCATTAAAATCCATCTTTCTCTCTTCCTCTGTCCTTGGATTGGAGAAAAGGCTCAGGATAGAAATGGCTGACAGCCCAGCTCTTTAGAAAAAGAATCCTGTCTCTGACAGTGTGTACTCTCACCCACTGACAAACACACGTGTACACACACATACACACACACGTAGACACTGGCAACCATCCTGACAAGCCACACAAATACACACTCTGGACCAATATAGCATACAAGAATGATGCAGTTTGCTAATTGCTAAAATGTTTTAAAAGAACAGAAACATGTTTAAGCATTTAGATGGTCCATTAGAGCCTAAAGCATTAGCTCACCCAAACATGTATAATAAAATCTATTTTTTAATAATGTATTATTTACAGTCAAAAAAGAGTAAAATAATAAAACGCATTGTTTTTATAGTATTGTTTTTGTTGTTTTTTTAATTTTTTTTTATTTTATAGAATAGAAATATATATTTATTTGTTAAAAAAATGAAGCATTATTATTATTAAATTACTGATTTATTTGGACACTGTTGAGCTGGAACGGACACTGAGTTTTAATAACGACTGAACATGTCATCTCTTCTATAGTAGGATATTTGACCAAACACAGCTGAACAGCAGTCGATTGAGTGGAAATTTTCAATTACTATTTATCCCCCTCCCCCTCCCCCTCCAACCCCCTTGTCATAAAAATCATTACTCTCTTATGTAACTGTGCTGTGATGTTCAGCTGTCACATTCAGAGCTTCAATGCTGGGGGTTGATTCATATACATTTTTTTTTCTTACAAGATGTATTAATTGTACTATGCAGACATATGATCATATTTAGGAAAACACTTACTCTTTCACATTTGTCTGTACAGTTACATGTGCTTCTGCCTTCTAAAACAGCACAAAACACAAATGTGTGTGTGTGTGTGTGTGTGTGTGTGCAGACTCATGCTGCTTCAGAGCATGTGTCTGTGAGCAGATCAGGTCAGAGATCCGTGTGTATTTATAGTCCACAGATCACTGCAGTAAACCATTACACTTCTTTCTTTCTTTCTTTCTTTCTTTTGTTCTTTCTTATCAAGATTCTTGGAGCAACAATGATTGGTAAGATCATCAATGATCATACCAACAATCAATAGATGGATGAATTTATAAATGGCTGCATGGAAGTCGAAGATAGTTAAATGACGGTCATGTTAAGATTGTTAATTGCCTTTCTCTGTCTCAGGTGAGCACCTGCAGGCTTGTTCTCAGGGTTACACCTGCTGCACGTCTGGGATGGAGGAGAACCTTCTGAACATGAGCAGACGAGAGTTTGAGACTCAGGTGAAGGAGTCTGGACGCACCTTACAGGCCTCTCTTAACGGCCAGTTCAAGAGCTTCGACGGTGAGTTAGACCTGAGCAACATCACATGATGCAAAACAGACTCTTTCTATCATACAGCTCAAGATGCTGAGAAGAATGAGTCCTTTGGACTGATGCTTGTTGAGAAACTGATGGTTTGTTTGTCTATACAGAACTGTGCTTGATAGCTCAGAGTGCCGCTGATAAAACCTCCTAACGACATTAGACAGATGGTCTCTCTGTATGTGTGTGTGTGTGTGAGTGTGTGTGTGTAATAGCAGTGTGGATTTCTCACTCACACTTAAGCCTCTGTGTGTGAATGTTATTCACATCCTTTACCTGAATGATTATGTTTGTAAAGCAGAGATAAAGCCCTACAAGTAAATGTTTTGACAGTATCACGCTTTCACTTGTCTTAATGTGTGTAATGTCTGGACATATATTATGTCGAAAAAAAATTCTCTCTGTGTCTTTCTCTGGCTTTATAATCTTATCTTTCTCTCTCACTATGCGTAGGCGTTTTAATCAGTGTTTTTGCTTTTTGTGTAGATTGGTGTATGTGAGTGTGATTTGTTTTGATTAGTTCTGTCTGTTAGGAACAAACAAGTCGCTGACGTCAAGTCATGCTTTACACAATTAAATGCAATTATTGTGTTCTTTTTGCTGCTGGATGGGTTAATCTTTCAAAAAAATGTAAATGATAAAATTGAAATAATTTGAATACAAAAATAATAATGTACAGGTAATTATAAAAATGATGATAATGCAAACAAAGGCATTGCATTATTTTGCTGTTCATAAATCAATAAATATTTGTATTTTCTTTATTAATGATAATAATAATAAATAAAATAATATTAATAACAAATAATGATAATGCAATCAAAGTATTGCAATAATACTACAGTGCTGTGGTGTGCATTATTATTAGTAGTAAAAATTCTTGCAAAATAAAATTGGGAAAATATTAAAGATAAAGAAATGATTAGAAAAAATTATTATCATGAACAATCAATCACTATTTATTAATACAAAATATGCAACCATTATTTGTTTATTTGTTTGTTTGAAATATGAGCGGTATAATCAAAATCAATGATTAAAAGTTTACTTCCAAAGGCAAGTCTTTGCACCCCTAATCAGGAGGTTGGCCAAACATAGCAGTATAATTATTTTATTCCTGGGCAAGCAAAACATATTATTATACTATGAAAAATGTATTGACGGTCACAATATGTAGCGATTTTTTAAGCTTTTATAAAGTCTAGAATCATTGTTTAATTTGAAGGTCACAAACTGATACAATTTCTCTCTATTGTGGGTTTTTGTACAGATGGCGACTTTGCTACTTAAAGTTGAAAAAAGGTCATAAGTGCCAATTAAGGGTTTTAAAGCATATCAGCGGCAGTCACTCTCTCACACACAGATAATGTGGTGTGTTTGTGGTGAGAATGTTTGAACTGTGATTATTTCCCAAGTTCTGTGGCACAGGGAGGAGATCTGGTCAGTGTGTGTTTCCCAGCATGAATTATGCTTGGCACAATAAGCAGCTATGGTGGATTATTCCCGGGGTGTGTGTGTGTGTGTTTCTGTATTTGTGTGTCTGTGGTTGTGTGTGTGTGTGTGCAGCTATTTATGTAAGATTTGAAAGACTAAAGGCATTAACAGTGCAATATGTGACAAGATTTTGTGCAAACATAATAAAACGGTCTCTCTGAATCATAGACATGGAGGTTTGTTTCCAGTTCTCGTCTCTTACTCCCTGGAAAAGAGATCAATTTAAAGCAAATTGGGGCTAAGACTCTCAAATCATAAATCTCACATGCTGTTGTCATTTCTATATTGATTTCAGGTTCTCTTTCATTCGTTCTCTCACATTTTTCTATTTTCAGTTTAATAGGTTTATAATAAAAGAATTTAGAAGAGGAAATTGGCAGCGAACAGTCGTGTAGATGAGACTGTAATCTCTTGAGTATAACCTGTCTATCCATCAGTTCTTCTCTCACTGTTGTTTGATCTATACTTTTATAAGTCTGTCTATACATCCATCACTTTGACTGTTGTTCTGTCTGTTCTTTTGTCTATCCATTCGCTCATCAATTCTTCTGTTTCTGTTATATCTGTTGTTCTATTCATCCATCCATCCATGCACCGTTCTCTCTCTGCTGTTCTATCTATTCTTCTGTCCTATCCATCCATGCCTCCATCACTCCATCCATTCATCCATTGTGCTTTTTCTCTTTGGTTCTATTTAGTCTTTTATCTGTGTATTCACTCTTCAGTTCCTCTGTTTCTGTGTTATTACTATATATCTATTGGCCTATTCATCCCTCCATCCATCCCTCTATCACTCCATCCCTCCCTCCATCCTTCCATCCATCCAGCCAGCCACCCATTGTTCTGTCTCTCTGTTGTTCTATCTCTGTGTATTCACTCATCAATTCAGCAATTCAAGTGTTGATATATTGAAAGAATATTTTCAATTACACCAAGTCATCCAGGAAAAAAATTCCTGATGGAGGTCACCTTCGATGATGTAATCTGGGACAAGGACAGCTGCTCTGTCGCGTTTCCTTATTGGTCGTTTCATGTTGACATGTAAATCAGGTTGAAGAAGACCTGCGCTGACACAGACGTATGATCCCAGACACATTTCTCTCAGTCTCTCTCCCTCACACACGCTAGCACAGTGGCCGCAATTGTTTATGTTATGATTCTGTTTTCTCATGCTGTGTATGTTTTTATGTCTGCCAACATGAAGTGTCTTTCTTATTTCTTTTGTATATACACTAACCCTTTTATTTGTGTAAAAATACAGTAATATAGTATAATATATAAATACGTATATATAAAACATGTATATTATAATTGCATTGTATTGTAAAATGCAACTCGTCCCGGTGATGCAGTAACTGGGTTATGGTAATAGAATCCCAAATAACTGATAATCAAACAACTACACAGTATTAGTCGAAAAGAATGATTCAATTAATTTAATGATAAACAACATCAAGTGGAAACAGAGAACATCTCTTCAAGGTGTCCAAAGGCCAAAATAACAAACAAGACCATCCTAGAAAGAAAAAGGAGGAAGCACTAATTACGTAATTGAACTTGACCAAACCAACAACGAGCTCCTTGTTTACTACCGGAAGCATCCTTATAAAGATCCCGCCTCATCTGAACTGCCAGTGGTGATCATACACACCATCATTGGAGAGTATCAGAGCCAAGAATAACAAGTGGTAAGAGAGGGGAAAAAACGCACACAGCACAAGACTGCAAATACCAAAAAACACAAACCGTAACACTTTTCAGTGTATTGTATTATAGGCCGCATTGACATGCAGAGACATCTGTGTGTGCACCTGTGGAGGCTAGAGTCGTAATACAGTTGACATGTATGGTATCAGGAGGAGATTCAGGCCACAGCTGGTGCACTGTCTGATTTAAGAGCCTTCAGACAAAGCTGCAGAAGTTACAAGCTCCTCAGAAGTAGAGCACACATGCTTTAAAGAGCTCCTCTGCGACCATAAAGCTCATGTACTTTCCAAATGCACGATCTCTGATGCGAGGTGTAGACAGACCTGCAGGTGGAGGCTGTGTCTCTGATCGGCCGCACATGGATTCAAGTCCTTATCAGACCTCTTCAGCTTACAGTAGGTGACCAACTCCTCAGACAGTCATAGGACAAGTGCCAAAAGTATGTTTGTGCATGCTCGTTTCGTTGTGAGAGGGTCAAATGTCTAAAAAAGGGTTTATTTAAAGGGAAAGTCAAAATGCTTGCTTTTGAAAATGCAGAAAATCAATCCTGGTCCAAATGTATTTGGAAGTGTGAGATTGAATTTATTTTTTGATGTGTGCAAAGAATTAAGCTTTAATAATCACTCTGATTTTCTATGAGAACCGTAACTACAAGAACAAATTGTCTATGCTGAATAACAAAATTAATGCCAAGAATACACCCAACTTTAAAGAGCTTTAAAGCAGCAGGCGACAAAAATGGAGCACCCAATTATAATAAGCAGAATGTTATCGTAAATTGCTTTGGAAGCCAGTGTAGTTGTGGTCATAGTTATTGTTCCTGGTGTGAACTGGCCTATAATTGTCATCGGCTAGCAAAATATCATAGAAGTTGTTTCGGAAAATATGACATCTTTGTAAGGTCCTCACACTAATACAGCTTCAAAGGTCTGTGTGTGCGTGCATGCATTTAAAGTATTGAATAAAATGAGGGAGGGCTGGTGCTTCTTAAATTCAGTCATTCAGCACTTTGTCAGAATGCACAAATACAATTACATGTAATCACATTCAAATCCCTCTCTTCTTTCATCCCTTCCTCTCTCTCACTCCACTCATTCCATCACTCTGTGTCCCCAGCTGCTTGTCTCTCCATCATGGACTCGGCCGCAAATTAACAGCCCGGCGTGTTCTGTTACGATTCCGCTGATATCATTACGCCCTCGCGCCTGTCAGAGAGATAGATGGAGGAGAGGGGGGACGAGAGAGGGGGGGTGTAGTGAGGGGGTGGAGGGTCAGAGGAGTGTGACAGGAATATAAAGAACTGGGTATCTACCTTTCTTTTTCGAAATCGGTTTTACTTTATTCCAAGTCTGGATGTTTCCCATCTCAGACACTGGCCCCAAAAATACTTTAAGGAGTAGTTTACCCTAAAATAGAAATTCTATCATCATTAATCCAACTCCATGTTATTTCAATCCTGTATGATTTTTTAGGAACTCTAATAAAGGAGCCAACAGTCTTCCAAATATCTTGTGTGAAATGTAAAGATCTGGGTCCTGTTTCTCGATAACGCAGACTATTCCCGCGCTAAGAAGACTCTTAAGATATATCTTACGTTAAGTGATAACTTTTCTAAGTGTATTTCTTGAACTGTCTCTTA
>JAUMHQ010000046.1:12345084-12360188 GCA_032361165.1 Enteromius paludinosus
TAATATATATATATATATATATATATTTTTTTTTTATGAATTTTGGATTTTTAAATTTAAATTGTTATTATTTTATTTTGTTTGTGCTATTATTATCATATTAACAAAGTACATAAATAGCCGATTTATTAATCTGTGTTTAAGTTTAATAGGACATTAAATTGACTTCCTTTTAGGATTTATTGTTCATGATCATTTCAGAAAATAGTGTGTGGATCATGAACTTTTTTTTTGTCGCGAGTCATAAAAATAAGCTTTATTATGAAGTCATGATAATCTTCACTCAGGTGAGCTTTCTTAGATCTGTTTTGCTTTTTGTTTGTGTCTGGGAGGATTTAAGAGCTCAGTCAGGATTTTAAGTGCAGGTTCGATTGGCCTGTCATTTTGACATTTTTCTCTCAGTGGAAACATCAAATCGGTTATAGAAGGCACTCTAGACTCCTAACACACACATACTCAGACATCCAAACCCACGGTCAAGCCCTCGCCGTTTAAAGAGGTCTGAGAGGGTGGTCATGTCACTAAGTGCATCGCAAGTGCATCCTTGTACCCACATCGCTGGCCCAAATAAACAAGCCTTATCTGAAGTCACTCGTTCTGTCCGCTGTTACTGCCGCGGTCGGAGTTCGTTTTATCAAATGACTTCACCGCAGACCGAGCCAATGTCCCGCCCGTCTCTGTTGTTCTGTTAGAGACAAAGGCACCCAGTGGAGTTTATCCACATGCGCTGCAGGGAGATGGCACTGCCATCGGTGTACTGAGTTGACCTTAAATCACCTGCCTCATCCAAGCAGTGTAAATATTATTATTATTATTGCAATATATTATTAGTACTATAATAATCATGTTGCTTGATGCAATCCAATATTTAAATCTGTTGACATCCCTATTTATAACCCATGCAGACATCCATCTATGTTTCTTTGTCTGTGTGAAGATTTATTCATGCTTTTTCTCCAATCAATCTCTATCATGCAGTTGACTAAATGCACACAACGTGCCCATCATTTATTTAAGGGTGGACAGGACTGTGTGTTGGAAATTACTGCAGCTGATGTGAATAATGAGCTACAGATGCTGACCACACTTTTCCTATTTCCCTTTCTCTTTTTTTCTTACTTGTCCGTGGCATGCAAATTCATCTTATCTCTTTCTTGCTGTGCCATGTTGGCTGAGATTTAGAATCATGTTATTTTTCTTCGTTTATCTCTCTCTCGTTTTACAATGATGACTGTAATAATACCCCTCTTAATACTGTGCTTCTTTAAGTAACACATCAATTTGTGCGAAATACTGATTCACATTAATTTGATTCACAATTACAGACACATTTTAATTTAGAAAGTGATTACATATGACCTCAGATTGCAGCTACCTTCCAATCAGAATCAACTATTTCAGATATGTGAGCGTCAATACTGCACATACACTCACAGGCGCTTGGGGGGATAGTTGATTATAAACCTCTTCATCATTAACAGACTGAGTCATCTTTGCTCGTGAGGGGTTAAAGGACTTTTCATGTTTGCTCAATCTTCCATATCCCTGTCAGCTGCGTCTGAGACTCAGAGAGCAGCGAGTGAAAAGCACTAATGCACCTGCAAATGAGATCTCTCATCTCTCTCTAAATGAATGCTTCCTCAGAAAGGTGATGGAAACAGATAAGACAGATTATTATTATTTGTTTTAAAAAAAGACTTCCTCTTGTCGGAGTTCTTCTCGTAAAGGCAGAAGATACACACTTAGATCTGTATTAAATATTAATGTGAGGGTCAATAGGCTACCTTGGCTTTATGGATGTGCTGACCTGATGATTTTTAAGTGAAATACAGCTGTTTGCTTTTCATTACGTGTGTGTGTGTGTGTGTGTGTGTGTGTGTGTGTGTGTGCTGACTGTCATTTGACTTTCAAATTGAGCAGCTTTTCTAATGCTGACAGCTCTAGTGGTTCACTGGAGGTGAATGTCCAAGAAATATGGATTTGGAAATCGGCTGCATTTGAGTGCGTACCGTCTAGTTTGCATATCCTGCTGAAATAGCCAGATTTACGTTGGTCTAATTTGGTTTAGTGCTGATTTGTTGCCAGGTTTCTGAGAATTTATGCTGGACAAGATTTGATTATACTGGTTTGTGCTGGTCAAGACTTATTTATGCAGGTTTGCTTTGTGAAATCATTTGGTTGTAGGTAAGCACTAAACGGTTTTAACCGACAATACATGTTGGATAGTGCTGATTTAGTGTTTTAAGTTAAGAGTTCATGTAAAGGTTCAGGTTGGTTTATGGTGTTTACCTGAGAATACGTGTGGGTGCAGGTTGGTTTAATGCCACTTATTACTAGCTTAGCTCTTCATGTTGGTCCATGTTGGATTACGCAAGTTAGTGATGGTTTGGTGATCTAGGTGGTTACATGTCTGATTGTGATCAGTTAAGTCTATGTTTGCGCTAAAAGTTTTTAACTGAGAATTCTGGTACAGGTTTACACTGTTTATTATGGGTTTACCCGAGAATTCATGTATAGGTTTTGGTTGGTTTATGCCATTTATTGCCAGTTTTCATTTCAATTCATGTTGGTCCAGTTTGGATCACACTTGTTAGTGCAGGTCAAGGTTTCTCAAATTTTACCCTGAAGGTCCAGTGCACTGCAGAGTTCAGCTCCAACCCTGATAAAACTCACCTACCTGTGATTTTCTAATGATCCTGAAGACACTGATTAAGATGCTCAGGTTGTATTAGGCTAAACACTGCAGTGAATTGGAATTCCAGGGTAAGATTTGAGAAACCCTGATTTAGGCAGTTACACATTAGACAGTGATAAAGTCAATGTTTGTCACATGGAGGTTCAGTATGGTTTATGCTGTATACCCAGGTGAAAAACAAGTCCTCTTCCATTACGTACTTAAAGTGCTCTATTTTCGCATACTAACTTTGCATGTTTATTTTTTGAGATGCCATGAATACGAACTAATATGTGCTTTTATCTCTGTATTTAACCCTTTCAGCGGCGAGTAAAATATTCCATATTCCATATATCAATATGGCCATTTTATTTAGGCGACCGTTGTTTTAGAACATGTCTTGCTTGTCATGTGACACACCGCGTGCACAATAATGCCGTATGACAGATTGATTGCTTTTATTAAGTGAACTTCGTAGTTACTTACCCTGTGTATCCGATATGAATAAAACACATCAGCAAATGAAATTTGAATGGATTGCTATTCTTGCTTCCGTAGACATCTGTGTGTATTTTACAAGCTCTAAATGTATTGTTTCGCTAGTGCTTATGTGTATTTAAATGTCTGAAACATTGTAGGTTCAGGTTGGATTACACTGGTTGGATTAGTGCTGGTTTTGTGTTGATTTGTGTAGTTAGCCTACTTGCTGTATATGGTTCTGTGCTAGTTAATGTTCTGCTTTTGTTTAGGTTTGTAACAGAGAATACATGTAGTTTCTGTTCTGTTTGTGTATGCTGTTAATTGCTAGTAACTTGGGATTCAATGTTGGTCCAGGTTGGGCTAAATTGTTTTTTGCTGCATGGTCCAGGCTGATAGATGTTGGCTTAATGCTGGTTTAGCTGACAATGAATGCTGTTCCAGGTTGGTTTTTGCAAGTTAGTGATAGTTTGTAAATCTCAGTAAACCTGTAGTCAAAATCTGATATTGTTAGAGTCCTGGTACGGTGCCAGTTCAGCTCATGTATCAGCATAACCATGAAACCGGTAAATCAACGAGTCTTGTTGGTTAGGAGGTCTGGTGGTGACATCAACATCCAAAGCACAGTGCATTCTAGTGATTGGCTAACAGGATATTGTGGGTTGTCATAAATCAGATTGAAGTATCCAGGTGTTTCGATCTCTGTATCCATGCTCACACACTCTCCCTGCTGCAGTTTTGGACCCTGATAAATTGTTTCGGGGCATTTGGGTGACGCAGCTCAGCGAGACCATCTCTGGTCCTCCGGGATCTCGGTACTCTCCAGACACAGCAGCCAGATGGTCGATGGGGTGTGTGTTTGTGTGTTGGTGTGTGGTATCACGGTGGGACCAGCAGACCTCAAAGCCCTGTTGGTTTCTTGTCTTTTATGGGTTCTGCTTTTCCTGTCTCAGACCTCCATTGGTCTCACTTCACCCTCTGTGGGTTTTTTCAGCATCACTAGATTGGCAAACGAGGTCTGAAATGGCCTCGTTAAACCAAACAGGCATGTGTTCATGTGAATTTAGAGCAGAGATGAATGGCGAACGTCCCCAGGAAATCGCATTTGGACTAGCTAGTTAAAAGTAACAGCAAAAACGTAAAAAGTAAAACAACTTTTGATCTAATGCAGTAGTTTTTGTTCTTAGAAGGTCATGTTAACAAGCAATAATAAACAGCTGGAAAACCCTCTTTGTCACACTGACCCACGAGTTTAGAGCCCAAATCTAAAATCAGTCTCCTCTGAAAATGCTGCGCTGTCTATTTGGATTTATGGCCTTGCGTCACACAATACCTCCCCCACCCTCCAAAAACCATTTTATCAGATGATTTAAAAGTCACCTGGTTGGGGACAGAGTGAATATATGTAAGTGCAATCAGCAGAAAAAGCTAGAACACCATTTTTTTCTTTTCTCTTACTCTTTCTCTCTATGTGAGATTGGTCAAATGGTGCTTTGGGTAAGTGGCCCCGTCAGCAGAAATGGGATCCTCCCCAGTGTGTCCGGAGGAGAGATTGTGGCAGGGTGAATTGATTATTGTGGTGTGTTTCCAAAGGTTGTTAAGGCCAAGCTTCAGGCCTAATTAAAGGAAGAGTTCACCCTGAAAATGAAAATCCCTCCCCCTCATATTGTGCCAAACTTTTGTCTGTGGAAAACAAAGGACGCATTTTGAGGAATGCTCAGCTCTTTTCCGTACAATGAAACTGAAGGAGCGAGGAGGCTGTCATGTTTCAAATATGAAAAAAAAAAATTAAATCACAACGGTATTGTAAAAGTAGTCTATACAAAACAATTTTTACTGCATATACAGTCTTTTGGAGTCATATGATCGCTTTGAGTGATGAACACTGAAGGTCATTATTCAGTTGAAATGTTGCTCATTTGTAATCTAAGCCTGTTCAGATGTCTTAAATGTGTGGATATTAATATGACAAAAATATATTTATTTATGCATGCAGGTAACATATTTTTAGTTACTTCTGTTAAAGAGTTGAGGTTAGCAAGATTTTTTATTATGCTTACCATAACCAGATGTAACCAGACATTCAGACTGGAGGACTGGAATCCTTGGTACTGTATAATTCATTGGCCAAGGTCCACCCATGAGGCCATCTGACCAACATGTCAAACAACCAATCACAGTTCGCTTTTTGTTTAGTGTCACATTTCAGGGCTTGGAAATGTCGCCAGAACAACAGACCCACGTGTAAAACTCTCAGATGTATTTTAAAGATTCTATGCAGTGAACTTTAAACATTTCACATACTTAAAAACAAAAAAATCCAGCATTTAGTTGATTCTGATAAGCACTCATTGTCACAGTTGTAAACATGACGGAATTCTTCTTTGGAAGAAGTTTAGCTTCACAGCGTCTTTGTTTCCAGGTAGAATGGTAAAGAATGCAACACACTTCTCCTGGAAATCCTGTCAAATTCAAGCAATTTGACGAAAAATTATGAAACTCTACTGTTGTGTGCCATATGCATCAGACGTTTAGCTAACGTTCTGTGGGAGTGACTGCTACGTAAAATACATTAATATTGCGAAATAATATTCCAATTTAAATAGCTTTTTTCTTTCAAATATATATTTAAAAATAGAATTTATTCCTGTGATGCAAAGCTGAATTTGCTCCACTCTTCAGTTTCACATGATCTACCATCATCATTCTAATATACTGATTTAGTGCTCAAGAAACATTTCTTCATATTATCAATGTTGAAAACAGTTGTGCTGTAGTGTATATAAACTGGCTGGAAATTTTGCTCTAAACCTCATAAACACTTTTTCTGGGAGATGATGCCATATGGTGCAAAACGTTACGGATTTGTTTATGATTTTTCACCCCATTGTAACTGATGCTTCATGACTGTCACGAGTCAGCTGGATGCTCTCTGCTTTGGATGTCACTGCCCCCTTCATATAAATCTTCGTTGTATTCGTAAGTTGCTTTAAATGGAAGCATCAAATGAATAAATGCTGTGGAGAACTTGGTGGCACATTTACACTGTGCAGCTTTAAAAAAAAATATGGTTGTGGAATGTGGGAAGGAACACAATCGCCCAATAAGCCCATTCAGATGTCCTAATAGAGCCAAGCATTCAGGGTTGGGACAACATGAGGGTGAGTAAATAATGACAGAATTAAAATTTTCAAGTAAACTATTACTTGAAACTCCCAAACTCCCCCCCCCCAGCAGCTCACAAAAGCCTGTTGTCGTCGTGGGGATCTGTTTTGACTGGGACTGTTTTTTCTCATTGTCTTCTTTCTTTCCCTGCACTGTCATTTTTTGAAAGGAAAGAGGCATTTTAATTAAAACTTGAGGCGGCACAGGCAGCAACAGAGAGTTCTGCTTCCTGCCCAGAGCGCAGCCAATAATTGGTTCTGTTCCCTCTCGCTCTCTCGCTGTATACTCGTGGTTAAATAGATGCAGTTGTTCAGTTTGTTGGTCTTTTTTCCATCGTCTTTTCATTTGCTTCCCCCCCCCCCCAACTCTTTTTCCTCCTCTCCAAACAGAGGTGTAACCCGAGTCCACGTCTGTGTTTGGGTTGCAGACAGAGGGGCTGTAAAGATCTGGACGTATGAAAGACATGTTTGAGTTTTAGGAGCCTAAGAAACAAAGCAGCTCATTTATTACTCTCTTAATGAAAGCTGCTTCCAGCGCTCTGCCATAATGGTTTAATTTCACCTCTTGAGCCCTTGGATTAGTCCGGGAGGCACAGGAACCCCGAGGCGGAGGGAGATGAAGGAGCTTCTGGGTTAATTTTGGAGTTCTCACGTAGTCGCTCTCTCAGAAACGTTTTTAGCCATTCAGCTGTTAATATAGTGTTTTTAGGTTTTTTTTTTGAAAGGCTGAAGCAAAAACAACATTTTGGGTTGGAATATTATCAGTAATTTGGAACAGAGTTGTTGACAGTCTTCCAAGGTCTCAGGACAGTTTGTTTTTATGATTGTGTATTTTGTTCTAGCGCTCATGCAGAGAGTGCAAATTTAAATGAAGCATGCAACATCATTTTCTGACCTTCTTTATATTCAAAATATTTGATGAAAATGCAAAACAAAACCCAAAAAATCTGGAGAAAAAGTAATTGGGGTTACGTACTGACAGGGTTTTATGGTTGGTTGTCTGGGCTTCGGTATGCCGTTGCCAATGGGGATGCACAATATATCAGTACCATGTCATCATTATCAGCTGATGTTAGACTTTTTAATTTCTTGTCCTAATTTCTTAGTCAGTATTGGATATTTAATTGACAGGCATATTGTTTTTTTTTCTCTATTTTTTATTTATTTTTTTTATTTACAATTACATTACCATCTTGCTTTTTTAAAATTACAATAATTCTACAATACAATAATTACATGCTGTACATTTTTTTATATATATATATATATATGTGTGTGTGTGTGTGTAAAGAGAGTAGTAGCATTTCAGTTTTATATACACACATATATATATATATATATATATATATATATATTAGGGGTGTAACAGTTCACAAAAATCACGTTTCTTCCTGCGGGACAATCCGCGTGAGGGGAGACGTCAGGGGAGAGTGGTGTATGTGTCACCAAAGGCTTAGGGGTCGTTCACATGCAGCGTGTTTTGCACGGGCAAGCTCTTAATTTTCAACAGAGCCGCGCAGTTTAAAATCCAAAGCAGAAATGATTTTGTAACTGACAGCGCTTTCATTGTTGCCTAGTAACAGCAGACGCTACAGGTGCGCGAGCGCGAAGCGCTATGAAATTGGTGGAGGAAGCGACGCGCCTCGCGTTTTCCACTCGTTTTTAGACACTTCGCGAACGTACCCTTATGTTACATTTAATGCTAAAGTATCGTTAATGCGAATACAAACATTATTTTAGTGTGTTAGAGCAGAAAGATGCAGCTCTGGTTAAACAGCTGGATGTTGGGTTGAAATGTCTATCGTCTAACGTTATCAAAAGACGTATCGTTACACCCCTAGTATGTATATATAAATATATATATATATATTTTTTTTAATCTGAGTAACACAAATGAATTGCTCACAAGAAAATACATTTAAAAGACACAGTATTCTTATCAAGAAGTGGTCTGCTTACTCTCTTGCTAATCAGATACACATTTCCATAAATCAAACATATCTGACATCTAATATATGCACAGATGTACATAAGGTCTGTTTCAAACAAATTCATTAGTCATTAATTGTTCATGTTCTGTTCTGTAAATTGTTTGACAGCTTAAGCCTTCTGTGTTTATGCATGCTAGAAGAAAACCATTTTGTGAAGGAATGATACAAGTGACATGAATGTGAACTTCTAACTCTGACAGGGTGAACCTGGGCCCCGGGGTGAACAAGGACGTGAAGGGTCGGCTGGGCAAAATGGAGAACCGGTAAGTGAGTGATGAAAACCATCATGAGTGGTACACAACATGTTTTATATGTGTAAGATAGGGTGCTTCAGCATTATCCTGCTTGAACTGAGCCACTACAGGAGTTCAAGCCTCTAAACTCTAAAATCTATCAGACTTATACATTTATACACTTCCTTAGATGTTAAGCCAGAGCTATACAGTGCAGAATTGTGTAGTTTGTAAAGCAAAAGAGCTTGAACAAGGATGAAAGCCTATGACCTCAGGACACAGGCATTCTGTGAGGCCCTCTGAAATCTCTGAGATCATTGGACCTCTGGGCTGTGTTAGGAGGTAACTTGAGGAACAATGAAATACGACCAGTGCCTATGCCATTTGTGATGGTTTGGGCAGTGGGAGGAGAAAGAACAAAAGCTATATAAGTTCCCAAGGTCAGATGGACTCCAGATGGACGATGTCAGACCAGCTGGGCGAGTTTAGCGCATCTATTTTAATACTTAAAATCATACAAAAGTTCTCCCTGACAGGAATATCTTACACTCTGTGTAGTAAACGATTGAGTGTCCAAAACTCATTTAGGCTGTACAGTGAGTTCCACCCAGGCCCTATACTGACATAAAAACATGGGTCATTTCAAATAGAAAAGCACTGGTGATTGTTTTATGTGTCTTAAATATCCATAACACAAGATAATGTACAGTCATTATTATAAATTACACCTTGACAAGCTGAGTTGGAGCGCTTCCACCATACATAATGGTATTTGATGATTTATGAGATAAACAGTCAAAATAATGAGTACACAAAGTTGAAATTATCTGCTAAAACTTACTGTTTGTGACAAACAAAATTTAACTTTTAATGTCCTAACGTCATGTCAGAATTTTGGCGTAAACATTTCAACACATGATTAGGACTTTTTATGTGAATGTACATTTTTTTCAGGATTTTTGCTATTTTTCCTCATAATTATGGTTTACTATAGCATGGCAGAAATTGGCTCACATAGATACTGTCAGAAATTACAGGGGTTTATTTTGCAATAATGACTGTTAATTATCAGATAAGAAAAAAATATATAAAATTTAATTCATTTGAGATTTTATTTTACTATTTAGAGAATTTTTATTTTGTGGGAAAAAACACTTTCGGTGGTCTTAGCTTGGCCAGTCTGGGAAACCAGCTTAGATGAGCAAACCAGCTTTGAACTAGTTAAAAGCAGTTGTTTCTACACAGAAACCACGTGAGTAAATTGTGTAAAATTCTTGTCTCAAACAAACGTTTTGGGGAATTGAGTAACATTCATTAGAATGGCTCATTTTGCCTCAAGATTCCTTGCTGAAACAAGCTAATCTTCTGAGATTTGGACCTAGGAGTCTCAAGGCTTACAACATCACCAGCTGCACCACAGAACTCCATGCATGCTAGTTCTGTCAGCACTTGACTTCTCTCTACAGCTCTTGTAAACTGCCAGGCCAACTGAGAACAGACCAACAAATTTCCGTAGCCTCTCAGGACTCTAAATTTCCTGTGCAGCTTACTTGAGAGTGTTGTAGAGCAAATGCATGCCCGAATAGTTCCTCAGTTTCATGTTTTTTTTATAAAGTCATCTGTTGTTTCTCACAAAACAGCTGCTCTTTAAGGATCTACTTTAGTGACTAGCGAGTACTGCTGTTAGCCCAAGCATTCTGTGCTTGAATTTACCAGTGAATCATGAGTTTTGCTTTTTGCTATAAGTAACATGTTTTTTTTTATGTGTTTTGTCCTGGCAGAGATATTTTCCAGTAGAGTTGAGTGGGTGGGATGGGAAAGAACCAAGTGTTCAAATAGGTGGAAATCTGGATGCGTTTCTGAACTTATGAGCCATTGCTTTCTCAAAGCCTGCTTTTTTACTGATTTAATTTGCCCGTGAGTCAGATTTCCCTCTAGGAAATATAATGCTGCAGTAAACAAACAAACAAACAAAATATATATATATATACAACTAAATATTAGTTGATGTCTCTGATGTCTAAGACCACAAAAAAGCTAAACGTAATGAGGCATGATAACTGTATGAGTCCAATATGTGGTCATGTTGGCCTTAATGACTCTCTGTGTTCAGTCTCCACACCCTTGACTCTGGAGTGTCTTTTTTCTTTCCTTTACACAAGGTATTAATATAATTTCATAAAAAAAAAAAAAACATTTTATATAAAAATATATACAGTCATGGCCAAGAAATATTGGCACCCTTGGTAAAAATGAACAAAGAAGGCTGTGAAAATGTATCTGCATTGAATTTAAAATGGGGGCAAATAGAATTATGAAATAAAGGTTGTTCTCTAAAACATATTGGCCACAATTTATGGCACCCTTTTTATTCAATACTTTATGAAACCTTGATTTGCCAGTTTAACAGCTCTACATTTTCTCCTATAATGCCTGATGAGGTCAGAGAACATCTGACAAGAGATCAGAGATCATTCCTTCATCCAGGATTACTCCAGAACCCTTTAGATTCCCTGCTCCATGCTGGTGCTGCTCCTCTTCAGTTCACCTCACTCATTTTCTACAGGGTTCAGGTCAGGGAACTGGAATGGCCATATCAGAAGCTTGTTTTTGTGCTCAGTGACCCATTTTTGTGTTGTTTTTGAGGTTTGTGTTTGGATTATTGTACAGTTGGAAATACAAATCTGGCCCATTTTAAGGTTTCTAACAGAGGCAGTCACTACTTGATTTTTTTTAGCTGTTGGTATTCGATCCAAGATGCCATGTGTTTAAACAGGATGTTCAGGACCTCCAGCAGAAATATAGGCCCACAACATAAAAAATACAGCTGTATATATCATTGTTCTGACGAATGAGGCGGATCCATTCGCAAGCTTTATTTCTTAGTTAGACAGACAGGGTCAAAATACCGGCAAAAGAAACAATGTAGACTAGGCAGAATCAGAGTCGAAGTAAACCGGCAGGAATTAGGGCAGACGGCAAACAATAACAATACCAATAAACAGTCATTTTAAATTTCAAACGGGAAACAAAACATGGGTAGAAACGCTCACAATTGGATCACAGGAAAACACTGGGGAAACAAGACCTTGCGTGTGTTTGATTCTGGCTTTTATGCAGGGTGTAATGAGTGACTGGATGTGGTAACGAGCTGCAGGTGTGTGTCTGTAAATGAGTTTCAGGTGTGAGTGTAATCAGTCCAGGGATGCATCATGGGAAATGGAGTCTCTGTGGTAACGGTGCAGTTCTGGGTGGAGTGTCCTCTGGAGGGGATTGTGGGCACTCCAGCGGGCAATCATGACAATTGTACTTATGTAATTTTTATCCCTGTGTTCAAAAAACCCATCTTGGGTGTTTGTTGCTAAATGCCCACTTTTTAGTTTCATCTAATCACAGAAGCCAGTGCCATTTGAAGCTCCAGTCGTGTCTGACAACTGAACTTGCTGGAGTTTTTTGGATGAACTCTGAGAATTTTTCTTGAAACTCTATACTAATATCTAATAGAGATATTTTACAATAATTTTGTCCAACATGTATTTAATAATGATTTCATAATGACATTCCCCCTCATTTTAAATTCTTATCCAATGTAAGGTTACATTTTTGTGAAAAGGATTAATCAATGCAGATTCATTTTCACAGCCACAATATCTTCAAAAGATTTCTGAAGGATCATGTAGCTCTAAAGACTGGAACAATGGCTGCTTATAATTGAGATAGAAATAAATGCTATTTTAAAGAGTATAAAAATATGAAACCAATGTTAGAAATTATAATAATAATTCACAATATTGCTGTTTCTTCTGTAATTTTTATAATAAAATAAAACAAAATTTATAAAATACAGCCTTGATGAGCAAAAGAAGCTCAGTTAAAAAGTTTTTTGTTATATCCTGACCAAGCAGAGAGGTCATCTTAAACCAGCTAAAAAACTATTTTAGGTTGATTTAAGAGCATTTTTCAACCCAAACAGAGGGATACTAACATATTCAGGAATATAATTTTTCCCTATTTCCAACAGGGTGAGCCAGGAAGGGTGGGGGCCCCTGGTTATCGTGGTGATGAGGGTGCTGCTGGGCCAGAGGTGGGTGATGTTAACTAGTCTCGATTACCTTTTAACCTGACCTCCTGCTGCATCTATGACTGACCTACATTTGCCATGTTCCATGTCTGTGCTTTAGGGAGCTAAAGGGCCCAGAGGAATCAAAGGGGCCCCAGGAGACCGAGGCCTTATGGGAGAGAGGGTGAGTTGATCCTGTTGATCTTTAGAAGTGGTATTAACCAACCAAAGACAGTTGTCCATTGCTTTAACAAACTTGTTTTTTACCTTCTCAGGGTGAAGATGGACCACCAGGAAATGGAACAGAGGGCTGCCATGGTTTCCAGGTAGAAGACCTCACAGTTTATTTAACATCTTGCCTTTAAAGTCAGTGTTAACAGAAAGTTGCTGCCGACATTATTTCAGTATGGTGACATACTGTATTTCAAACTCTAACAGAATATTGAATTGAGGATGGGGTTTATTTTTGTTCTCCTCCTCTCTTCTCTCACTTGCAGCACACTAACTGATGTAGGGGAGTGATTAAGCATATTTTTTCCCAAGCCTCAGATAGGAGTGCCATTCCAGTAAACTTGCTCTGATTAATTGTTCACTTTAAAAGAATAGTAATGTGTGCTAGCAAAATAAATATTGTAAATAGTTTTTTAATGAGTACTTTATATTCAGTGGAGTATCTGTATTGTTTACGTGTATGTTTTGTGTTTTTAGGGTTATCCTGGGCCCAGGGGAGAACAAGGGGCACCGGTAAGTATCCTGAATCCTACAGAAGATCTGGTTTTGAACACAATCCAATAGTGTTCCATAAATAAAAAAAAAATCCCACAAATTTATTCCACAGAGAAACCGATTTTGATTGATAATAAAAAAACACATTTAATTTGATATGTAATGATACATGCTCATTTTGTTTTAAAAAAAAACTATTTCCAGCGAAGGACAAAATTATTACACAGAGAAATCATTAATCAGCATTGAAGAAAAACCTTCCACTCTCATAGAGCACAGAATGATTTATTCCAATCTTCTTACACTATCAAACAGCTAAATATTTGACACTTGAAACCTAGAATCACTGTAAAAAACTCTGAGAATCTTGCGGATTCATGTGCAGGTTTTAATTCAGAAACGTAAACAGACAGAGTTCCAAAATCCACAGCATGTGGGAATATCAGAGGATAGACAATAATCATAGTCGGCAAACAGGCAGATAAGTCAGGGCAGGCAGCAGGTATCGGTAACGGGTAAACAGTCAGCGGTAATACACAATAAGACAATAAAGCAGTTGGGGGAATGGTGGCTTGCTCAAGGGTCTCACCTCAGTCGTGGTATTGAAGGTGACGAGAGTGCTGGTTATTCACTAACCCCACCCACAATCCCTGCCGGACCTGGGACTCAAGTCCGACTCCCTATCCTTTAGGCCACGACTGCCTAAAGGGGAGAAGATACGCTATACCTGTGACGGAAATCAGTCAAGGTATGTGGGTAAATAGTGTCTGGGTAGGAGCGTTAATACTCTGGTGAAGGTTCCCGCTGATGACAGCCACAGAGGTGCTGAGGTGAAGCGTGATTTGAGTTCTTAAAAGGCTTTCTCAGCTTCGGATGTCTAGTGAAGATGGGTTGGGGCTTTTCGTGTCATGGAGGAGAGAGGGGCAGCTACCTGACTGAAGTTTCTGATAAACCGTCTATAGAAGTTGGCAAACCCAAGGAACCGTTGAAGATCTTTGATGCTACATGGTTTGGGCCAGTTCACTACAGCGGCTACTTTGGTGTCATCCATGGTTACTCCCTCCGCACCTTTAACATACCCCAAGAACGAGATGTTTGTTTGATGAAACTCACACTTAGGAAGTTTGGCGTACAATAAGATGCTTGAGGACCAACCGAACATACTTGGCGTGGGTTTCGAGATTTTCTAAGAAAATCAAAATGTCGTTGATGTAGACAATTAAGTATATTTGGTGCATGTCTCCGAATAGATCATTGACCAGGGGCTGGAATATGGAGGGGCTATTAGAGAGGCCGAAGGGCATGACCAAATACTTCTAGTGGCCTGTGGTAGTAAAGAATGCAGTCTTCCACTCGTCACCATCCCTGATCTGAATTAGGTAGTACACACTCCTTAAATCCAACTTGGTAAACTCGGTATTTGATTGTTATCTCGTTGAGGGCTCTATAGTCTATGCAGGGTCTGAGGCCTCCAAGATCTCTCCTCGTGGGGTATCAGTAATGCTACGAATGGTGAAGAATCAGCCCAGAACTACACGGGAGGAGCTGGTCATTGTCGTGAAGAGAGCTGGGACTACTATCAGTAATACACTAAGATGTCATGGTCTGGATGATTCAGAGGAGTTATGGGAGAAAGTCCTGTGGTCAGATGAGACCAAAGTAGAACCTTTTGGTCTAAACTCCATTCGCCATGCAACTCATCAAGAAGAATGATGAGTATCATCCCAATAATACCATACCTACAGTGAAGCATGGGGCTGGAAGCATCATGCTCTGGGG
>JAUMHQ010000046.1:12361837-12385586 GCA_032361165.1 Enteromius paludinosus
ACTGTTTTTAATACTGTAAATTAATTACTGTTAATTAATATAACATTATTATATTATTAACATTAATAATATAATACTGTTAATTAATATTACGTTATTAACATTATATATATATATATATTTATATTTATATTTGTGTTTGGGTGTGTGTGTATATAAATCCTTTCATAATTGACTTTTTTAGTTCAGTATAACTACATAAATGTATGTTGTATATATTTGTATCTATTACTATGGCATTTTAATTAATAATTTGTATATGTATGCATCTTGTTCTTGTAGTAACATACAAACAGCATGCGAATGCATCTTGTTGTATCATTAAATGGAATTAGGGGGAAAAATCTTGAGGGGGTTTACCTTTTAAGAGGACGCTCCTTTATAAAGCCTGTTTGATTTGCTATGCAAGGACCAACGTCTCAATGACGTTAAGGATTCAACTTTCCACAAGCCTGATCATAAATCTAAATACTACAATAACAAAGCAATCCAAAAGAGCTTATACCGTCTAGTTGAGAAGCGTGGAGATCCACCACACAGATCAAGATCATTCTGCTAATTTACACAATACACTTAGGGCCGTGCCCTACACATTCATCTTTTGATGTATCGGTGTGCACTACTCCTTGCATTTTTCAAACAGTCAGTTTAAGTTGTTTAGAAACAAACCCACACACGGACACACCATTTTTCAGCTTTGCCCGCTCCAAGCCATTCATTTTTCCTAGGAGACGTTGCGATTGCTATAATTGGCCATAGTGGAATGACCATCTATAGTCCTGCAGGTCTGCCACAGGCTATCAGCCATCTGGGCTTTTATGACGCTGATCTTGTATCATCTCCGGGGGCTGTGGATTTCATGCCCATTGGCAGTCTCGCTCGTATCTAGACACAAATCTGTTCACTTTTATAGCAGTAGTTTCTATGTGGCGAGCGGGCGGTTCGGGAGCGATCATAAAGTCAAGTTAGTTTCCTGCTTCAGCCAAACAGGAGCCAAAACGCTAGTGTGAATCTAAAAGTGGTCACAGTTGTTAAACAGAATCTGTTTGCATGGATTATCAGGAAAAATGCAGACGTTCAGTTGTTAAAAAAAAGTTCATTAACTGGTGGGAGTCACTGCTAAACAGACTTGGGAAATTTGAGATGGAATTTATTAAATCTCTTGACTTTCATAGTAGGAGAAAAAAAATACTATGGGAGTCAGATTTGGAACAACTCAAGGGTGAGTAAATGACAGAATTGTAACATTTGGGTGAACTTTTCCTATAATTCTATTCTAGCTATTTTTCATTGGATCTTTGTGTATCCATGTACTATATATATATTTTTTTTTTTCAGATCAAACTTTGTTATGTTATGATTTCTTTCTTTTTTTTTTTTTTTTTTTACATCCACAGGGAAATGATTCTACAACCAAAGCCGAATTTTTACTTTATCATTATTTTATTTTGCTTTAGTTTTCAAAATAACTTTCTGTCATTTTGGGGAGGTGAGAAGAGAAATTTAGAAGTCTAAAACAAGCAAATGTTCAGATTTTTTAATCTTCTTCACCAAAATAATGCAGCGGCAACAGTCATTCGTGGCCCGGAACGGGAAGCACCAAATCCCCAGCAGCCATTCCTTCTGCACCGATTCAAACTCTGAGATCATTTCCCACAGTGGGACGCTGGTCCCTTTGTCTCATCGGCCTCCCCGGTCGGCCTAACAAGGCGGTGTGATGAGGCGTATGTGCGTGATGCTTCAATCAGGCATGTGCACCATTGTTCCTGCCTTATCTAAATATGAAAGTGTCACTGCAGGAGATGGAGTGAGAGAGAAACCAAGCAAGGAGAACAAGAGCGAAAGATGTCTGAGAGATTCCACCTCCGGCTCAAGTACTTCCCCTGAGACACAAACTTCCATGTTCTAACAAGCGGCACAGCGGTCGCTCGCTGACGTCCACAGACAGGTGGACACACACAAACTGTCTCGCTGTCTAATGGGGTCGGCGTTCGCTCAGATCATTATCTGTGTCTTGCTTCCTCTTATATTCCACCGTCTTTGTTTTTTTTTCCCAAGCTGTTGCCTTGTCCATCCTCTCGGCTGAAACTTATTAAAACCGCTGTCTTTGGATCTGAGCTTCACTCGTTGTTATTCTCCAACTCCCTCTACACTGGAGGTGAAGGCTGATTTCACTCATGCCGCTCTTTCTCTTTCTTCTCCATTTCATCGTCTGTTTTCTGTAAAGCTAGTGAATCTGCTCTGCGAAGGCGCTGACTATAGAGTGCGGGAGTGTGGTAATGAGGTTCCCATGGTGCTGTGCAACGCTGGTGAGGTAAATGAATGGGGTATAGGGGCATTGGGGGTCAAGCAGCAGGACATCCACAGCATCTCCACATAAATTACACATCCAGCCCATGCAGTCTCTCAGAGGAGACTTTCTGGAGTTCTTCTCTTCTCGTTTGTTAGTTTCTCTTGCTTTAAAGTTTTTTTCTTCAAGTTTCTGTTCTTCTGCATTTTTGGAAAATGTGGTTTCGCAGTAAAAAAAAAAAAAAAGACATTTTGCTAAGCCGTGTATTTCAAGGTATGCAAATACATTGGTGTAACATAGTGCTTCTTAAAAGTAATATACACCTTTGAGTGATAAGGAAATATGCATGAATGAGAAAATAAAGAGTGGGATGCACATGATAGTTATTAACTTCAGTAAGCATAAAAAATTCTGAATGCGGTGTTCACGCACACACTGAGAAAGCGTCTCTCTCAGGATGCAGCTGTAAATTTGGGACATGCATGATCTTCAAAAAAGTTATTAATTAAGTGCAATAAACAATGCAATTGCGAAACTAAACTTTCTTTGTGTTTTATTGTGCTTGAATGGTCATATACATGAACAGTTATTTCAAAATACCCATCATGTGGAGTGTTCACGTAGTCCCAGTCGGTTATGTGTTAAATAAACCTAAACATAACCCCCAAGCTATCCTAGGTCTATATGACTTTTTATTTTTTATTTTAAAAATCTCTGTTCATCTGAAAGAAGACAATTTTAACATAATGGCATGTTGTGTGTCACCCCAGTTAAATCAGTGCCTTAATGTCAAGCATATTGAGTTTGGAAATTTTAGAGAAATGCTTAATAAATGAATTACACTGTAACTAAACCCGTTCCGTTTTAGCAGACTCACTGTAGATTTAGTCAACTAAAATCATATGATATTTAGTCGACTAAAACCTAAAAACAATTCAGATGGCTAAAATATGACTAAAACTAAATGTCATTTTAGTCAAAAGACTAAATGAAAATGTGCTGTCAAAATTAACACTGTGCACAACTTGTGAAAGAACTGTAGAGGTTCTTTGTACTTAAAATGGTTTTGATATTGCATCAGGTTGTACAGTCTTCTTGCTTTTAATTGGAGGCTTTATTTTTCAGACTGTAGGCTGCTATTGGTTCAGACCGTGTGCTGCTCGCTGCTCGACTTTTCATCCAGTGTCTCGTTAGCTGTGGCTGTATTTGAGCCCTGGGTCTCCCACTGGCTTTCAACCTAGATACCTGCCCTCCCATGCATCACAGCAACACCTGTTTTACCTCTCAGCTTTCGCTGGAGTCGCAGAAAGGTTGAGCTCTGAAAATAGCGTGCCCCACTTTTCTCTTCTTTAATGTGTAAATGAAGCTCTTAGGTGAGCTAGACTTTAAGGGTTTTTCTTTAGGCTCTCTCTCTGTCTCAGAAACCAGACGATTCTGGAGTCACGTGACTTCTTTTTTCTTTTCTTTTTTTTTATCCAAAAAGAACTTTGTGGTAAAATAGTGGTCACAGGTTTCGAAGCAACTTATTTTTACATTGATCGGTTCATTGCTGTCTGTGGTCCTCCTTGAAGTCGCTGAAAACGTCTTACAGCTGAAAAATGTGGAGTATCTATGTTGAGCGACAGAAACACGATTTCACTCTGAAACACTAAACCGGGCCTCAAAAGAGACGCTCGCTGGTCTGAGTGACATCTGTAATATCCTGCTGTCTGTCACGCACACTTTTATGTTGCTCAGCTGAATGTCATGAGCTCAGAGGGTTCATGTTCAGGATTAGTGTTGAAGATAAACAGGAAGGGACACACATGGCAGAGGAGCTGTCGTACTCTTATATGTTTGATGCACTTGTTATTGTTAGCGCCGTTAATTGAAAGCATTAATTCAGTGCATTTTAGTTAAAAAAAAAAAAAATAGCAAATGTATACCATTAATTTTGATTTAAGTTGATTAAGTAACTGGCACATAATTAAATAATGAAAATATTTTAATTCTAATTAAATTTAAATTAATTGGCACATCCTGTAATTAAAATATAAATATGCAATCAAATGGATTGACAGCCGTAGCAAACCCCCTCTTTATTAAACTTTTTTTCATGTTATTTAATCTCATTTCATAATTTTCTGATGAATGACTGTTTTGTTTTTCCCTATAATTAAAATGAATTAAATCGCATGTAAAATAAAACTAAATGACATCCCTATTTTTGTTCTTCTTTCCTCGATTGAAAAATCAGTTCGGTGATTGTGATTCTGATGTCCACGCCAGCTAGCAGTGCTGCTCTCAGATCCATGCCTGTCTTGCATGAATATGAAATCAAGTAGAGACAATCATTTTGTTATGTGATGCGTGAACATCTGATGATCGTGTTGTGTGGTCTTTTCGTTTAGTGTCTCTTTGTTGGCCAATTTGCTTCGCGCTTATGTTTGATCTGCAGTTCGGTGACAGCTGGAGTGGAAAACACGCTCATTTAAATAATATTACATAAGCTTTACATTTATTAGTGCTTAGAAGTAAAGCAAAAAGACATTCGGGGCAGTGTTTAAGTTAGAGACTGACAGAAATAAAGACTTGTTTATAGGTGCAGAACAGCCTGTTCTGAAAAAAAAAATAAATAAAAAATAAAAAACTACAATGGCAAAGAGATAAAATGCACTTGTGTTTTAATAATTCGCAAAAATTATACAAATTTATATAATCAAGTAAAGCCAATTAGCCTTACCGTATGCTGCTTATGACCTAATTGGCTTCAAAGAAGTCTCATAAAATCAGATTTTAGAGCCTAAACTTTTGTTTGGACATTATTGCATTCAGTGCACACATTTGCGCAGTTGCACATTTGTGTCACATGACCACCTTGAGATCACATTCATTCATTCATTCATTCATAATTTTTTTCGCTTGTAAAATTTTTTGCATGGTGTCACAAACTAAAAGCTTGTTTTGGTGTGATACTCCCACACTGCTTTGCAAAAATAAATAAATTAAAAAAAACCCTATAAAGGTTATATTTCACCCAAAAATGAAAATGTTGTCATTTTCTCAAACTCACATTTTTCCAAACCTAAATGAATTCCTTCTAGAATTAAGAACAAAAGCCTCTTGTGTTAAGATATTTGGCACTAAAGAATATATATTATTTTTTCCATATTATGGAAGTCAATTGGAAGCCCGCAAAATACCTTATTTTATGTTTACACAAACTTTTTAAATTCCTGATACCATTTGAAATATTCCATAAGCAAAACGGAATGATCATGTGATCAAAAACCATCTGGTAGACAGCCATAATTGCAATTAGTTTACCCCAAAATATCCCATTTTTTTTTTAAAGATGCAAATTTCAAGCATGTATTTTATCCTTCTGACCTCGTTGTTGTTGAATTGACGTAAATGTGTCCTCTGTGTGATTTTTCACTAGGCGGAAAGAGGTGGAGCATTGGTTGGATTGTTGTTCCAGCCTGGTTGTTTTAGCACCTTTGAAACACAAGAGTATGCTGACCTTGGAGTCGCTCTCTCTTTTTCTCTCTCCGTGCCGAGTCCAACTGCAGCAAATAGAGGTTTTATTCCAAATGATTGCAGTTGTAAACATTTTAATGCTGTCTTTATTACTTTTTCGATGCCATCTTTTAAAGATAGAAGGCCCTGTAAAAGCTCTCTCCAGCTGTTGAAAAGCTGCCCGCACTGGCTAGCACAGGGAAAGCACGACAAAAACAATCCAAAGAGCACTGAAGGGAGACACATCGAGAGTGAGGTACCCCGCTGTTCGTTTGCTTTTACTGCGTGTCAGCGTGGCATTAGAAAGTAACATTAGCAGGAAGTCTGTTTACCAAAAACACAAGCAGGCACCTCGGAGAGGCGTAGAAAGGTTTTTACCAAATATTGTCATGCAGATTTTGCCACGATTGTTATTAGTGTGTCAAGTAGGCTTATAAAAATGCATCATATCGAATTGTTTCATTCGATGAAAGGCTCTTGATTCCGGTAGACATGGAACAGAACCTGCTCGGGGAGACAAAATATTTTATTTAATGAGCGAAATAATGATTTAGTGTATGAGGTATGTTAGCACAGAGACAGTAGTGTTGGACAAATAGCTTTTATTTCAGCAGGTGCTTCACAGTGAAACTCTCAGCAGCATGTAGATCAGGCGGTAAATGCCATGGTGTCAGGAGAAGAAAAAAGAGATTTGGATGCACAGTCTGCTCTGGTAATCCAGCATAGGCTAATGATATAAATCAGCCGATATGAACCTTGCATCACTTTTATTCATGAGTTTGACATTTAGAATCTGTTGCTGATGTGCTGCGCATTGATGCAAATCGCAGTGTTTTATTGCAGTAATGTTTCACATATAGCAGGGCTCAACCATAAGCATTTTTCTACAGGTCTGGCCAGGCAAATAGTTTGTTTTACTTGCTCTGGTGGCAGTTTAACTAGCAGTTTCACAATTAAATATGCAAACAACTATCTATTTATCTATCTATATACACAGTTTACTATATGTGCAAAAAATGATGAATGCCACTGGCTGTTGGAGTTGGCTGCTTTTGCTATAAAACAAACTTGTAATGTGTAAATACTTTCAATAAAAGTTTTTTAAAATAAGTTATTATTACTTAATCAAAACAACCCAACTGCAGTACTCTTAATACTCTTAGCCCCAGTTTCACAAACAGGGCTTGTTTTAAGCCAGGACTAGGCATTGGTGTAATTAAGAGATTTAAGCAACTTTTAGAAAAATGCACAATAGCACTGACATGTTTTAAGATTTATCAGAGCAAGATATTTTCATTTGAGACAGCTCAAACATGCAATTTAGTCTGGGACTAGCTTAAACCTTGTCTGTGAAACTGGGGGATAATGTGCAATTAAAAACAACAACTTGATTTTTGAAAAAATTAATGAAAATGGAGTTTTTAACTGAAAAATCAGTTATTATAACAGGTACACTTCAGCCACATTATACTATAAATATATAATATTCTGTTAAATAATGTATTGTAAATGTAAGCTACATTACCAAGTTTAAACTGGATTTGCATCAACATTGTGCAGTATATCACAGGAAACCAAATGTTTACAAGGCGCAAAACCATAATCAATGATGCATGATCGGCTGTTGAATTTGCACAAACAGAGACCGTGGAGACTTGTGTAAACTTGTGAAGCTGTGAGAATCCTCTCAGACGCCCACAATGTGGATAGAAAAACCAGTTCCTTATCATCCCTCTTTCTACAACTTTAGGAACTGTTACAAGCTGCTACAGTATGTTGTCCATCGTCTTGACATCAGTGGCTCTTTAATAGCTGTAAAATGGGCTGTAATCAACAGAGAGAAAAGGTTTACAAATTTCAAAATATGACCGTTCAAGAATCTTTTTAATGTCTACAGTAAGTCCATTTGTGTGTCCTTGAACCTTAGTCGAAAAGCAGAGAGGCTTTGTAACCGAATCCAGTCAGAAATGACAAAAACGATGGATAAAAGCGTTTCGGGGCTGGAATTTGGTTGATCTGTGGCTTTTCAGAGAGACAGGAAGGGCAGTTTTTTCTTGCAGAAATATGATCTGAATATCCTTTCCATCCTTCCATCACGAAACAGACAGAAAGAACAACTGCCCCTAATACCAGGCCCGCTCGCAAAGGTGATACTGATGAAACGGACACCAAGGCAGAAATTATAGAGAAAGGAATGTACAGGGAATCATGGAATTGTACTGCAATTTAGGCAAGCAAATGAGCATTTTTCCCGTGTAATGTAGTGAATGCCTTAATTATGTTAATGCCCTAATTCCACTCAATTGGATAATGGTTTCCAGTTGGCAAGCTCTTGAGTCATGTTTAACTGTGCGTATGAAAGAGAGAAGATATGTCATTATTTATCCCCCCTCATTTCTTGTATCAAAGGCCAAAAACATTTACTATACAACTGCGTAAAAGTAAATGCTTCTAGCTGTTCAAACCTTGCAATTCAAAACTTCATGCAAGTATGCATTGCATTGTGACAGGGGGCGCCGTAGAGTAAACTCTTCTGAACATTAAATTTTTTTTAAAATCAAACCAGTTGTTAAGAAGCATATTAAAATTAACAGTTGACTTACCAAATGATAATGCAAGAAACTTATTCTTCAGAAAGCATGAGTCAAATGTTAATTTTTATTCTTTCCCCATAGTTTTTAAAAAAAAAATTGTATTTTGATAACCCTGACATCAACCAAGCATTCCATCTGTATTTGTATGCTTGCATAGAGTATGTTTCCGGCAACTAATATTCACAGACCCGTGCAGCAGGTGTTTATTTGACTGCTGAACACAATTATCAGCTCTTGCTCTAGTGATCTAGTTAACTCGCAGTTAGCTCCACTCATCACCTGTCCATCTATATAATCCCATCTCATGAGCGGTCTTGCCCCCTGGATGCTAAGGTTTCTCCGTCACCATAACTAACTCTAGAAGTGGGCAATTAGCGGGTGACTGGCTGTGACTGGCTGCACTCCAAAGACCTGTGACCTCAGCCACGCAGCTCTGCGTCTGACGGAAAAGTCAGCAGAGCGAGGGGTCGTCACGGGAAAGCGGTTACACAGCAGGTCTGACACCAAGCTTCAGCAGGGGGATGTTTAGGAGGAGTGATTGAAGATGGGGCCAAAGATGTCGCAGATGAGAGGAACAGGGAGACACAACCCCGTCGTATACTATGGCACAGAAACGATGAAAAGTGAGAGAATTGCTAGTGACAAAGAAAACGTACTGTACATACAGCATTGTTTTCTATACTAGCTTTTGTGTTTATATGACAATATCCTGTAAGTTATCCTGGATTACCTGTAAGTCACTATTTTATCATGTCACGTTCATAATTTAGCAATATAGAGCAATTTCATTGGTTGATGCAAAATTAATTTTATTAAAATAATTATATTTCGATTTGAAATATTTTATGTTGTTTAAACATGTAGGCCCGGTTTCACAAAAGGGGCTTAGCTTTAGCCAGGACTAGGAATTAGTTAAATTAAGAGATTTAAGCAACTTTTACAAAAATGTCTTATAAGAAATATTACAGGTGTGCATCTTAACACAGAACAATGACACTGACATGTTTTAAGATATGTCAAGAGCAAGATATTTTCATCTGAGACAGCTCAAACATGCAATTTAGTCTGGGACTAGCTTAAGCCTTGTATGTGAAACTGGGGGTACTGTTCTAACTTTAAGTTCACTTGTAATTTTGTGCAGGTGTGGTACTCTCATGAATGCACAGCGGAAGATGACACACAGTTGTTAAATAAAGTCATTATTTTGGTTTTCTTTGCAGACAGAATTATACTCAAAGCTACATAAAATTACGGCTGAACCATTGATGTCACATGGACTATTTTAATGATGTCCTTAGTACCTTTTTTTACCTTAAACGTGTCAGTTGCATTGCTGTCCATGCAAGGTCAGATTTAATCAAATATTATAACTTAATGTTGTTAGGGTAATGACCTATTTTTTGGGGTGTACTCCCCCTTTAATTTACCCGCTAATAATCAGTTTAGCGGTGTTCATTCACTCTACAGCTCTTCAGCTGACGTGGGGCAATCTCTGAATAAATTACTGATTATGTTTGACGTTTTTGAAACAGTCATTCCCTTTCTACATTTTTCTTCTTTGAAAAGAAGTTTTTGTCCTTTTGGTTAATTAAAATAGTTGAAATTGATGAATTGATGAAAAAGGAAAAAAAGAAAATTTTTGCAATTCTCGTTGTCAAGATATGTAGTTAAGGAAATACACAAACTTCTAAAACAGCTCTTGCTTCAGGGTTGCGTTTTGCGTTGCTTTTAAATGTTTTTTTCTCTTTTTGTTTTCTAGAAACTGCAGCCGTTTTGCTTAGAAGTTTTCCGTGACTAGCTTTGACGCTGCCATCAACACATTGAGTTCTTGTTCCTATCATGATCCATTTCAAGCTCTTTTATCCCAGATTTTCCAGGCGCCACCTTTTCAGCGCCGTCTCAAACAAATACCACCACAACAAGGTGGAGACAGTCTGTTGCAGTGCCTCCATAGAAGACGGTGTCACCTAACACTGACTTTCAGAGAGTTGGGGAAAGATAAAAACACAGCTGAACACATGGCTTCCATTTCCTTCCTCTAAGATGCACGGGAGAATCCAACGAAGTGTGACCTTGCAAGTATAACTACAGTAGGTGGTTTGGTGCCCACTAGTTCAGTGGAAAAGACAACCCCACATTTGCGAATTGAAAGCCAGCTAAACTGTGCAAATGGGTGCTTGTCCATATCTGATTAGCGGCTAATCACAATGTAACGCTGCTATTAGCAAGCTTTCTCTGCCGTCTTTTCAAGTTTACTCCCTGGATCTGAATGTGACAGTGGCTTTTATTGAGTCCCATGCCTTATGTTGAACACTAGCTTGTTTGGTTAGCATTCACTGAGGCCTGCTGACAGTAGCACAGGCGGTTTGAATTAGCATCCCATCCTGCCCCAGGGGTAATGCAATGCGTGGCTGCTGATTGGTAAGTGCACAGTTCAGGGTTGGATAATTGAAACTGCATGCTTCCATCTTCCCATTCAGTCCCCCAGAGAGACGGAGCGCTACACTCCCCGCATATGCTGGACAACGTTAGCATCGGGCTCCGTGCCAGACTCATATCCCTCCTCAAGACGAAAGAAAATGAAAGAAAATGTTTGGCTCTGTCCTTGATGAGTGCAAGCCTTGCCAATCACAACTACTTCTTGTTCCATCTTTCCAGCAATCAAGGACACATAACTAGAACAAAATCATTGTGGCTTAGCTGTTTGTGAGTTTACCTCTGAAATATTGGGTTGTGATGCTCATTTAGGCGACTTGGATTCTTTCTCGATCCCATTCCACCTTGCCCCCTTTGTTTTCGACGCTTCCTGTTAGTAAAACTGACAAATATCAGGTGTTGCCTTGTTTCAGACTAGCTCAGAATTGAATCCTGTCTCATCTGCTGAAGCTGAACCTGCCGTGAACTGGCTGCCAGCCTGGTTTGCACTGGGATGAATCCTTGCAAGATGGCAGCTTTATTGGCAGAAAACGAATTTAATGAATACCTTCTGCTGAGGTTGTTCATCACAGTGCCTCGTTTTCTTGCTGTTCCCCATCGTTTGTTCTTTCTCTCCTCTGTTTCCCTCAGAAGTTGTCACCTTACAAGCGCTGAAAGATCTAGCCGCTTTACTCTCCTACACCAGCAAATTACAGGCGTCTCTACATATGTGCAGCGGGAGACCTCCTGCCCGCTGCTTCTGCCCTGTGAGTAGCGTTGTCATGCTAATGGGAACAGATCCGTCTGCCCCCGTGTGCAGATGTGTCTCGGGGGGGGGGACAATGTATGACGCCGCCCCCGTGGCATCGTTGGGGAAATCCGAGTTAGGTGGGGCGAGACAAAAGAAAGGAAGACGCATGCGATGATCCTACAGGCGTAAGTGTTTCTTTGTCCCTTGGAGATGGAGATTCAACTTGTAGGTGAAAGCAAATTCTCACAGCTGGCATTTTAGTGAAGAAGTGTTTCAACGATTAGAAACAAATCATAGGTTAAATCATTTTTTATTTTCTTGTTCAAGCATCTTTTTGCATCTCAGGTAGCCACTAATGTGACTACCACTGAAAAACTATGTAAATAACGATGGAATAATGTGGTTAAGCCCAAAGCTTTTCAAAGTATACTAAATTTGATGACCATGTGTGCGCTAGAAAGACTTGCTAATGTCTGCGCTAATTCTCTCCAGAAGTTATGATCGACTAAAATGCCCCTGTAATCTTTTTAAACTATAGTTGGTATCTCTTAACCCTTAAAGACTTAATGGCTTGCAATTTCCAGTAGTTTGTTGTTATTAAGTGTCCTGTGTTTCTTTTTTGAACGTAAAACAACAGCCCGGGCCAGTGCTGCCACCTTGTGGACAAATTCATTTGTGCAAAAAATTCAAGGCAAAAATGTGGTTATAAAATCTGTTTACTCATGGAATATGTGTGTTTGTACTATACTGATGATGTGTTGAGCTGAGACTCCTTTTCTAACCCACTATTTTAGATTCTCTCTAGTATCCAATTGAATAATAAACAGGCCGCGGAATAAGAACTAAACTAAAAACTTTGCTGTGGCGTCTCCTGTAGAGCTTTCCTTCTCTGGCTACGCCATCATGGTGCGAAATGGAGAGGAACATCAAATATCACAGACATCCTATCTTCGTCTCTGGCAGGAGGTGAATGAGAAGCAGTTTGCGTCTGGTGGAAGGCATTATAAAGGCGCTGTGGTTCCAGCTGCATGCTCCTGGTTTCCACAGAGTTTCACGTGGAGCTTTTGTGATGGAACCTGAAAATCAATCCTCTTCTCTCTTCGTGCACTTTGGGGAGGTAGAAAATAATTTTTGCCCTTATTTTCATTCATACATCTGCATTTCTTAGTCATGACTTTCATTGATTGATTTTTTTTAATGATTCTTTTTTTTTAAACTGTGAGCGATTATTGCATCTCCCCACACGTGAATAAGTTGTGGAAACCACTAAGGGTGTACTCACACTAGGCATGGTTGCCGTGAACCGAGTACGATTATACGATTGCTTTCAGCATTTGTGCCAGAGCACGCTTATATCATAATGGTGCGACGGCTTCAGGATAAAAAGGAAGAGCAGCCCCTAATACTACTATTTGGGTGTACTCGCACTAGGCAGTTTGAACCGTGCCCGAGTGCATTTGACCACCAAAGTACCAAATTGACTAGTGTGAGTGCTCCGAATCGTGCCCGGGCGCGTCCCTGGCCTGCTTAGAAGAGGTGTGCCAGAGCACGGTTCAGTTGGACTCGGCGCGGTTCGAATGTAGTGTGAGCGTTAACTGTACTGGAACACGGAACAGGACATGCGACGTCACATTTTTTCCGATGTTTCAAAACCAACATAGCGGGGAAGGGTCGCTTCGGTCTATGGCAGAGGTGTAATGTTTGTTTATCAATAGGCTGTAAGAGGGCTGTGGACCACCGTGGACCAAAATTACTATCCACAAAGTAAACAGCGATGGACTCCATCGTGTCCAGTGAGAGCGCCTCCGTTATAATAATGCATAATAATAATCTTTTTTTTTTACAGAACACTTGTTGCCTATTTTCCTTAGTTTAATTATTATAATGAATAATATTTTTTTCTCAATCAGTTTTTTTTTTTCTTTACATATTAGTTTTTTTCCCTGAATCTTATTTTACAGTAGTAATAATACAATAATATTTACTATAGTTTTATTTTTCAGAACAACAGTAAATATATATATATATATATAAGAGAGAGTATGAGTCGTTAATGAATCAAGTGATTCACTTACTGAACTGCGAGTCATAATTGCGTTCAGTGAAGTGTATATCGCAAGGAAACTACTTTTTTTACTAAAGGTTTATGAATAGCAGTGCAATAAAAGGCATTGATAAAATAAACAAAATAAAATAAAATGTCACAATTTTTTTAACTTTTGAGTACTGAAGGCTCAGGAACATCTGGATAAAATAAAATAAATTTAATTAAAATAAATATAGTTTCATCATAGGGGCTTCAGAACAAAAAACAAAAACACTCATCCAGCTCAAGTACAAAGAAAATATTCACAGCATGCACTTTAATAAATGACGGCAAGCAGGTATTAATAAACCAGTACTTAATCATTATTTATACATATTCAGAGCCGTTTAATTGTTCTTTTCACATTCATGACTGCATAACGTCTATTTTAAAATGTTTAAGCAAATGAGTGTGTTGTGCCATTTCAAAAAGTATCAAGACTGCACTTCAACACTCTAGTTTCTTCGCTTCTGCCTTGGACACTGAAACCAGGAATATTCTTATTCTAATAGTCCACTGCTTTGCAGTAGCACTCTTCAATACATTCTGAGCGGTTAGGCATTGCCCCCAATTTCCCAGCCGCACTTCTGTTCCCCAACGTCTCTTTGATTGCTTTTAGGGGGAGATGGCCTGATAGAGCCTGCCATTTAATCTGTGGACCGGATTTGGATGCTACTCTTCTATGCGAAACAAATTGCTTTTAGGTTTTCCATGGTGTAATTTCCCCGCTCATGCGAAGCCCCTCCTGAGATGAGCCGAACGGAGGATACCCATCCTCTCAAACAGTAGCAAGAAAGAAAAGATCTAATTGATAGGAACAATTTCTTTCTTGTGAACTGTGCTAATTAAAGTGGAAATGGGCACATGTAACTGTGACAGTGTAAAAGTGTAACATGCTTTGAACTTGCTCTGGTTATCTTAGAAGAAACATCCTTTATTAGCTAAAAAAGTCAAGTAGACGACAAAAGCACATGCAGTTTTGGAGTTTATTAGCAAGCTAGAAAGTGACGAGTAAGACACAAACATATAATCCCAGAAACCTTTAGATTTGTGCCTGGAAACGGTCAAGATCACCGGCCAACCGCACGAAGAATACGCTGGCGGCTCAATAAATTTCCCCCTAGCAGAACGGGCACTCAGCCAACGAGCTTGTTTTATTTGCTATAATGGCTTCCTCTTGGCACAATATGAGCTAAAGGGAAGATGAGGGAGGATGTCAGAGAGCTATGAGGAAAAGTTACATGTGTCAGTGACGAACAGCTATAGCTCCTGACGGAAGACACACAGTAGATCTTCTTCTACAAGCTTCCAATCGGTCAGCCCCATTTGCAGTCAGCGTAAATCAACCGTCGAAGGCGTCGTGCCATCAATGTGTCAAGCAGTTTAGCCTTACGTTGCTCACTTCGATCCAGAACATTGTCACCTGGAGCACCTGGAGACTTTAGTAGAACAAATTCACAAACTGGCCTCCTACCCTCCATCTGCTCTCTGACCACAAATGAGGAATAAAACAGGAGTTCATAATGATTTCAAATCTGATAGCAGAAAGAGACTATATATATGGCACCTTCCACCTGAACATCATATATTGCTGCGGTTTAGACATCGAGGCAGAAACATCAAAGTTTTTCACGCTTGAGTATTTTCTATAACAGTTTATATGTACTGTATGAACTCAGACTTGTAAGGCTGATTGAAAACAATAAAGTATTTTATATGTAACCACGATTCAATAATTAATGAAACATCGGCATACACCTTTTGTTTTTTCTGAAATCTGTAAATGAATCCCTCGAATTAGAATTCTAATATGTAGGCTTTCTTTAGCAGCACTAATTCGATAAGACAGTGGCAGGCTGGCTTTATGTAACCTTTCATCACTAATGCAAACATCTTAATTACACTAGCGTGTGTGCGTGGGTGAGATTTCCTTTTAGTAGTTTCCTTCTTTTCTCTCACACTTGTTCCGCAGGCTACATGTAGTATATGAAGAGCAGATGTTTGTCTAATAAAGGGCTGAACCCAAATACTAGTTTCTCTAATTCTGTTTCCCTCTCTATTATATCTCTGGCTTTTCTCTATTCTCAGCAATAACACCGAGCGGCAGAATTAATTAGGCTTGGCACGAAATGCTCCATTCCAATAAATCACTCCATTATCTCGGAGTGCTCCGTAAAAAACAGCCTCTCATTTCCTGCGTGTGCGGGGCAAGGTCGCGTTTTAACCCTCTTTCTCTTGCTGGCCGTGTATTCCAAGTTGTCTAAAACTGTGTCTGTGTCACTCAAATGAGACAACGTCCTGCTGAAAAACCAACCCCCGTGTCCCTTAGCGGATTGCAAACCCTCTGGGTGTGGTTTGACGCTGCAGCATATGAAAATTCAGGAAGGTTGAATGGATTTATCATAGTGGCGTCTGTTTTTTAGAGCAGGCTGATGATGGACGCTAGAATCTCCAAAAAGGGGCCGTTTATAGCACCTGCGACCCATCACTGTGACAACCAGGGCTTTCTGTGTGAAGATGGTGTGTGTACATACATTAAACGGACCAGGTGCCGCCACCACTCCACCTGCAAAGCAATGGAAGAAAACCGAGACCAGGCGAATGAGAAGCGTAATAGATCACGCTCCGTTCAGACCGCTGGGACGGACGGGTATGATTTATAGATGCTCTGAAAAATGGGTCAGGATGCATTTCTCCCTGGCTCTGCCACTCGAAGAACTGGGGGCTTAGGAGCTTTGTCTTTCTTGGACGGCTGGACAAACATATTTAGCTGAAAAGCTTTCGGAGACGAGAGGCTGCAGCTCCAGACGTTGGGTGTCGGAGGGCTTAGAGTCGGCTTTAAGATGAGTCCAGTCAAGATGCTTATGTTGTTGTGGCTGTTGTTTTAGTCTCATGTGGCTCTCGCAAATGGTTGTGGGCAATAACTTTACGCTCGTTAATTATTTTTTGCTTATCAGTGGACCTAAGGAAGGTTTTCAAATGAACAAGACTATGATAACTAACTTCTTAGTTGTGGTTTGTAGGCAATAATTGAACTTCCATGAAGAAAGTCTCTGATCAGTTCAATTGAGTGTAAATCAAATTGCTCATCACTCAGTAGTAACAGACCCATTTTGCTTCTTGTATGAAAATAAATTAATATATTTTCCCCCTATCAGTTTTTTAAAATAAATAAATAAAATATGTAATATGATGATTAAATTATCATTTATGTATATGTGTGTTTAATTTATATACGTGTCATGCATATATGTAGCATACGTCTTTAAGAAATTGTGCATATGTATATTTCTAGATTATGGGTTTTTTTTTTTTATGATGATTGGTCAGTATTGGATAAACTATTTAATCACACATTATCTGTCATTTAGTTCATTTTTATTAATGATAATTTAATAACACTGGTAGTGCAATTTTTAAACCGCTAGTTTGCTGCTCTTCTGGAGGGTCTTTTAGCACTTGTCAGGCTAGGAAAACCAGCTAGACTGGCAGAAGTCCGTTAAGACCAGCAAACCAGTTTAGGCTGGTTAAAGCAGTTTTATTTCATAAGAGGGAACTACTTCAAATTATTATTAACTTGTATCTTGGCTGCATTTTCGCAGTAGCTTCCCCAAGACTGATCTAAACACTCTTAGCGTTGCAATGTGCACTAGGACGTGAGAAACAACATGGCACAGGAACGACGGCTGGGGTTTGGAAGCGAGGGGTATGGTGTCTCGGGAGCAGGAAGTCAAGTGTGCTCACTGAAGCATGCTAACGCAGCCTGCTAAAATGTGCCTGTTTGAGGCAGGCTATTGTGCCTGCTGAAGTCCTGCTGCTGCCAAGTCAACCCACACGCTTCTTCAGAGTGACTCAGTAACCCTCATACAACATTTATGTAATACTCAAGCTTTCCTAGTCTTCTCTTCTACCTCCTACCCAGCGCCACAGGGGGACCCAGACGTCTCGCCCACCTCTTAGCTCCCTGTATCTCCCCTTCGATAATGTGAATGCCTCACTCCTGCTGTGACGGACAACCTTAGCGCAAGAAACACTTATAGAGAAATATGTTCAGAGGAAAGCCGATGTCAGCCACTGTGGAACAAGATATTTCTGTCAAAGGAACGTGCGACAGGCACTGAGGCCTATTGACCACACCTGCTAAAGTGGCTCGGATACTATTTATGCATCATGGCTTTTACATTACTGGACGGCTAAGTTTAGTATGCAGAAGGTCAAAACTTATTCCCCATTTGGGCGCAGGTTTACATCCCCTGGGACCTGCTAGATAACTTTTTTGCAAGCTCATTTGCAAGTAATATACATAAATGCATTGTTTAATGCATGCATAAATACATGTATGTATGCATAAATATTGTCACGTTAAATGCAGAAAGAGATCAGTAGTTAAGCTTTTTTTTGTAATCTTATTAGATAAAAATGCATTTTTCAAAACTTTATTCATTCAATTATTCTTCCATATCATTTTGGATTTATTTTTAGCTACCCATGGATCATGCATACAATCTCATTTTTTTTTAGATTTGTTTTTGTCAAACAATTAATCGCATCCAAAATAAAACTTTTGTTTACATAATATTTGTGTGCATTGTGTATATGTATTATGTATATATAAATACACACACTTACAGCATATATATATATAATATATATATAATATCATAAACAAACATACACATACGTGTGTGTATTTATATATACATAATAAATATACACAGTACACGCATATTATGTAAATAAAAATGTTTATTTTGGATGCGATTAAATGCAATTAATCGTTTGACGTCATTACTTATTTATGTTTTTTAAACATCCTTTTATAAGGCAGTTTATTTATTTATTAGTTTTGTATTATTTATCTTTTCTTTTAGATGCCCATGAATCATGCATATGACTATTTTTATTTTATTTTGTTTATTATATTTTCTTAATGTATCAAACTGCATGGTAATGTTTTTGTAACATATCTTTATTTATTTATTTTGTATATATATATATACATATTTATTTATTTATTTATTTATTTAATTATTTAATTATTATTATCATTATTATTGTATTTTTTATTTTATTTTTTTTTTTTTTTTGCTGCATTTTCCATCAACATGGCTTTTGAGAAGAAAACGTGGCACTTTTTTTTCTTTATCAACATTAGGGACCTAGAGTTTTACAGTCTGTTTATTTGAATGTTGTTATCGGCATCAGATCTAGCACTACATCGCCATCTTCCGCCAAATGTAAGTGGATGATGTCAAACAGTTTTTACTGAAATGAACAATATACCCAGTCAAACAACATGGCAGTGTGTTTTAGATTGTGTGATTGGTTTTCTGAGGTCTAGAGTGCTGGTTTAGATGACAAATGGCAGACTGGAAAGCCAAACGTTTGGTCTTGCATAAGTCCATAAGTGGAAAACATAACAAACCAAAAGGGCAATGTAATCAGTCGGAGGTCAAGAGCCTGGTAGAGGGGAACAGTTCCTAGTCACAACAAAGCTACGAATTGCACCGCTGTCACGCTGAGAAAAAACTGCGAAAACACCTTCCCTCATTCTGATTTTTCCCACCAGGACTTAAGAGCCTCACAGTAACAATTAGGACGTCATAACATCTCCCGTCATGAACAAAAATCTCCAGACTGCTCTGGGATACCAGATGGCTCTAGTATTTTGTGTTAGGAGAACAAAGAAGTTCTGTAGTATGGCAAAACAGAAACGGAGACACTGGCACACTGACAGTCCAGCCGGGCAATTCAGGCGACAGATCGCTGCCTGCGCACTCACTGTGGTTATTGTGTGTTTGAATAAACTTCAGTGCTGCTTTACTCTGATGCTTTATCTTTATTCAAAATAATTTGCTTGGGGTTTTAAGTTACAAAAAGAACAACAAAGCATAAAACATAGTTGTACAGTGATACAATTCTATGGAGTTATTCAATATTTCAAGTTAAATGAATGGTTCACCCAGAAATTGGCTGAAAATGTACTCCTTTCTCTTCAGTGAATGGGTGCCATCACAGCTGGTAAAAACATCACGCAAATCCAGAAGTAATCCGCATGAGTCCAGTCCACCAATCAACATCTTGTGAAGTGAAAATCTGTAAGAAACAAATCTATCATTTAGGACTTTTAACTTTAAATCATCACTTCTGGCTAAAATTGAGTCTATAATAGGGATTGTACGGTTCATGAAAAAAACCCTGAACCGTTCGGTTTGCTTGTCTCGGAGCATGCATGCTTCGCATGGTTCGACGGTTCATGACATGCGCAATGTAGCCTCGTGCCCCTTTTTCAGCGAGTACACCAAAAACCTGACAAATAGCGCCTAATTACTGAACTAAGATATTTATCACATGTGATTGTGGTAATACTGTCAAAAACACACAGCGTTAAACACAGGTGCTTGTGTCTAAAGAGAAAAATGTGCCACAGTATATTAGACGCGTGCAGCTCTTAAAGGGACAGAACTAAACATGCCGCCGCTTATCATTAAAGGGATAGTTCGCTCAAAAATTATAATTGTGTCATTATTTACTCACTTACATGTTGTCCCAAACCTGTAGTCATTTCTTTCTTGTGCTGAAGACAAAATAATATATTTTGAGTAACCAAACAGTAGCTGGTCCTCACTGAATTTAATACAATGTTCAACAGAAAAAAGAAACTCATTCAGATAAAAAGGAGCTGAGAGAGAGTAAATGATGGATGTAGTGTAGAAGTAGTGTTTCACCTTTCAATAATGCTGAATACACCTACTCTTCCTGAAAATTAAAAGCACTGTTTGTTTTATTCATATTATGGTTCGAGTACCAACGATAAAATGACAAAGATTTTTATCTTTGCTCATTTTGGCCTAAATTTCTGCGCTTCTTGATTTTATACTTTGTTACCATTAAGAAAATTGTTTTTAATAAAAAAAGCCAAATTGGTTTGTCTGTACTGCTCAGACAACTGCAAAATAATAAAATCAATGACAAAGAATCATCGTAATATGATATTTTTGCCATACTGCCCACCCCTAGCTCTGTAATTTGCTAAATAGTCTTAAAAAAACAACTTGAAAAAGAATCGGGATAAAAATCGTGAATCGTGATTTTCCCCAGAAAAAAATCGTAATATGACATTTTTCCAAATCGCCCACCCCTACCGTACAGAACCGAAAACCGTGACCCTAAAACCGTGATACAAACCGAACCGTGGGTTTTGTGAACTATGCCACCCCTATTCTACATTATTGCTGTGAAATCCTGCTTAGAACTGTTTAAGACGGTTTGGGCTGGTAAAATCCACTTTATCTGTGTATATTTCTTTCCTGATTCAGGCAAAACGGCCTTTACAGGACTCATATTTTAGTGGTTTCGTGTAAAAAAAACCACATTGATAGATTTCAAACAAGCAGATTTTGTTGTTAATTGGTGGACTGGAGTGGTGTTGATTGCTGGTGGATTTTTGGGATGTTTTTATCATCTTTTTGAAGTCTGGTTCTGACGGCACCCATTCACTGTAGATGATCCATTGCTAAGAGTGATGTTCTCTAAATCCATTCTAATAAAAAAACAAACTCATCCACACTTACATTTCTGGGAGAACTATTCCTTGAATGGATTTAAGGATTGGGCTTTCAAGCTCCAAAAAGAATAAAAAAGTACTCGGACAGTAATCAAATTGTATGAGTTACTCAATATTTAAATTTGAATGCAATTAACATGCAAATATGTAAAAGAAAACCAAAATCAAAGATTCTACTAACTTAAAGAAATAGTTCACCCAAAAATGAATCATTGTTTAATGTAGTTCCAAACTTTTATGATATTCTTTGTTGTGCTGGACAATAGAGGATATTTTAAAAACAGTTGTAACAAACCTGTTTTGGTCACCATTGAAGGAGGTCAATGGTGACCCAAAACAGCCTGGTTACAAACTCTACAAAATTTTACTACGGTGTGTGCTATGTATTTCTTGGAAATGTTCAGTTTCACTGAAAATCTTCCCAAATGTTATTTGAGTTCACGGGTAACTTGCCAATTCAGGATGCATTGCACCAGGTGTTAAACACCAACTATTTCTTGACAAATGTGGATGAGAACTTGCTTTGTTTGCAGTTTGAGTACCACACAACTTGTTCTCTTATGTAATGCTCTAGACGGATTGAGCTTCCAGACACGGAGAGATGTAGTGTACAAACACCTCGTTTTTGGGCGTCTTTCTCAGTGTTTCAGAGTTACCGGAGAAGCTTCGGCGGACCTTGTTGTCGTCGCTCTCCTCTGGGGTTTTAGTTTAGCTGTGTAGTTGTGGGTAATGGAGTGGACTTGCGTGCAGTACTGGTTCTGCTAAACACCCAATGCTTCCAGTGGGCACTATAGCTGAAGGGATTACAACTTGAAAAGTGCTGTTGACAAAAGCTGAAAGCTGTTTTCTGTTTATGTTCTCCTCAAGTGAAAAAAGGACCCAGGTTATACGCTCTCCAGTCAATCTGTTGGCTTACCCAGCCGTTGGGTATTTCACAGCAGGTCTGTCAAAAGCTCAGTCAGGGCCAGACATATATAAAGGCCCAGAGGTTCTGTTTCTCTCTTTCTCTCTCTATAGGTCATTTTCCCATTGGCTTATCATTTTTCACAGTGCTCAGCAGTAAACATCACCAAACCGTATAAGAAATGGAATTACTTTTCAGACATTAATTTTGAATTACCTGGCATTATGTTACTGGCGGCGCACTATTAAATTGACCGTTTTAGAAATAACTTTTATACAAAATAGTACAATGATTATTTGTGGTGCAGTAATGCTGTGGTATGGTTGCTTTCCAAGAGCAGGAAAACCTATTCTATTCTATTTTATTCTATTCTATTGTGAACCACATGCCAAGACTAGTAACTTTTATTTATTCATTTATTCATTCATTTAACTTGCATGCACTTACTTACTAATTACTAATATATTTATTTAGTTTATTCAAGGTCTTGTGAATTTTTGATCTGCTGAATTACAGTAATTCTACAACTTTTAAACATTTTATTATTTTTTGGTACCTCTGCAGTGTTAGAGGCTGCTGTACAGACTTATGTATAATCTTATAATCTATGATGTGATCTGTTATTTGATCGTTTTGTTAGCCTTGCCCTGCACATGCTGGACCTGACCCTGAATGATTTCGGCTCGATAAATCACTCCCACAAGGTCACTGCTCACTGTGCTAATGGCCAGTGTTGAAATAGATTTCAGTCATATCAAAGTAGTTGCCTTGAGTGAGAATTAGCTGTACTGTAAATATTGCATACCTTTTTTGTTCATTCAGCTCCCCTCTGTCTTTTTTCACTTTAATTTGTTCTCCACCTCTTCGTGTCTTAACATCCTTCTTACTAAAGTTAGCTTACATGCAGGTCTGCTTCACGCGTTCCTATATTCAGACGGCACAGATTTGAGGCCGAAGGTGAACTCTGGTAAAATGTAGAGGCAGACAGCGAATCTCAGACCTATTTTACCCACGACAGAGCCGTCACAGAGAGAGTGCTGAATACAGATGAGTCTCTCTTTCTCGGTCTGTTTCTCTCTCTGTCTCTGTCATCATCTCTCTCCGTTTCTGTCATTTTCTCTGTCGCTCTGTCTCTAATCCAAAGCCCTTATATAAAGATGGATAAAAGATTCATGAGATTGAGAATTTCAAAGAAGTAGCTAATTAACATTATTATCTTTCATCTTAGATTTAATATATATTCATGTATTTGGCAGATGCTGTTTTCCAAACCGACTTTTAGTGCATACCAACTGTGCATTTTACCAGAATGTGTGTCCCGGCGGGAACCAAAACTATCAATGATAATAATAATAACAAATAATTTTAATGTAATATGCATGAAATGTCAATTTTTTTCCCCCTTTATTTGTTTTTTATTATAATTTCTAGGTTACTTTTTGTTATGCTTTTCTAATTTTATTAGGGGCAGAATTAATCAGCCTGTGCATTAAGTTAAATAGTAGTATATATATATATATATATATATATATATATATATATTAGGGATGTAACGGTATCAAAATACCACGGTACGGTAATACCTCGGTATGAACGGCACGGTACGGTATTTATTGAATAATTTACATAAACAACAAAACTAAT
>JAUMHQ010000046.1:12416804-12431399 GCA_032361165.1 Enteromius paludinosus
TCTCTCTCTCTCTCTCTCTCTCTCTCTCTCTCTCTCTCTCTCTCTCTCTCCCTCTCCCCCTCTCTCTCTCTCTCTCTCTCTCTCTCTCTCTCTCTTTCTCTCTCAAACAGAACATTTGGCCGCTCTAATCAAACTGAACAGCCTTGGATTTGCTCAAGAGCGCACAGGGTCTCTGTAACCATCATTATTAAGCTTCAGAGGTTACGGCTGATGACCATCTGGATAAGAGATTTTTCTCTTTGACGTACGAGTAAGCGATCCAATATTTCCAAGAATTTTTGTCTTTTTTTTTATTTGGACAGTCGTGTCTCTTTCTCTCTCACAGCAGGAGACCAATATGATGAATGGATGTTTATGAGTGCCATCATGTTGGATTCCTAACAGCAGTAGGCACTGGGTTGTTGGGCAAAACTCTCTCCCTGTGTAACTCATGGTCATTAACACAATACATTAAGCGCTAAACCACCTCCTGTCTTCATCTTTTATGCTGCTGTAACATGATAAACCAAATATGACACATTTTTACAGTGTTTCCATTGCTCACTGGGGGGGCTTCCAAGCAAGTCAGTCAGCAAAAGTTCCGAAAATAGGAAGCTTGTCATGAGGTATTTGCATCACATAGAGTGGTCGACTTGGTTAAACCTATATATTTATAGGATGTGTCTTGAATGGCTTACTCTTTTAGAGTCATCTTTGGAGTGTATTTCTAGACCATAAACTATAATAATAGCCATAAAACTATATTACATGGAGGTTAAGAGCCAGAGATCAGTGTTTATGGTGAACTTGAGTCGATGGGTAATTATTTTCTTCCGTTCAGGTTAGGTTTCTCCTTCGCTCCTGCTAGCCCTGTTTACTCTCATCTCACCTCTGAATTATTCAGCTTAAGAACACTCTTAACCTACACACACATATGTGCCCCGAAACCCAGCCGCACATACAGGGCTATTTAAAGCCTTGTCATAGATGGGAAATGGATGTTGGGATCCCGAAGAGTTCCATTATTGCTACGGTGACGGATGATGGAATACCTTTGTTTTGCGACTGCTTTTCCTCCTTTTTTTATTTAAATCTCGTGTGCCTTTCTGAAAATGACAAGGTTATAGGCCTAGTGGTTAGTGCGTGTGCTTTGACATGTCGAGTCATTGTGCTCAAGTAGGAAATGTGAGGTCAAGTCTCGGTAGCAACCACTTTCCCATCCGTTTATCCCTTTTTCTCTCACAGCTGCACTACAGTCGCTTTCAAAAATTGGGGAAAATATAAAAAAAAAATCACAGAGTTAATAAGTTTTTTTGTTTTGTGTGTTAGGTAAAAGTCCTTTTAGATCATTTTTAGTCATTTTAGATGGATTTTTAAACAAATAGTTAAAAAATAAGTTTCAAGTGTCCTTGTTAAGCATTTTTTTGTTTGCAGTTTTTAAATAAATAATTAAATTAATATTAAAAATAAAAACATTACATATTTGAGATTTTTTAACAATAATATTTGACATTTAATATGTAATTTTCTTTTGTAATATCCTCTATAATAATTCTATATTACAAAAAAAAAATCTATATATATTAAGTATTTTTTCTTAAATATTTTAATTATCCATCTATCTGTCTGTCTGTCTGTTTATCTCTCTATGGTGTTAAACATACAGAAAAAATAAAAAAAAAAAAAGGTAGTTGCTTCTTGGGGGTGTCTTGTAATATATTGATTTATTTATTTTTAAATAGTAACTTGACTGTAACTGAGTAGCTTGTAGCTCAGCATTAAATTTGCTTTCTAAGCTTTATCAATAAGTCATGCCGTGCACATATTTGGTTTGTCTGCCTTTCATATTTCATAGTTTTTAACTATGCACTCAAATCAAAGTGTGCGGCTAACTTAATCCATGTGTTTAATGTTCTGTCCTCTCTGACTGTGCCTGAGATGAATGTGTCGGGTTGACAACAGGTTCGATTCTCGCCTATAACGGTTAGAGATACTTTATTGATCCCTGAGGGGAAATTTAGTCAGTGGTGTAGCACGAACCACACTGGATAATGAAGGTCTCCAAACGAAATCTGTAAAAGCAGAGAATGTGTGTATTTCTGATGTATTTGCGACCCCTCCCATGTCTGAGCGGACCTGTAAATCCCAGCCAGAGAAGCGCTCGGCTCAGCTCGGTCGAGATCTGTGCTGATGAAAGCGTGCAGTCCAAGAGTTTATGAGCATGATCATTATAGTGCAAGCCAGAGGGCTTCAAAACAATTTTACTTTTGTCCTGCACACTGGACAGTTTTAATGGCTTCATCACCATTTTATAGACAGGCTGAGATTGCGAATCCTCAAATTGCCATTTCTGTCGACCTCTTTCTCGCTGTTTATTTGTGTGCGCCTCCAGTCTTGTGGACGGGAATTTCTTGTAATGTGTGTTTTGTATGTGTGTGCATTCAGAGGAAGGTTTAAAATACGTTGCATTTTGTTGAAAGTAACTAATTACAGTGCAGCATTATTGCTTCTCTTCTCTTCTTGTTCTGTTTCTCTTTTTCTATGCCAGACGCCCGCAGTGTAGACACTGAGTCATGTGGATCTGTAGGACGAACACGTGACCATGTTATGGGAACAAGATGATTAGGAATCCAAGCATGAAATCTGTCTTCTATAAGAAGAAAGTATAACTCACTACTGTGAACTAGAGCTACATTTTGCATGCAGATACAATATTTATTAATTAGTAATAAATAATAAATAAATCTATTTTTTTTTTCAATTTCACATTCATCAATCGATCAGTCGATCAAAATGATAATAAATAAATCCCATTAAAACATGTTTAAATATTTAGATTCAAGCATTTACTGTAGTTGGATCGAATAATAAGGACATCTATTAAAACATACTCAATTTCAGAGATAAAGAGATATTTCAATATAGTTTTATACTGCTCAAAATTTTGGGATGTAAAATGAATTGATCGATTGATTAATTGTTTGATTAAAAAGTCTTAATTTATTTATAAAGAAGCATCTTATAAGGTTGCAATTATTTAATCAAAATACAGTAAAACAGGAATATTGTGAAATGTTATTTAAATATTATCTAAAATGTGATTTATATTTAATAAGTTGAATTTTTAGCAGAAATTAGTTGTGTCTCGTGATTCTTCATCTAAAATTTATTCCATGTTTCTTATTCCTAAAATCAATTTAAAGCAGTTGTGTTGCTATTATTGATTGATTAATTGATTTGAAAAATATTGTATATATTGTATCAGTACCATTGTACTGAGGCGAGTGTAACGCCATGACGCAGCTGTTCTGCGGAGTTCAAACATGGCGTGTACCGAGCAGCAACAGTCGTTCGACTCTGCTGTTGCAGCTGTTTTGAGAAATTTTCATGACAGGTTTTCTTTGAAAACGGAGCAGAAGTAATTAAAGTAAGTAAAGACATTTACCTACTGCTTTAATGAAGCTAGCTACAATTGGTTACTGTGGCTTCAGGTTTCGTCGCTACGCATACGTTATCGGAATGATTGGTTGTAGATTTGTCCAGTAGTATACAGAGGCGTCTAATGGATGCAGGTTAGACGCCTCTCAGAAGGCGGGTAGTAAGGCAGCTTGGCCAGACTAAGCTCCTATGAGCTTTACAGTCGCGGAAGCCAGGCTATATATTGTATATACATGTTTCATAAACTGGATACGGTTTCCTTTATTTTTTTAAAATGACAGAATTCATTTTAAATAGAAATAGGCCTATTTGTAGTATGTCTTCACTAAAACTTTTTATTAATTTACTGACCCCAAACTTTTAAATGGTAGTGAGTATCATCATAAACCAATGCGTGTTTGCATTAGTAACTCTTCTTATTATAGTGACTGAAAAGATACCATTGCATTATGCCAAATGCCCACAGCGATTATGACCGTGCTAGTGTTGATGCGAGAGCGCGTGTCCGTGCATGCGTGCGTATTATATTATGTGCAAATCTCTGATGGTATAACACAGTTCGAGATGTGATATATGAGCTGGTACTCGGCTCTGTCTGCCGTAGCCTGTGGCGTGAGTCGGGTTGAGTGATTGTGGTCATTTCAGCAGACAGAGAGACAAGCGTCCCTAGCCCAGGCTGGGGAGGGCCCAGCGTCCTGCTGTATTAATGGCAGCACCGTGCCAGATTGGACGGGTCCATCTAATACAGATAAATCATCATTACAGAGGTGTGAGGGTGGAGGGGTGGGGAGTTGCTTTGGCAGTAAGGAGGAAAAAAAAGGGGGCTTTCATTTGTGCCCAGGATCTCTGTAAACTCATTCATCATGCCAGCTATGTTACACTCCCACCCCTCCACACTAGTCCCACCTCTCTCTTCTCACTTCTCTCTCTCATCCCTCCTTCTTCTCCTCCAGAGCAATGCCTTCCAGCTCTGCCGTCTCTGAGGAGGCGATACACTCCTCCTGCCTGTTCTCATCAAACCTGGCATGTTTAAAGACAACATACATTTGTATTTATATTTGATATGTGTTGATTTTTTTAAATCTTTATATGTAAAAATAAATATAAATGGATATGTTTATAAAATAGAAGGAGATGACAGAGCTGGAAACCAACTGTATTTTTTTTTTTTTTAATATCTTTAAATAAACATAATAACATAAATATTGATAATTAAGCAATATTATTTAAAAAAAAGTAAATAAATACATCTCTTTAAATAACTGAAAGTGGTGCATATATTATATATATATATATATATATATGATTACGCAGTATTATGAAAATATTTTTTCTTTCTCTCTCTCTTTAAATAACTGAAAGTTGTGCACAGTAAGCCTGAAGACAATTATTAAGGAAACTGAAATGGTCAATTTCTATTTCATGTTGTCTTTTTAAGATGAAAAGCGTAAATGGGGGGGGCGGAATTTTTTACCCAGTGTCTGACAATCACCGTCTCTTTAAACTACCGGAAAGAACAATTCAACCTGATGCAATCAAAAGAGGTAAAATGACAGTATGTATAATTAAACGTGGAGATATGAAATTGCTGTGAAAAATCATGACAGATGTGTCATGAAATGGAAATTGCACTGTTCTGAAGCACTATTTTGATTTACTACAGTTACGGACATTATTTCTGCTTTTTATCTTGTTTTCTCTAAATTATATTTTGAATCGTGATGTTGCGTGGAAAGTTACATTCGTCCCGTGGATGTCTGCTCGCATTAATCTTACATTTAACCAATATAAATCGTGCGTGAGGCAGTATTTTAGAAGAGCGGAATTAATTCTATTGAAGTGGATTTGCTTGAATGAGCGAGTCAGCTACAGATGGCTTTTTATGATTGCTTTTTTATTATTTGTTCTTAGCGTTCCCTGCTTTATTAAATTAAACAATGTCTTTTCAATGTAACATTAAAGGAGTAGTTCACCCCAAAAATAGATTTCTGTCATCATTTACTCACTCTCATGTTGTTCTGAACACTTATGACTTCCTTTATTTCTTCCAAAAGAAGGACTTCTGAATAATGCAACTTGCCGCTCTTTTCTGTGCAATTAAATGAAAACTGGAGCTTTCAAAGTAAAAAATGATAAAACAGCATTATGAAAGTTTGACTATGACCTTATATTCCAAGTCTTCTGAAGCTTTGCGAATGAAATTTAAGCTCTTCTAGCTCTTCTCCTTGCCTAATTTGTGAAAGAGGTAGCGGAGTCCATATCGTTCTAGAATGAATTATTGTTTTGAACTGAATCATTTCAGTGAACTTGATGACTGGACTTAAATGACAAAATGTTCATCGAAATCTGTTACGCTATTTCAGAGGATGGACAAATATAGTGCATATGAGAGGAATTGAACATTTTGTGTTTCTTGGAAGAAAAGCAAGCTAGATTTGGATAAGCATGAGTAAATAATTTTCAGTTTTGGGGGGAACATTTCTTTTAAAGGGATGTTGTTTCAGTGAATTGATATCTCTTTCTGAATATAAAAGAAGATATTTTGAAGAACGTGGCTGGTTGTCAAAAAAAAAGAAAAGAAAAGAGCAACTGTTTGGCTACCAACATTCTTCAAAATATCTATCAAATACAGGTCTGGAACAACTTGAGGGTGAATAACTGGCGACAGATTTTTCATTTTTGGAGATTTATTTCAAACGTGATGTGCTTTTCCTCACATACATTCGGTTTTTTTTTTGGAAGTAGAGATTATACTGTTTTTGCCAACACTTCACGCATCGATTTTTTTTTTTCCTTCTGGCTTTCAAGCTGCCACACTGACTTTGATCCATCATTCTTCAGATTTGATTTACTCGAATTTCCCCTTTTCTCTGTTTCTGCTTTCATAACGCACACAAACAGCAAACTTATACACACATCCTGATAGCCCATCTTACGATTTCAATGTTTGCTTGGATCAGACTCTTATTCGGTAAGGGTCCGTGTCTGAGAAACCCTCTAGAGGCCACACACTTAGACAAAACAAACAGCGCCCACACAGGTACACACACACACACACACACACACACTTCCTGTACTGATACCGTAACTTTACACAGCCCTCAAGAGCCCACTCGTAAACCTTGTATTTGTTTCCCTCTCCCACGGCTGTGGCCCCTCAAGAGAATTCTGGGATATCGTAGGATGGATCATTCGGTCAGCTTGCTATGTTAAAAGGCAGAGATTACCCACAGGGCCATGCGGTGGTGTGCCTGTTATCCAGCTTGAACAGTGAACTGAACGGTTCAGGCAGCAAGCGATCACGTACGGGCAACATGACCCTACTTTTACCTCACAGCTGTCCACTGCTGGGACTGAGGGACTTAGATTGGATCAGTAGTGAGGTATCAGGCTTTTAACTGCTTGGACTGTACATGTTTGGACAGATATGGTTAAATCAAACATTAAATCATTTACTCACCCTCATGTTGTTTCAGACCTTTATGACTTTTTGTTGTCTTCTGTAAAACACAAAAGAAGATGTTGACACTGCTCTTTTCCATACAGCGGCAACCAACAGTGACCAGGGGGCAAACAAACTCCAAAAATGAACATAGACTTCTGAAGTCAACTGTTGGCTTTGTGAGAGGAAAAGTTACTGAAAGTGTTTGAAAGTTGACTTTGATTGAGAGTCTTGCCCTCTGCCACAGCTGTCAAAACTCATTCACGTTTGCAATTCAAATATTCTGTGTGAAGATGAACGAATGGGATGAGGACGAGTAAATTATGACAGATTTTTCATTGTAGGGTGAAGAAACCTTCTTATCTAACATTTTAAAATATCATGCTTTTTCTCACACATTGCAAATGGGTCTTCCTTTGTGAAAAAATGCTGATGTTTTAGAAGGGAAGGATCTCTGAGGGCATCATCATATTTGAGTGTGGTTCTTGGCATCAAAATATCTGAATATCTCTGTTTTAATGCATCAAGCTGTCAGATCCTTTTTGTAACTTTTCGTTTTTAGACTGTACGGTCCACATCCATCAGCAGACCTGTATTCAGCAACAGTTTGAACTCAATTGCCACGTTTCACGATCTGCCAGTGGTGCTGCTTTACCAGGGTTGCAGGAGGGCAGCCATATACTGCTCCACTTACTTCTAATTGTAATTCGATAGCGTATAATCTCAAATTTGTTACGCATCACATTTTATAATATGGTAATATTGTAATGGTAAGTGTCTGGCCGCACTTGGCCTGGACCGTAGCAGATGGCAGCAGCTTCCTCGCCCACCTCAGGTGATTAGGGAGACAGATTTTGTGATCTGAAACGCGGAAAGAGAGGCCATAAAGGTTTCATCAACTCAGAGACAGAAAAAAAAAAAGTTTCAAAGTGATGTTGTGTTTAAAAGCTTGTAGATGTTTTTTTGGGTGGGGAATATGGGGTTGGAGAGGTTTCTGGAAACTCAATTTGTATCAATATTTTATGAAAGGCAGAAACCTGTCTGAGTCCAGACCGTGGTTCCACATCGATAGCATCAAATGGACCAGCAGTGATATTTCTCATCTCTATTCCACTTCAGAAAGCACCTCTTGCAATTTTAAGTTGAAACAAGGGTTTTTCACACCATTGACCTGAAAACAGAAAGTTCTCTGGGTACTAAAATGCACATTACTGTGTATAAAATATTTGCCAATTGACAAGAATTATTCATCATTACGCCACTGAGTGGAGACGAGTATCTTTTTGTGTGGTATAAATAATTGAATTGTCTCTTTTATAACAGTATTCAAACAATACTTGCTGTTTTTGGTGCTTTTAAATGTGGAGTTCAAGACAAGCGACAAAATAATGCTTGTTATGTAATAAGGTAGTTTTTATAATGTGTGTAATTTTAATAATGTATAATTTTTTTGCTATTGTTCTTTTTTGTTGTGCTAAACCTCAAATTGTTTTTCTTTTCCAGTGGGAGGAAGTAAGCGGCTACGACGAGAACCTCAACACCATCCGAACGTACCAGGTGTGCAACGTCTTCGAGTCGAACCAGAACAATTGGCTGCTCACCACCTTCATTGCACGACGTGGAGCTCAGCGCATCTACGTGGAGATGCGTTTCACCGTCCGAGACTGCAGCAGCATCCCGCGGGTGCCTGGATCCTGTAAGGAGACCTTTAACCTCTACTACTACGAAACGGACTCCGTCATCGCCACCAAAGGTACAGCGTTCTGGATGGAGGCTCCATATTTGAAGGTGGATACCATTGCAGCAGACGAGAGCTTCTCACAGGTGGATTTTGGGGGTAGATTGATGAAAGTGAACACGGAGGTGCGAAGCTTTGGTCCGTTGTCAAAAAACGGCTTTTATTTGGCGTTTCAGGACTACGGCGCATGCATGTCCCTGCTGTCTGTCCGTGTGTTTTATAAGAAATGCCCTAGTGTGGTGCAGAACTTTGCAATATTTCCAGAGACCATGACTGGGGCAGAGAGTACCTCGCTGGTGATTGCTCGCGGGATGTGCATCCCGAATTCTGAGGAAGTGGACGTACCGATTAAGTTGTATTGCAATGGCGATGGGGACTGGATGGTTCCGATTGGGAGCTGCACCTGTAAAGCAGGATTCGAGCCAGATAACGGGAATGTCTGTCGAGGTAAGATGTTGGATTTTTAAGTGTTGATCTTTGGTTAACTAATGTATAAGTGCTGTTAAGCATTTTTACATAAACATAACATATTTTTCTTAAATATATGCATGTGTGTGTATTTATATGCATCATAAACATGCACAGTACATACTCAATATAGTGTAAATGAAAACTTTGTTTGGAAGCAACTCATTATGATTAATTGTTTGACAGCACTAATAATTGATAGGTGGTTTAAATGGATTTTTCAGTTGGTCTTGCTCTCACTGACAAGATTCTTCTTGGCTGAAAGTGTATGATTTTCCATTTTATTCCATAGGTTTATTCTGGTTTGGAGCTTGTTTTCCTCATGGATCGGTATTTTATAGCCTTAATATGTGTCAGCAATATGTTTTTTTTTTTTAATTGGAGTATGATCAGAGGCTTCTCGCCGGATAATCTAGTAGACAAGTGTCAAAAACAGCTTCCAAAACCCAGCATTTGCTGTCGACCCAGGGACTAAGCTGGTCTTCCTTCTTGAGCTCTAGATCAAGGAGTTTCTGCAAGAGCTTTGACGAATGAACTTCCTGTCGATTCAGTTGTGAGATGCACAGATTTGTGATTATTTGAGAAGATTTCCATGCAGATTTCCAGTTTGAGTTGATTTATTTTGGATTAATGTGGCAATGTGCACACATCAAGAGACAGCAGAATGTGGTGTTCAAAGTCAAATGGGACCATTTTTGAATTTGTCCTTTAAAATGACATATCGGTCAATTTGGCCACTCAAGGCCAGTGCCACATCGGCTCCCTCAGGACCAAATGTGTTGAAAGACGATAAGATTGATTGACAGCCATCTGTCTAGATCAATGAACAGATACAACACTTAATGTGGGAGGGCCACTGGTGCCTCTACACAGAAATACCCACATGCACAGGTGGCAGCCTTGTTAAGTTCACTGGCATCCTCAGGCAAGGTCTTCTTGTCAATTGAGAGATGGTCATGATGATCATATAGTCCAGGTTAAGACCTGTTTCCGACTGCAGAAATCCCTCAAAAGTTGGCCTTTGCAAACTTGAAATTAATTTTACACAGTGTCCAAAACCCACGTGCAATGTGAACAATTTGGACCCAACATTTATTTGATTTAACTATAGTTAAAACATGCTTGGATATTACACATATCTGGGTCTTTAAATGCACAAATACCTTTTGTATGGGAACAAAACAAAAAGTAACGATTTTATTCAACTGCTCTTCAACACTCTTCTATGTTAGCATCAGCACAAGGATGCATTTTCTATGTGTTAATTCCACTTTGATTTGAATGAAAACACTGCATCTTTGTGGAGTGACTGACACAAATTGTTGAATAAAGTGGTTTCTTTATGTACAAAAAGTATTCTTCATAACGTTATGGTTAAACCAAAGATGACGGATGTAGTATTCAGATAATGGCAGTCGTCAGTCTTGGCAGTCAATGGGACAGTCACAAGTCTTTGGAGCACAATTTAGGATATTTCGGATGGAAACGGTTTTCATCCAAAATATCTTAAATTGTGTTAGGAAGACAAAACTTTTAGGGATTCGGAACAACATGGGGGTAAATGATTAACGACTACAATTTAATTTCGGGGTGTAACTGTAAATGGACAGAAGCATTTGCTGGAAATGACAGAAAAATGCTGAAAATGTTGGGCTGAAACCGTGTCGTGTTGCGGCGGTTGAGGAAACGGTGTTGAATGTCTTCTGGAATGCTATGTGATCTGTAAGAGGTGATGAAGTTGTCATAAACTTTGAAGATTAAAGGCGGTTGAGGTTGTTAGTGTCTGGTGTAAAGTCTGTCAGCTAGATGTGGCCGCGGTTTTTAAAAGCCAGTGTGTTAGCGGATTAACGATTTCGCACACAGCAAGTCACCACTAATTACTGCCGCTTTGATCTGTGAGTTCCCATAAAGGCTTTTGATGGGCTAATATATTGCAGTCTGAACATGCACACACATGCACACACACATTGCATTCTTATAAAGTTTCCATAAATTCCCTGGGGTTGATTTTACCAGCGCAGGCAACCTGGGGTAATAAGTATTCTTTTAATGTTCATTAGTCTGTTTTTGTTGATGGCCGTCTGGATCCAAACCTCCACACCCCCCTCTGCTTTCATTGGTCGATTTGGACCTGGAGAGGGTGATTAGAGGTTGATTAGTGTAATTGGTCTTTTGGGTTAATGAAGGTGTCTGAGCTATTATAAATGTGTCTCAAAGGAAGCCTGAACAGCTTTACATCTTGGAAGGGATTGTTGCATACTACTTACTGCATACTGCACAATATGCACTGTATGCTACCTACTGTTTTATTGATATAAAGCAAACAATAGTATGTTAGTTGTTACATGATTTCATTATGTTTGTCAAATAACCCAATTAGGACACTGTATAATTTAGTGAGCAATGTCCAACTGATTATTAGAAGTAAAGAATGCATATTTTAACAACAAATTAAATAAAAATTAAATTAAAAATGTATTTTATTTATTTATTTATTTTTGCAGTGGAACACATTGCATTCTAACAATATATGCATTATGCTGCCCTGGATACTTTTGGGCAAAAATAATTGCTCATTCAGGATTTTACAATACATTTAGACAATTTGCACCTTTTATATCATAGCTACTGCAAAAATAGTCTAGTTTGCTGTTTAGAAAGAACGTTTATCTCATTCTGTCCCTTTCTCTCTGTCACCCACTTTCCCTCGTTCACTCTGTCTGTCTAACGCACAGCTGGGTTTGTTATTTTGACCCTGCTCTGAGGGAGTCTGAATAATCACTGTGTGTATACAGTATGTCCGCATATCTGTGTGAGAGTAGGATTAGATCTCACCCTCGGGGTGAGAGATGATGGCTGTCACCCGGAGTAAAATCAGCATATTAATAAAATAACCTCCCCCCATTAGCCACAGCTCTCAGCTCAGCTCGGATTCTGCAGGAAAATTGTAGAGCCGTGACTGTTCTGGGGTGCAGATTTGGCTCTATATTCTGCCTGTGTGCTTCTCGTGCGCTATGACACAGGGGTGAGAGGCTGGACGACCCCTCACAGGCTGCAGAATTGAACAGAGATACACTCACCACAAGAGCTGTCCGAACTGACGCACACCTGGAGAGAGCAGACAGCTCTATACAAACACACACACACACACACACACACACTCACGTATAACTTTATACAAACACATTTACAGAGGTCTATACAAACAGTCACTCTGTATACACACAAACAGATAAACATAAATACAAATGCACTAAAATTGGAGTAGACAAAACCAAAGAAATGTTTTTTATAGAAGTTGTGACTTGTCCACACCGCCCTAAAACAGCTTGTTTAAACACACCCTCACTTCTCTGTCACATTGTGGGTTTATTTTCTTAACACCGCCCAAATGTACTCACTGTTTTTTGTCTTTTTTTCAGCATAGTTTGAGCACGCATCTTTACTGTGTAGGTGCATACTTAAATATAGTGTTACGAATGTATACACATTAAATAGATTGACACAGACAAACACAAAACTTGCATGCATGCACTTGCAGCTCTATATATACACTGTCAAAAGGCCATTGAAAAGCACTCACAGCATTACATAAACACACACCTACGGCTCTATATACAACACACAATCAGACATAGCCAAACACAGCAGAGCTCTATTAAAACACACATAAACAGGCACACACATGCTAGTCATCGGGAACAGAAACACCCCTACACACACTCACAGACTGATGCCATTATATGCACAACAAACAGCTCAGGTTTTGGACATCTGGAAGATCCCACTCATCTAGTTGAAGCTTGTTTACATTTTTCAGACGGTGCGGTCCAATCTTCGTTCCACTGAGATGATCCTCCGTGCTTTTCCCGGAGAAAGAACCCTCTCCCCCTCTCAAATATCCCCCGAAATGACCCAAAACCAAGCACTAGCAGATGGGGTCCGTGTGTTGAGGATGAAGATTTGTGTACATGATGGTTTTCTGATGCCGGCTGGCAAATTTCGGAAGCAAACAGAGGAGATCTGGACAGCAAGGTGTTTTGGTTCTTCTAAATTTGAAGAAGTAAATTGGTACTTCACAGAGGTCCTTTGTGATTTTTAATTGTGTGTTTATCACAGAACAAATCACCTCCTGTTTTGTTTTCTGATAACTCAAGCGTCCTTTGAGAGATCTAATCTCCCATGTCTGTAATTGCGGTGCAATATTATTTTGACCTTTGTCAAAGTTTGTAACTAAAGCTAGATTTATTTTTTACTGCCCGGGTCCACCATCATTCCGAGCCAATACATGACATCACAGATGTCCTCTGTTAATAACTGTACCTCAGCTGCTATACCAAACCCTTGTGGATAGCGCTGAGGTCTGTGTTTGACTGTGTATGTGTTTGTTTGGGAGGGTCTGCCTTTATAAAGCAGTTTTTGGACAGGAACGAGGAGAACTGTGCAGACTGTAGTAATTTAGACTTCTGCTTCTCTCTCTTGAACAAAGCCAAAAAAGACATTAAGCCTGTGTGTATCTTTCTCCATCTATCTGTTCATCAATTTGTGGTCACTTACACTTATGTGTTATACAGCTAAAGTCTAATACTTTGGAATTGGCTTTTAGGCTATGTTACGTGAGTTTAGCCACGGCTGGTTCCGCATTTTCCTAATCAATCTAATCACGTTTCATCCAGTCATAATCACAGGCTTTCCCCTTAAATAAGCCCACAATCCATTCATTCCTTATCGCGTTATGCATCCCTCCTCCACCCCTTCTCCGCCTTCGCGCCTTCCTTCTCCAGCGGGCTAGCGGAGTTCGAGCCGGACCCCGAGCTCAGCCCTCGCTAGGGTTCAAACCACTAGGGCTCGGAGTTCGCCGACCTTCCGACTCGCCCCCTGGACAGCACGCCAAACATGCTATTGATATCACAAGGAAGCGTGCACTCATGAAACAATTAACCTTTTCAGCTGTACGGTCTCACATATGGGATTTTTCGTTCCATGCCCCTGGGAGTACGGTCCCACATATGGGATTTAGAACATTCGGTGACGTTGCATGAATGCCAAATTCAAACTGAGCTTTGCGTTTTTGCTGGCGCTGAGCCAGAGAGAGAAGTGCACTGTGCTTGTCATATTATCACAACTATACAGTGTTCCTAACCACACAGTGCATATTTTAGGTTTCTGACATTTAAATACACATAAGCACTAGCGAAACAATACATTTAGAGCTTGTACAATACACACAGATGTCAACGGAAGCAACAATAACAACCCATTCAAATTTCATTTAACATAAACATAGTGTAAGTAGCTATAAAGTACACTCTATTCTTCACTCAGTTCACTAGCCACTTACTCGCATGTATTTCGGGAGAAATTGATGAATTTATGTGCTGTAAATCCGACTGATGGGACTACTGATGTTACCGATCACGATAAAGATAATTTATAAAGGTGTGTAAATGACAAAACACACTTATTTACATATATTTGTGAATCGGAATATCAGACTGTTCATGACACGGTGAGCAAGTTTGTGAATATT
>JAUMHQ010000046.1:12431499-12442649 GCA_032361165.1 Enteromius paludinosus
ACCCAAAACAAATTTTACCTCGTGTTTAACCACTACAGAGACCTCAGGAGGCAGCGGCAAGTGTCAGAATTACTAGCTGCTTTGAGACTGCCCTCGGCGGATACATGAGCAGTGAGCACCCGGTGTTCACGTGGAGCCCACGGCTCCGAAATCGTGAAGCAAACATTTAAATAGGCGCTCTCTTGTTTAATAAACCGCAGATTTTTGTTTTAAACAACTACATTCTCGCCTGAAATACTCTTAAAACTGCATTTCATGGCACAATAACAGCAATAGAATGTTTTGCTGTTTTCCCCTCCACCAATGCAGAGAATGCAGAAGAAGCCCCTCTCATGTCACGAATTCACGTCTGTTGTACGCGCGAATGAAGCGAGTAAACTCAAAATGTTCACGTGTCTAACTACACGTGAATAGTGCAATTTTATTCGCGCAATTCGCGTCCGATGTGAACGCACCATTATTCTACATTGAATTAAGCTTAACTACACTAAAGCTACTACCTAAGATACAGCAACATGGTAAAAGTACTTTAACTACATCTAAGCTATCAATGCTACCTTAGTGATAAAAATGTCATTCAAACAGATTGGCACGCATAATTGTGCAATTATTTATTTAACAATTGTTCCAAACCAATTTGGCAACAAAAACAAAAATAATATCAAATAACACAAGGTGTCGAGTGCGTGTATATATTATTATCTGAATGCATGCATACAGTATGTGTAAGTGCAGCTTAAACCACAGGAAAACCACATTAGTAGAATTATAAACTACTCCAAACTGTACCAACATGGCAAAAAACAGACCAGTGTCTCAGTCAGCGTCATGAACTTCTCGAGGTGCAGGCACGGCGTCTCCCCCCTCGGGATTAATTCCTCTCCATCCTCTGCCATCTTTCCAAAACGTGTTCGCCCAAGCATGTCACATGTCTGGTGCAGAAGGTGGCGCTATTATATATTCCGCTGGAATATTTTAAACTCACCGCTGAAAGGGTTAAAGTGTAATCAGTTTAATTACAAATATATTGTTTTTAAATAATTATAATATGCACATTATCTTATCTTTTTTTTTTCAGTGATGACAAATTACTTTAAATGGTTCTAGTTTTGGCTAATAACAACAACTTTGAATAACTTCTCAACAAGCACAAATAAATGAGAACCTTCAGTTCACTTTCATAAGATTGTGAATGTATTTTTATATTATCTAAAACATTTTAGAATAAGATATTTTATGAAATATTTATTATTATTGAATATTTTATATTATTATATTTTATTGTATATTTAATATATTTAAATATATTTAAATTTCTTTTTTTGTTTTGTTCTTGCATGCATGCAACTCTGGGGATTTATTCGTTTGGATGTATGCTGTTGTCACTTTCAAAAGTTTGCAGTGGCTGCGTGACCTCTCCAACCCCAACCTCTTGTTTTCCCTCTGCTCTCTCAAAAGTCATTGAGGACACTGCAATTTGAAAAGTGAGTGTGTTTGAATGCTGGTTAATTACACATTTGAAGAGCGCAGACAATCCCTCCCCTTGGCGCTGCCGCTCAGAAGTGTCACGGCTGCATCTCTGTGATCTTGGTGTTTACACCATGTACACAAAGCTTTAAAAACAGAAGAAGAGCACTTGGCTAGCTTTTCTCTGATGGAGAGAGAGCTTTTTGGCTTCATGTTGAGGGAGGATCAACTCTGACTGTGGCTTCTGGAAGAACACTGGATACCTTTTATCAGACACTTTAAAGTGGAACCTTTGAGCTTTCAGCTGCTGTGAAATCATTAGTTCATGAGATTCTGAACACCCACTTCCACAAACATACAGTTTATTACTCTTTGATAAGGAAGCATCACTCGTTCTGTTGCTCTAACTGAAGAGTGGAGTCTGGAGCTTTGTTGTAAAACTGTGCAACTTGTTGAGGAGAGGTGAGATCTTCACTTCTCTCAGAATATATCCATCCATTGCTCACTCTCTTTGTACTTCTATTTATCTATTGTTCTATCGCTCTGGCGTTCCATTCCATTCCCCTATCGTTCTGTCTTTATATCACTCTATACTTCTAGAATATCATTGATACTTGAAACCGAATTTGCTACTAAAAATAACTAACTATATTAACCCTTCTGAGCTATAAAGAACAGTCTCTGAGCCGTAGAGTTTTCACCTGGGAAGTTAGCATGCTTTATAGCTCTGATGGATCCTTGTCTGAAGGTTGAACGAGCCGGCCTGCATTCTCCTCTGAGCTCTGCTTAATATATTCATATTTACTTCAGTTATCTGGAGCAAACCACATGTTCTTCTGGGTTCTTCTGCTTCAGCGGCCCGTCAGGTCAGAAGTAAGCGTGGGTCAGTCATTGATCGGGTCAGGGTAATGGTTTGGAAAGCCTACACCAGCATCAGAGGCCCCATTCGAGGCCCAGAGCCAGAAACATGCAGGGGAAAATCTGTTTCCCAATCAATCAAACTGCTCAGCACACAGGCCAATGATTGATCGACTGCTAGTTCACTGCTGCACGCTTTGATTCTGACCCAGATAAGAGGCTTTTTTCCCCTGATTTTGACATTTTGTTGCAGTACAGATAATCGCTCATGTTGTTAATGAATGAGCTGCAGTCGTTGTGTGTTGTTTTGAACAAATGCAAGTGTGAAATACTATCCTTGTTAAATGACTACAACAAAACAAGTAAAGGTCCTCGAGTCAGAAATTATGTATGCGCTTTTCGTCTTTTCATCTTTGTCATCTCTTCCTATCAAAACTGCTTGCTACAGATGCGAAAACGCAGATTAATATTTATAACAGATGAAACAAGACTTGGTGTGCAATAGTCTTTAGACTATACAGAATTGTTGCATTTTTTTAATGTGCCGATTGTGGGGTAAAATCTCTGAAAAAGTTTTCAAAAATATTAAAGTACCAACCTCATGTCTTTATAAAACCAACAAAAAAGAGAAGGAAAGTCTAAATTCTCATTTCTTCCATTTCAATGACATGACCTTAAAATGCAATTAAAAACTAATTAAAATACAAAATAATCTCTTAGACAGACATATGTTGATAAACATATATACATATTCAAAAATATACATTTAAACATATTCAAAAAGCCCAAATCTTTTCTGTGATGTTTAATATGGGTTATTTTAAGGTCAGTGCAGAGGGACAGTCCACTGAAATAAAGAGAGAGAGTGTGAATGTCCTGTCACTTTAGATGATGTTTTTCACACACCTCAGATTTGCTCGTTTAGCTCACCCATGCTGGCTTCAGGCGCTACGAGCAGCTGTCATTTTAACGCTGACTGACCTGCAGAAAACACTGAGAAAAAAAAAGAAGAGACAGAAAAAGCCACAAATTCCCTTTAATCATCTCTTGTCACTTTCATACTTACTGTTTGACCTGGTTAAAGTGCTGGAGAAGCTGCCTATTTAGCATTTTCAAGAAACATAGGCTTGCTCACGCGTATTTTTGTAGACTGTAGTACACTTAGTGACCGTTTTTAGATTATTCAATCCCAAAATGCATTGCAATGAATTCTATAAAATGTGTACAGAGAATCAAATTGGGCTGACATGATCGTATTCTTCAGATCTTGTTGGGCAGATTCGGCTTTGGAATGATTTCTATTGTACAAACAGTTTTTTAAAACAAGTTGAATAGAATTTATTCAGCGCTAAACAGTAGCTATAGATTTCAAAACAGTCTCTTGAGTTCATGAGGTTGTATTTTTGTTATTATTCTTGTTTAGGAGGCAGCTGACTATGTAGACAGTTATATTATGGTGAGGAACTAGCACAGGAACCGTCCTCGGTCTGGTCTGTGTGATTGTAAGAGTGATAAACAGAGCTCTCTCAGGACGAAGTGTGTGTGTGTGTGTGTGTGTGTGTGTGTCTGAAAGAAAGAGGAGAGGACAGTTGGGACCCATAAATACACACGCCTGCGGTGTGTGCGTGTATATTATTATCTCCACTCTCTCTCTGACAGCGCTGATTTGTAGATTGGCTGATAGTCTGTTGTTTGTTTGGTTATTTATTCAGGAGTAGTGCTCTCCATTCTTTGAGCTGTCTAGTGCATATTTAATGCTCTGCTTTAGAAGCTCATATTACCTAGCACTCTGTCTTTTAGACTTGGATATATGCTTGTTGGTGCGTCGTGAGGTTTGTGTGTGTACACAGCAGGGCAAATGAGACGGGACTTTCTAAGAAAGATGTGAAACGGGTCAGAACCGAAGAAATAAGGCATGAAAGCCTGCGTGTTTCTGCAATTTTAACCATAGCAGGGGTTTTGTTTGGCACGACGTGAAGCAAAAAGAGCAGAAAAGCATCTTCACAAATCACTTCTGGGTTTTTGATTCACTCGAGACCTCAGAGGCCTGTGGAAACACAATCCAAACAGCCAAAAGTGCAGCAATCAAAGTACCCACGACAAATCTAGTGCTTTAGCAAAAGCAAAACCATTTTCGCTCAAATAAATTTTTTATGACTGAACATAAAGCACTGTAACAGTTAAGGGTAATAATCATTTTTATTCAATATTTTTGTTATATTCCAGTAAAATTGTATTTTATCATTTTTTTCTGTTAGTATAGTAGGTATATATATAAAATGAAATCATTGTTTTTTTGTTTGTTTGTTTTTAGATTTTTTTTTATTTGCTTTCCACACTGAATAATTAAAATATATATGTATAGTCTAATTAAAAATTATTATTATTATTATTATATTTTTTTATAACAATATATTTGTAAATTTAATTTATTAATTTCAATTTTTTTTGTTTAAGTAATATATGTGTGCGTACTGTTAATATTTGTTATGTATATATAATACACATATGTGTATATATTATATTTGTATATTAAATCTATTTATATTTAATATAAATTAAATATAATATAAAAAAATATTTATTAAATAATAAATAAATAATGTAAATAGTTTTGTGAAAAGGTAAATGTGTTTATTACTCGTCAACTAAATATGTGTAATTTTTCCACGTGTGTGTATTAAGTTTTTTTTTGTATTGCAGCTCATTTGGTGTGAAAAACACACCAACTTTTTTATACATTTGCATTACTGGCCACATTTTCTATGCTGCATATTTCTAAGAGCCGCATATTTTCATTTAGTGAGTCATTTAGTCTGTAATTTTTGTAGTTCAATGAACCCATTCCTGTGCTGTAGAAGCAGAGTGTGTGATTTATTTCACTTTGCTCTCGCAGGACTGAATGTCGCACCATGTTTTTTTATTCTTTTGTAATTGGTTAACCGTGCTGAAAACGTATTGCCACGCTTGAGGCCTTTGTGTGATGGCCCATTTCTATGCAAACCACATGCATGCATAGCGCTAAAACACACAGATGATGCTGGATGGCCTCATTCATTGTGTATTGTGTGGCGGCAACGTTCGGACGGGCCAGGTTGACCCTTTCAAATGCCTCTGACATTGAATGGGATGGATGGGGCGAGTGTCTCATTCTCTCTTCTTCATCCAACACATCATCCCTGTCTTCATGGAGGATGTAAACGGCTGGATTCTGACTTTTTCTCCGGTCTCTGGTTCAGCATCACTGAGCTCACAGCATGCAGCTATTAATATTACAAATATTCAAATAACTTAATTTAACATTCATAGGAGTGGTGGACAGTGGAAAAGTTCACTTGCTGGGGTCAGATATGCACATACTACCTTTAGCATTCAGTAGGCTCAGTTTAAGCAAGATGCAATGTTGATAATTGGCTTATAGTTTATGTTTCTTTTACCTAAATTTCACATATGCTTTTATGTACCTTTTGCAGCTTTATGTTTGTAATCTACATCATTTTTCTTTGTGTTTCTGTTGGTTAAGCTCAAAAGATATTATAAGTCTGAAACAACATGAGGATGATTTAATTTTGGGGTGAACTAACCCTTTAATATTGCTTCTGCCAAGCATAATTGCTTTTTCTGATAATTATGATCTTGTGCACAGATAATCTCTCTGTGACATCTAAAAATAGTTTAGATAATTATTAACACAGCATAATCTTTCACACTTATTACAGTAAACGGATGGAGCAAATCAGTGCCATTCCTCTCACCAATTAGGCATCATGGCAAACGTATTATTGTTCAGTTTTTCATTTGCTTTGAGATCCTTCAATGATTTAGAATTGTTTGGATTTGTTGGCCATGAATACGCTTGAAAGAAGGTTTTAAAAATGACTTCAGATAATGTTTGGAAAGTGACGCATATATTTAGTCTCACTTCAGAGATGCAAATGATGTTACTTCATTTAAATATTCATCCTCATAGGTCAGTTCCAGATGAGATTAGCTTTGCTGCCTCTCCTAGCATTAATGCAGGGATTAAAAGCTCACTTGGGCTCATTATATTATAAATGCATCTAAATTATGCACATACATAAAGTCAATAGATTATAACAACATATTGATAGCTTGACTTGTTTGGTTTATTTAAGTGCATTTCTTCTTATTTTTAATTGTGGGTCTGTTTAAAGAGTCATGTGACATTCTTAGAATATCATTATTTTATGAATTTGGTGTAATGCAATGTACAGTATTTACAGCATTTATTTAGATTTAATAAATGATATCTACTTTAACGTATATATATATATATATATATATATATATATTAAATCAGATATAATATAATAATATATAAAGTACTATATATAAATATAATAACATAAATAAATATATTTGTACCTTCTAATCTATGTAATACTTCTGTTTTGTTGCAACAGAGTTGCAAAAAAAAAAAAAAATACTATTTATTATGTATTATATACAATTTATCATTATATACAGTACAAATTATAATTATAATAAACCACTAATAATTTAGTTATTCTGTTGGATCTGAACATCTCTTAGCAAAGCAGTTAGGTGTTGCATTTTCATGTCAATATAACTCATTTTTTTCTTTAGAGAACATCATTAAGGATGGCAGGACTGGCTGTGATGAGGCCAGTTACTGCTGCCGCCTTTGAAAACATTCCCACAATGCACCGGGGCTTTTCACAGCACGGAGTTTGGTTTTTATGAACGTGAAAAGTGCTGAGAGGTATTTGGATTGTGAAAGAGAGTAGAGGTGGCCTTCATTCTTTGAGCATCAGAATGAAGAAATCTGAAAAAGGCAGGAAGTCTGCTTATGTGTGGTGCATTCAGAAGCTTCCTTTCAGTTCCTCCTGTTCCGCCGTCAGAACCGGCATTAATACGCTATTAGAGTGTACAAACACACACCGCCTAATGATGGCTGTCTGCACACTCGCACGCTGTGTGAAGTCACCTTGAAACCCAATTAAAGAGCTCTCTGACCTCTTTGAGCTCTGGGCCCATTATGTGGCTTGAGAAAAGGCCATGGTGACAGGACAAATGAAAAAGAGACACAGAGAGAAGGAGACAGACGGGTTAGAAAGACTTCTGGCATGGAAGTGTACTGAATAGACTGAATAGGTGAAGAAAAGTGTGTCTCGCTCTTAATGAAGAGCCACATCACCTCATCATCCACTTCCTCTCGTCTCTTGCTTCCCTTCATCACTGTGGGCTGCTTTTCTGAATTCACCTGTTTTTCTGCTCTGATTCACTAGTAAATTAAACTCCATTTCACACAAATAGAGGCAGAAAGTTTAGCAGATGCTTGTAGGACTCTTCGGTTCCTTTCTGTTGGTTGATAAAGTCTCATCACTGCTTGGTTTGGCGCTTCAGATCCATTACTGGCTGCTAGGGATGGGTGATATATTAAATATTTGCAATATATTCAGTGTTATTTTGTGTTGGCGATGTAAAATGGAGCAACATCATGAATATTGTGATGATATTCAATCATTATGTTTTTTTTTAGGCCCGTGCCAGTAGGCTGATTTTGTGTCATGACTCGTGATTTTGAGAACGCTAAGACAGCGATATTATAATAGCGTGTCTGATTTAATCTCAGTCGCAAAAGTGCTGATAGAGTTGGGAAGTTTGATTCATTTCCATGAATCAGTTATTCTGAACTGTCCATTTGAAGTCCCAGCAAGGCATTTTGTATTATTTTAGAGTATAATGCCATGAATATATGTCCAAATGTATTCGGACGCTAATGCCTCATTTAAAATTGCTTGCCTTTGCATCATACAGCTCAATATAAAACAAATGGCATTTATGTTTAAGAAGATGGTAGAAGGACTTTTAAAGCCAAAGCTTTAAAAAAAATAAGTGTGATTGATATAAAATATATGAATTGTATATGAATGGTTAAAATGATGTTTTAATCTTATACAGTGTTTTATTTAGAAATTTCTATGTGTAAAATTTATTTAGTTGCTGTTTGCTTTAAATTAGCAGTATATGTTGTATGTCACAGACAGTTCACTGTCTTCTGTCCAGCATGTCATCATGATGGAGTATGAACCATGTAATCTGCATGTTGAACTCATGTGTCTTTTTGCCCTGGGGAGCTCATCTCTATCTACAGACCCTCAGCCTTGGATTCACCCCACGGCTCACATTAGTTGTCATAAGCACTGCTGCTTTCCATCGCTGAGGTTATTCAAGATGGATAGTGGATTATATGACACTTCATCGGGTATTTTGTTTGACTTGTTTTCAGCAGGAATTTACCCAATACATATCACTTATACAGCTATAGCCATAGCTTTTTAATTAAATTTGCATTTGTGTATGGTAAAATTGAGTGTGAGAGGATGCATCGGGTACAAAAGAAATAGAGCTGCAGGACAAGATTTTCAGTGATAGACAACCTAAGTTTTGTCCTGAAGCTGGTTGACCAAGGTAGTCTTGCTAGTGAACTGTACACTAGAAGCCCATGATCCAGACCCCAAAAGTGGAGGCATTTATGAATGCTGATAAATATTCATGATATATTCAGTGTTATTTGCAGTAATAGCAAATTATTCAATGTCTTAAATGTTGTGAAGACATTTTATCATTAGATTTTCTGAACACTGTGCGACTTTAGAGAACGCTAAGGCAGCAATATTATGATAATTTCTCTAATTTCATCTTAGTTGTAAAAATGCTAATAAACTCGGGAAGTTTGACTCGAAAAGTTTGACTCATTAATACAGACATTCAGAGATTCTATGAAGAACCTTTAACATCTATGAAATCTTTTCATTGCACAATGGTTCTTTAGAGTGAAATAAAGGGTTCTTTTGATTTTTTTAAATCTTCTGTACACTGAAATAAATAAATAAAAAAGAACTGTTCCCTTAAAGTTTCCTTACTTTAGCAGAGGAAAACCAGTCTCCCATTGGCTTGTATGTAAATCCTCTGACATTTTTCTTTACAAATCCTCGGTTTGTACTTTTATTTTGTGGACAGTGTTTTGTTTTGTTCTCTCTCCGTGTTCGTTGCTAGTCACGCAACACAGACATCTTATGTATCCAACCGGGACAGCTTCTGCATATGACGGTTATATAAAGTGTGAAAAATTTCTGTTTAAAATATGGATATTTTTCTTACGTAGACACATGGATTAGCTACAGGAGCCTTTATTTTCCCCCAGAATCCTGTGCAGCACATTTTATTATGGATTAACATGTTTGATTTTACGTGTTTTGGATTGTTGAACACTCCCACCCACTGCAATGACAGACCTTAGATGTGCCAGGACAATTTTTAATGTGAGTCCAATTGGATTTGTCTGAAAGAAGAAAGTCATATACACTTAGGATGGTTTGAGGGTGAGTAAGTAACAGTATAAGAATGAGAGTATAGGATATGCAAGAATGCTGAAGGACTAGTAAAAAAAAAAAAACACGCTAGTTTCTGACTCTTTTGTACTCACTGGCCGGGTGTTTTATGTGCAAGATAAAGAAGCAAAATGCACATATCAAGCGACAGTCACTAGAACAGGTGGGTGAGAACGTAACTCAATATAGTCACACCAGGGGTCCTTAGATCTGTAACCGCTACTGGATGGTTGCTGGGACTCTCTCGGCAGTCGCACATCAGGGGCCCTTTTTGGCCCCGGTCTGGCGACGTCCACGCAACCGACAGCATTTCAGTGACAAATTATTGATCACAGAGCGGCAATGAGAGAGACTGCGAGGATCCCCTGCCACGGCTGCCTATTTCAAATGCCTGCACGAAATATCAAATAGCTGTAAGAAAAAGAAAGAGGCGAGGGGGTGGTCGTGACTGAAAATCAGGAAAAAGGGAAATGAGTAGTGTACTGGTAATCCCTAACTGTGTTTTTGTTTACGTGGCAGTTAGTATTCATGAATGCTGAATTAGCACAGGCTTCTAGTTTTTCTCCCTCCTTGTTTCTGCCTGTATCTCTCTCTTGATCTTTTTCGTTCTGGAGACACTTGTGTTGCTACAGCAGACAGCAAAATTGCATGTTTATAATCACACTGTGCCAAAGTGTTGGAACATTTTTACGCTACCAAAATCTATTCATCTGACAATTCTGCAAAAAAATAGTATGAGGGTGCTAAGAAACAGTTTCACACAACTCTTCTATAGACACAGTTTGTAAGAAGGTTTTGGCCCTTTTCTGGAAACTAGCGAGGAAGACTGAGAGAAAGATTTGACAGGTTTGACTATTTTAATGACAGAATTCATGCTGAAATACTACTGTAAAATTTGCCCTTAAAATACCAAAAATCCATTAAATAAACCAATACAAGGATGCTTTGGCTGCAAGCAGTTCAGTTAAATTTATGTCTATGTAACCGTAACTTGAATGCATAAATTTCATTACATATAAAATATTGCAATGACACAAATCATCTAGAATATGACCCAAATGCAGAAAGGTTTTTTTTTTGTCATATTTTGTCATGGTGGCAGGCAATACATGGGTTTCTGGCTTAATTTGTAGTGCAAATAAACTTTTCGGCTTGTTTTCGTTGCTGAAATAGTTACAGTAAATCTGTTAGATATTTCTATTAGATATTTTTACAACACCCAATTCTCCTAGCAATGAGGCTCATGCTTTGTTTTGTTTAGTTTTTGGAAAGACATGAATGAATTTCAATTGTTTACTGTATAATGCCCAGTTTTCTGTAACTATTTACAGTAACTATTTAAAGGTGCCATAGAATGGAAAACTGAATATAGCTTGGCATGGTTGAATAATAACAGTTCAGTACATGGACATAACATACTGTGAGTCTCAAACACCATCGTTTCCT
>JAUMHQ010000046.1:12473233-12484352 GCA_032361165.1 Enteromius paludinosus
AATACTCAAAACACCATAAACATCATAAAAGTGGTTCTCATGATTTGTTTTTATGATGCATCTTCTGAAGCCCTTCAGTACAGCCCACGATTCCAGTCATAATTTACTGAAATGACTGATTAGCAGAAGTAATCAAATTCAGATCATTTCAGCGATTCACAAAAAAATGGTCTGAATGATTTGTTCATACTAATTTGGACTGATTACCAGTAAATAGATTTTATTCTACAGGGCCGTTGAATGCTTGAGTCTGATTGGCTGACGAACATTCTAAGACTTCCAGTTATTTTCAGGGAACCACACATTACAGTTCCATATCACTTCCGCATCACTTCCACAGCTCATTTCCACGATTTGCCACAACGTTATGTTTTGTAAAATTATGTACGGCAAGCACACTTACACAAATACACTATCTCTGCTGCTCTCTCTCCCTTTAGAAACGCACACTAATGCACTAAACTCTGCTTTAGTTTGCTATCAAACAGTTTAAGCCTCCGTTACTAGGTCTGAAATGACGTTTCGGAATTAACAACACAAGCACTGAATGAGATGCGGAAAAAATAATCCTACTCACAATAGCGTTTTAAGTACAAAAACCATACAAATACCTTGAAATAGAGCTTAAGTAAATGTACGTGTCATATGGCTTTAAGAAATGTGGTTCATGATGAGTCATGTGGATAGGACATTTTTGTGATGTTTCAGTGTCCGTTCAATGCAGTTCCTTTAAGAAAAACAAGAAGTCGTTTGTGTTCTACAGACGAAAGTAAGTCATGTTTGAAACGACATGAAAGTGAGTAAATGATGAAAGACTTTTCATTTTTGGGCAACTATTTCTTCAGCATGGTGTTTTTCTTTTCTTGCCTGTTGCCTTTTCGAGTGAGTTTTTCAGCACTCATCATCTCTGTATCGCTTTGTTTTGCAACTGTTTCCTCTTAAACTGTGATTAGTCCTGTCTGGATCACCTGTTAGTTTGCTTGTTTTGATCCAATCTAATTGGAGTTAATTGGTGTAATTGGTGCTCCAGTGCGATGCTTGTTTCCAGCTGAACTGAGTCGTTGAGCTGCGGTTCAGACATGACTGCACACGATCTGCAGTCTTGTAATCGCTCCTCTCGTGATGCTGGGAGTCGGAGCAAACAAACAAAAGATCATAACACGGAATCAGACACCTGCAGAGTTTTCCTCCTTCTCCTAAACGTACAAGAGCGGAATGCGAGGTAAATAGAGCTGATTAACAGGCGGATCTAATGGCCGTCGCTGGGTGTGTATGTGTGACAGTTAAATGGTACTCTTGACAGATAGATGCTTAAGAGCCACGCTCTCCTCCATTGTTATCGTTTTGGAGACCGTAATGAGTCTTTTGCCGTTAATGAGTCCTTCCCGTGCGGAGGGGTCTCGGAGGTAAGAGGTAATTGTGTTCTGCTTGTACCTGATGGAAATGCCCAATGGGATTGGAAATAGAAGGTAAACAGGAGAGGGAATGCAGATGCTTGGTCCTGGGGAGGTTAGGAGACTAAAGGTATTTCAAATAGGCTCAATTAATTAAAGCTCAATCAGGTTTTAATTTCATCCTTGAAAGCTGGGTGAAGAAGGTTTCGATAGAGTTGGTTTGAAAAAGCACAGTTCGCTGGTTTAGTAGAACAGCTCTGTATCTCAGCTGGACTCTATTGGGAAAACCCTTACACCCCGTTTAAACGAGTGCATTTTCATTTTAAAGCGCTGTTTTAGAATGACAATTAAACTTGTTTAAACTGGTGTTTCCACTGTGTTTTAGAAACGAGCTAGACCTAAAACACATGTCACATGAGCAATCATGCACGTACATTGTTTTCCAAAGTCCAACACTGAAACGCAACCCCAGCATTTTCATCTAAAACGGGGTCTGCAGCGATTTCAAAAGTCTCAGTTTTCGAGGGTAGTGTAATTGATAGGTGTAGCTATAGCAAAGGTTATGCACACTAGTGTAAACAGGGCCTAAGATTTCTTAAATTTTCAAAACTATTTAACATAATTTTTTTTTTTTATAAATGTATAAGTGAACAAATCTTAATCGCAGTTTACCAAAAAAACTTTTAAGCTGCAAATCTGTTACCAGCATTTAATTATAAATCTGCATCATTTCATGGGCAGTCGTGGCCTAATGGAGAAAGAGAAAATTAGCTGATCTATTTAAGATTAGCTAATGTTGCATCAACAACAACAACAAAAACAGGCTGAAATTTCTCCATGGAGCGACTGAGCTGAAAATGTCACTTGGGGTCGTGATGGCGACTGTGGTTATTTTCAGCGTAACAGGTCAAGCGCTGAACTGGGCTCTTTATTCACCCGGAGGCGCCTTGTGTTTCTCGATGGGTTCAGTGGTTTGGAGAAGAAAACACCCAGTGAGTGTTTGGCATTTACAAACTGCATCTGGTGCTATTGGTCTGGGCACATAGGGAAGGACAGGTTGGGTGGGAGTAGAGGCTGACCTTTCAGATGCATGGAGGGTGTAGTTATTGCACATTATATAGTCTGTAGGTTGCTATTTGTCAACTTTTCAAAAGCACAACATCCTTGTTTCCACTGCTAGAGTGAAGAAATATGTCTTCATGGTGTCCACAAAACTCACAAATAACTGCTGGGAACACCAGTAAAGACTCCAGCTGCCTGGGCGCTGTCTTATCATGCGGTCTGTCCATTATATTCCATGTGTATTTGGAGTCCGTGTCAATTAGAAATAATTGCTAAGGACACATGGCAGACTAATCAATGCGGATCACAGTATGTATAGTCTCTCATTTTTTGCACGGAGAGACAAACTAATGATTTAACCAGGTTGTGTAAGTGGATTTTAAAAAATGTATGGTGCACTGGGGCATGGTTACTGCAGTTATAGATATTTTTTTTTAATCTATAAATCACGGCTGTTGAGAAGATTCTTCTTCTTTTTTTCTTTTTTTTTGATCCGAATGGGACTTATTATTATTATTATTTGCTTATTTTTATATTACAATTTTTATTTAAATTATTATATATAATATCATGGCTACCTTTTATAATATTATATCTTAATATAAAATATTTTACTTTAGTGGATCCTGCTTCATTTTTATTTTGGTATGAAATTTGTGTTTTTATAACATATGACATAATATATGACATATATATGACATAAACTTCTAATTCTGTTAGAAAGAGAGGGATAGAAAGGCAAAAATCGTGGGCAAAGAGTAAAGGATATAAAACCTGTGACTGCCAGCCCTGCAGCTCTGAAGGGTTATTAAACTCCCAGACTGGCATCTGGACTGTGTGTCTGGTGATTTCCTCATCGATATGGCTGATTTTAAAGTGTATTTCAAGCCTCTCCCAGGCTGGACACAAAGCTGGATGAAGGCAACACTGTTCCTTGAGCTTGAGTGCTCCGTTCTAGATTAAAAATGATAATTATGTAGATAAATCATCGACTCAACCTCATGTCACTCCAAACAATGGAATCAAGTGGTGATCAGTGGCTCTGAAGCTTGGGAAAGAACAAAAAAGTGCCATAAATGTAGTCTAACATGAGTTGCACATTATGTTCCAAAGCTTCTGAAGTTATACAATATTTAATACTAAAATGTAGGTCACTTTCATTGAAATTTTTGTCTTCTCCCTAGAAACTTGCTTGTGAGTATAGTATCCACTGTGACACCAAAAATAACTTTTGTGTTTTCTGTATTTAATTTAATGAGTTGAAAATGTACCTTATTATACAGTTATTACATAGTCCAATAAACTTTATATGTAAACAGTAGATCCTCATTTCCCATAGATTATCTCTGAGTCTAATTTGCTTGTTTCCTTAAACTCTGTAAGACATAATGATTAATTTCAGTCATTGTCTCCTGTCTTCCAGCCCTCCGGGGTCAGAGGAACGGTAAACGTCCATTTAGAGAAGCGAGCACGTCTGTAAATCTCTCCGGCACTCTGTGAAAACAGGACATTTGATAATGTTTGTGCTGAAAGAGCGTAGGAGTGTTTGTTGTTTTCAAGCACTAGCCATTTGGAGACTTAAAGCTGCTTTCCAGCCTCCTCTACTGTAGGTTTTATTGTTATTTATTTCCAAATAACATCTTTTTCTCTGCTTTAAGAAACTGAATTGTCAGCAGTCATTCCGTGTGATGGCCTGTTCCTCCTAACTTTATAAGCAATTCCATTTCAGACAATTTTTTCAAAACTGCTGTACTTTATCCCCATGATGCACCAAACAGGAAGCCGAAGACTATCATCAATTTTTCATTTTGTATTTATTTTCTATTTGTTGTCATTTTTTAGCACTCCCAACACGTGTAAGATTCTGTCATGTAACGTGTGTGTATTATTTATGCATTTATAGATATGTAAATAGATAGGTGATATACATACCGTGGGATCAGTGTACCACGGTATTGCAATCTGCACAATGGTACCTTCGCAATATTTTTCTATAAGGCTACTCTCTCTTAATCTCTCTCGTTCAAAGCACAAACCGCAATCGCCCCATCGAGACCAAGCTCATAGACCAGTGGTTACAAAACCAATTACCAGCAAACACTGTTCCCATGAGCCACTACAATAAACTCAGGAGAAGAACAGAACATAAAGCAGCTGGAGAAGACGAGAGGTTTGAATCCATCCGTTTAAACAAGAGGCAATCGCACAGGAAATCGATAAATCTCCGATCAAGTGTGGCATAAATGAATTTTAAAAGTTCCTCTGTGCCGTAATTGCTATAAAACTCACTTTATTCAATAGTAAGGGCAGCGCAGCCATAAACAGAAACAGATCCTCTATATTGGATTTGCATCAACTAACCGCGACAGACATGCTGTAAACATCATCACCAAATGCAGAACGAAACGCTGACGCTGTGTTTTTTTGGTTAATATGGTTCTTTATTGCATTTATGTTTGGAGAATTTGATATTGTGTTGGCAGAGGGCAAGGTTCTGAAGTACAGAAAATAATGAGTGTGCTTGGGGAGAGAAAGAGAGATGGAGACAGTGAGGGTTGAGGCGCTGGGTGAGTTGTATTCAGCTGTCACTCAGGCAGGTTTTATGGGTCTAGTACATACTATCAGTGTCTGGATGACAGTCACACCCTATCAATCTCTTCAAGACACTCTCTCTCTTTTCTCTATGGCTTTATATGCCTTGTGTGTTTCTGTGTGTTTGTTTATGGTCAGTGGAATGTGCGAAAGCATCATGTTCAGACTGATGGAGCACGTGCAACCGTTTTGTAAAGTAACGCCTACTTTTTATGGTCAATGAGTTCCTGTTGGATAACTAGTACAGTTTTCTATGTAAATACTATGGCTGAGTTGAGTATTGCTTGAATGCTTCACTACAATAAACATTATTTGTAATGTTTTTAGCATCCAAGAAAATTACAGTAAGCTTTGTTCTTCAAACAGATCTGCCAGTTTTAATATGAAGTGAAGTCAATGACTTGTGGCCATGTATGGTGACCCATACTTAGAATTTGTGCTCTGTCAATAAAACAGCTTGTAAACAATGTCACGGAATTTACCTCAGTTCATTCATAAAAAAATCAGGTAATTAAAATAGCAGTATATTAAAATAATAAATGTATAATTTACCAATAGACATGGTTCCTTGTATAATTCACAGCGTTATTTGAGAGAGAACTGACATATACTGTACCTGACACGTCCAAATTAATCAGTATAAATTAACAGTAACTAACTTTAAAACTACATGTCAACTAGCAGCCATTAGAATATTAGTAGACTGTTTGGTTAATAACTTCTAGCAATTTATGGTGATGGGTCGACAACATACAACATGCTGACTAGGAGAAGCTTATTTTACTAACCCCTAAACCTACCCCTAACAGTCTACTCAGAGTTAGCAGACATGTAGTTGCAAATTCATAAGAATAAAATTGACAATGAGTTGACATGTACAGTAGTGACAAAGTTACTTATAGCTAGTAAATTGTGTAAAATGGACTCAAAATGAAGTGTAACCTCAAACTAAAGAAAATTGTGATCTCAGTATTAGTTAGTGTGGTGTGAACGCGTAGAGACCTGTGGAGAGCAGTGCAGTAGTTGTCTGGCTCAAGAAACTGTTGTTTAGAATTCATCTGCTGTATCTTGCTCTCCTGTCTTTCTTGCTTTGTCTTTGGCTTTCGTGTGTTTGGCAGGGAGTGTGACTGTGATTAATGTTGAAGCAGTCGTCCTGTTGAGGACCAGGGGCTGAAAAGAAGAAGAGAGGAAGACGTGGATGCTGAGAGATGAGTTGGAGGGGAAAGAGGGTGATGAGAGGAGAAGAGTCACAAATCTTTGTCAGGATAGAGGATTCCTGCCAGCTGTGAGGAGGAAACTGCAGGAGAGTTTTGGCAGACGCGCTAAACGCAAACACACATTCAACCAGCACGGAGTAATAAATATTCAGGCTTTGAGAAGCATTAGATCAGACATTTACTCAGAAGTTTCCCTGAAGCAAACCAATAAATGGCTAAATGCATGAACACCATGCCAGACACCTATGCTGTTAGAAAGGAATGATTTTAATCCAGTCAAATGTTCCTGATCAGGTTCTGTCTTCAAATAAATAAAATAGTACTTGATTGATTAATTGGTTGGTTAGTTGATGATTCTATATAATCATTAATTGATTGTAGTGATATTATATTGAATTGCCTTTTTTAAGGCTCATAATATTGATTTGGGAGTCTCCTGTAATAAGTTTGCATGCATGCAAGGTGAAAAAAATATGTGTTTAATATCACCAAATTGTTTTTCAAACAATTAGTTTGAAGCATTTCTGAGTCACCCTAAACCCCTCCCTTCCGTGAGCCTAATCTGCTCAGATTGGTCATATGGTCCAATCTGTTGTGATTGGTCTACCGCGTAGAGCAGTCATCAATAAAATCACATGTTTACTGTATTGTACAACATAGGCAGGAATTATGCAAATGTGTTATGCAGTGGCATGAAGTTGTCACGGAAGTGGGATTCAAATAACTAACGTTTAAGCTGTATAGAGTGGATTCTTTAATTTGGGAGACAAACACTTTATTGGATTTACAACTTTGCAGATCGTTTACATACAGCTACATTACATTACACACTGCATGGAAGGCAATGCAGGATATGGCATAATAGAGGCACCGCAGAACAATACATGAATTATTATAGTTATTAATATTATTATTTTAATACATTTTTACTTCTTAGTTTTATTAAATATATAACTATTTTTATTAATTGTTATAATTAGAATTACTATTTTTTCTAAATATGTAAAACGCGGGTGCACAAGAAAAACAGCAGGAAGAGTCAGCAGCTGTGTGTGTGTGTGTGGAATGAAGGGGATTGGAGCTTCTGCTGTTCTTTAGATAAGAAAATTAAAAATTGATCACAAAGTTCTCACACACACACACACACACACAGTACGGCTGGTAATCTCCGTTTTCCTACACAATGTGTGGAATGGTAAATAACTGCTTTGTGTGTGTGTGTGTGTGGGTTTAGAAGGTGGACCGTCTCCCAACATGGAGATACAAAAACTGCAGAAAAGCAATTTCAACTCTCTCAGCCTCTCTGCAGCTGTGTGTGTTTGTGTGTGTGTGTGTGTGTGTGTGTGTGTGAGTGAGAGAGAGAAAGAACGAGGGAGAGCACACTGCCAGTAATTGCTAATGTGGAGCAAAGATGGGCAACAGAGCATGAACGAGAGAGCGAGAAAGAAGGACTCAAAGGCCGTGGTTCGGAGCAGGGTGACACTTTGCTTGAGTCACCATTTTAAAAGCATCAGATGGACGTCTGGATGATGTGTAGAGACAAACTGAGAATGCTGGACAAGATATTGAATTAATAACGTGTCTTATTCACCATTTTTAATTGCTAAATTTACTTCTTAATATTTTCTAAGTATTCTCGTTTGAAAATATTTCTTTTTTTATGAATGTTTTCTTTTTAATCGTTTATATGGACAGATAGACAGACAGATACAGATACACATCCGCACATAATTATAACATTTATAATAACTGTATAACATTTCTAATGGTGAGGACATTTTTGTTTTAAGAATCGTCCTTTAACGTCTAATATCTCTGCAGGCTTGGAGGAATTTTGTTCAGTATGTATATGTGTGTTTCAGAAAGAAAGTAAAAAAAAATGGTTTGTCTGTTTTGATGTGTGTGTGTGTGACCATTCATGTGCGTGTCATTTAGCAGGTGTGAGAGTGTATGTGTGTGTAGTAGCTTGTGTGACATCCGTATGCTCGCCTCAGTCTATTCACCCGTGGAAACAGGCTGTGTGTGATGTTACAACAGCTGAGCGTCGAGTTGTACCACTTTGATGAAGCAAAGGAGAGCAGGAGGAAATGAGGGAGGGAGAGAGAGAGGAATGAAACGGGCAGTGGGTTAATTTAGAGGCTGTGCATGTTCACTCAGGTGTGTCTTCCTTAAAAACGGAGAGGCCAGAAACACACAATAGCCAATCAGAGCACTTGAACTGAGAAATGGGCTTCCTTTGCAAAGGGCACATTCTCATGAAGCTATTAAACAACTCCAATCACCCTCTCGTCTGACTCTTTCATCATACTGTATGTGTGTGTGTGTGCTTCATTTCTGAAAGTGGCAGATCAATTCACTCAGCAGGGAAGATGGCTGTTTGGAATGATTTTTTTCACTTGGTTTCTCTCTCTCTCTCTCTTTCTCTTTTGCAGCTCCGTCCATTGTTCCCATAATGCATCAGGTCAGTTCGACGATGAAAAGCATCACGTTGTCATGGCCACAGCCTGAACAGCCCAATGGAATTATTCTGGATTATGAGCTGCGCTACTATGAGAAGGTAAGACATGCGGTTGCTGCATTGGAGGAAAACTGCTTACTGCTCTTTTGTCTGAATTCTTCCTCAAGATTTATTGAATGTTCTTCACATGTCGACTTACATTTTAATGCGAGGATGCAACTGGGTCAAATGGGACAAAGTGTGATTTGAAGGTCCGCTTCATTGTAGAATTGATTCATACCATACTCCTCAAATCAGAGAGATGTGATTGGTTAATAATATTTTTTTTTCCAGTCAGTAACTCTAAAATATAATTGGTTGATAATATGTTGTTACATAACCAATAGGGATTTAACTACATATTAGAGAGAGACACAGGGCTGTGGCAAGCCAAAAGTTTGGAACAATTACAAGACAGGTCTGGTCTTATGTTTTTTGTTTGTTTGTTTTTTAAATCCTGAACGTCAAAAGGTAAAATGGATCGTGGACGTTTTATTAGAGCAGTAAACTCACAGACCTCTTTGTGATGTCATGATGAGGAAGTGAGGTACAGTGGGTTGCTAGGCGACAGCATTGGCGGGGTTCAGTTGTTTCGCTGGCCGGTTCCTGCAGAGAGATGCTGGAACACAGACCCTCTCACACCAATTACACCTAATGATTCCAGAGCCTCCCCTACACACACACACACACAAACTCCACAGCCGTCACCCCTTTTAGAGACATCACGGCAGAGCACACTCAAAATATACACACTCTCACCAGCAGTTATGCCTATATTCCCTGTCTGATGTTCCTTTGAAATTTTGCTGTCACATATATATATATATATGTCTCCACATGGCTGGCTGGCATCATGTACTCGGCCAAGGTCTGATAAAACCTCTTTCACACACTATATTTTCCAGCCCTCCATACATTTCCAGACAGATTGGTATATTCAAAGCTGTCTGTACATTATGAAAGGATGTAGTTATATTCTACATATTGCTGTCATACAAACACTTTCAAATGACAGCCTTTCTGATGGTTTTAGCACACTAGTACACTATCTATTCAAGATCAGCTTTTCTGTGGTGCATTAGAGAAGTGTCGATAAGAAGTCAGGTTTAGAGTGAAGTAATCTGTTATTAATAATGTAATGATTTTACTAATTAATTAGACCAAACATTTTATCCCAAATACTCCAGTTCTCAGTGTCACAAATCATTGAGTTGGTGCTCTGTTCTTTATTATTCTTTTTTGTTTGAAACATTTTTTTACCTTTACTTTTGAGTTAAATGTCTTTGCTGAGTAAAAATATTAAAAAAAGTTAAAAAAATCGAACTGACCACAAAGGTTTGATCAGTACTGTACACATGTGTATATTATGTATTAATCATTTTTATTAATAGTTATTATTCTAGACAATAATGGCCTAATGAAAGAGCATTGTAGTCATTGTGATATTCCAAATGTAGCTTAATTAGACATCACCAGCAAAATAAATGCAAATATATGCAATACAATCGCAACTTTATCAGCCAAATCAAAGAAAGCACACTCATTTTTAACAAACCCAATTTTTTTTTTTTTTTTTTAGTTGAAATTAAGCGTAGGTAATTGAAAGCATATTTTGCAAGTTGTTCCACCCAGCCCTGATTAGTAGAAACCGAAATTTGTGAACACATGCACTGACTTTCTGTTTTGTGTAATGACTGAAGTCTGTGAACGCTGAACTGCATATTTCTCTGGAGGACAAATCTTTGACTATTGTCTTTTCTGCAATGATGTTTGGAGAGATAAATGAGCTGCGTTATGAAAATTGGTTTAATCAAAAGCTCGGGGATAATAATATCTATATCCGGGATAATTCTCTCCTCTCGACAATAGTTTACTCAAATGCAAATAGCACAAGTGCAGCACTTATTTCCTTATAAATATGCATGCCGTGTAATCATATGCTGATTTATAAAACAGGCGAGAAGGAGAAAGGTACTTCAGAATCAGACACCGTACAGAAAATATAATTAATGCGGCTTTCTTTTGGGCATGAAAACATGAGCGATGTGGGAAGCACGTTACAATGCTTGTTTGAGGTGCTTCAACCTCATCTGTTTTTTGACAGCTTATAATTACAATTTCGTTTGTGTTTTATAAATATATTTTAAATATTGCTTTTATAGCAGGTCTTTTTGAAAGGTTGTTTACATGGTTTTGATTAGGAGAGGGCAGCGCGATGATGGAGTCACAGAGTTTGCTATGTTTATGAGCTTGTATTGGATTGTATCGGATTGTATAATAACATATACAGGTCCTTCTCAAAAAATTAGCATATTGTGATAAAGTTCATTATTTTCTGTAATGTACTGATAAACATT
>JAUMHQ010000046.1:12513298-12536510 GCA_032361165.1 Enteromius paludinosus
GCTTGAACTACTTCAGTTGTGTGTAATGAATCTAAAATATATGAAAGTCTAATGTTTATCAGTACATTACAGAAAATGAACTTTATCACAATATACAAATTTTTTGAGAAGGACCTGTATATTATATTAATTTTAAAAGCACTAACAATTCAATTCTTTCAGTCATGTATTCTGGAGCACATCCTGCTTTGAAAATTATGTTCATGTTTTCTTTTTGGTTTTTGTTGTTAGCAAAATGATGGGCAGTTTACAGTGATCCAGTTGGTGGGAATGCTGAGGGGAATTGCCGCTGGCATGAAGTACCTGTCCGAGATGAATTACGTCCACCGAGACCTGGCCGCCCGCAACATCCTGGTCAACAGCAACCTTGTGTGCAAGGTGTCGGACTTCGGCCTGTCCCGCTATCTCCAGGAAGACACCTCTGACCCCACCTACACCAGCTCACTGGTAAGAACTGCCCTGGCATGTCAGACTCACCACCTCATTTTAACAAGAGCCAATAGGTGCCATGTTTTGTTCTGTTGCTCGAAATAATCGAAAAGGCAGGTATTGAGCGTTTGTAATTGCCTTGTAATTTCCTTAAGCTTTGGTTCTATTTTCTCATTCTTCGCTGCTTTGTCTTTTATTCCCCAAAATGTCTCCTGAAAGAAATAGTGCATTGTCTCAATGACAGGACATGACCATTTCCTGGAAAAACTGCATTTAAATTCTGAATGTGATTGAACACAGCCAAGTGACTGGACTTCCAATAGCCTGCCTCCCAAATGGAGCGCTCAGACTTCCAGAATTCTCTATTATGTATCATTAATAGGCATCAAGGGCATCATTAGCCCTCCTGTGCTGCGGATCTTTAATATTAATATGAAATACTATTTTCTCCTGCCTCCTTAAAGACTTTCTATTCAGAGCGCTGTGATATTTTTGGTGCCGCGGTTCGTAATTATCTGGGTTTACTGATAATTCATTGTCTTGTTCTGTCTTATCTGGCCCTGTTGTGATTTTGGTATTCAAGCCAGTTTCCAAGGCGCTGGTCGCATTGACAGTCGTACTTTTAGCAGGGTCAACCGTTTCCTCCGCATTGGAGAGAAACAGCCCTGGGTCACATCCTTTATTGAAAGCGGTTTAAATTCACTTCAGACTTCTCTTAGAAATGGCCCGTGCATTGTAAGCAAACAATTTCATCTTTTACACTCGGGTGGTTCCTCTGTGCTGGTGAGCAGAGATGTGAGGCGGATGATAAGGAGACGAGACGACAGACAGGGGATATTTAGCTAATGTTTTGTCTCTCTTAAAACGTGTGAAAGCTCATTAAGCCCCAAAGGCAGCCGCCATTCACAAATAGGATGTCCTGCGGTGATTGACAGAATTATTCGGCAAAGGTGTGAACTAGGGTATGCTACTGATGTGACTGTTATCTTACTGATGGAGAGAGAATTTAATTTATTTCGTTAATCTATCTATCTGTCTATCTATCTATCCATCCATCCATCGCTTTATTTATTGCTCTGTCACTCTGCCGTTCCATCTATCTGTCTATCCGTTTATCTATGCGTCTGTCTTTCAGTACATGGATACAATAATCAAAAACATAAGCAGTCACATTGAGTCGTTCAGTCTGGACACGCAGTCCAGCCAGATTACGATCTTGACTCTGAGGATGAGACATTTGTACATCTGCCCGTCCGCCTGTCTGCCATTCTGACATTTTGCTTTTTAAATTTGTTTTCAGCTGATTTATGTTCTGTGTCTAACTTGAAGATAACAATCTTGTACTAAAACACACACAAACTCTTCCCAAGAGTGTTTCTCGCCCAAAACTGGAGGGTTTTTGGGCTTGGAGGAGATGATACAGAGAAGGGAGTGAAATTGAAAGGGAAGAAATAAAGAAATGTCCCTCACTTTCCCAGCATGAACACAGATTTCCCTCTCGCTGTCAGCATGACAAGTGTGTGCTGTGTGCTGCAAATGGAAAATAAAACTATTTACACTGAGGTGGGATCTGAATGTGTGACACCCCCTCGCCCTGCCACCCTCCTCTCTGTCACTTTCTGTTTCCCTCTTCCTCTTCCTCTCCCATTCGAGGGTTGTGATTTGGCGTGCCGGAGTGTGGAATGTGACAGGCTCATTCTCTCATTCCTCTGTTTACTCACCATTTCAATTCCTTCAGCTTTCCCTTGCTTGTCTTCTCGCTTCCAGGTGTTGAGTCTGATGTCCTATAGCATATTCTGCACTTGTGTAGTCCTGTTCAGACAGACTTTTGCCTGTTGGCATCAAGACTGGCTCACATTACAGCTTATTCTGGTCACAACCTGCCAGCCTGAGACATGAAGAATTCATCTGACCATCATGTAGTCGTCTGGTTTTGTCGGATCAGTGTTGGCAAGATTGTTCAAGCAGAGCCAAGCTTATGGGTTAAATTCCAAACGAATGCATGGAGTGATAAAAGTGAGGTATTCTTAAAAGTATAGCTGACCCAAAATTAAAAATGTTGTCATTAATTACAAAAACACGATCAAGGCACAGAAACATAGTAAGGATGTCTCGGGAGGGTCAGAAAGCTCTTGGATTTCATCCTAAATATCTTAATCTGTGTTACATGGGTTTGGAATGACATGAACCACTCACTTTGGGGTAAACTGTTTACAAAACATAACCCTGAGAACAATGTGAAATATTCAGGCGCGCTCAGTTGCTACTAAAGGTCTTAAATCAAACTTTGAATATGCCTTTCAAACATTTTTTTGTTAACATACCTGTAAACCTCAATAAGTAAACATTAGATTTAATGAATGTACAGTCTGTTAAACTTGCTGAATTACCTCTTAGGAAGGACAAAGAAGGAGAAATGCATGTTTGATGTAGTTTGATAAATGTCAAGTGTCACAGGTAGCTAAGCCAGTATAAGCCCATCGGTTATTACATCCCCTGTGTGTGCGCAGTGCAGTGGAACATGTGTGCTCTTATTACTCTTAATCTTTCCTGATCTCACAACAGCTCTCTTTGAGCAGTCCTAATAGTGTACAACAGCATTCAGTTGAAAATTTTCTTTATGTCCGTAGTACAAGAGGTGAGGTCAGGTTGTATATGTTAACCTTAAAGGTATGTTTATATGATTTTTAATAAGTGTGAGCAATAGTAATAGTGTTCTCTGCCTTTTTTTAGTATGTAATTTGGACTGCAGCATTTATCATGGTTTATTTTAGTGAATTTAAACTGTCAGTCTCAATTTCATAGGTTTATGCAACCTTGACTCTTGCCTCTTTGTAAAATGTGAGCAGATTGCTTAGCAAGTTACTGTGGCTATCAAACAGAGAAGCGGCGCGAGCAACATTTTACCACACCGCCGTCCTCAGCTGTCATTATTTAAACATGCTATCTGACCTTTCACCTGCGGCACCATGTGACGGACCAAAACCTCACACGGTGGTGAACAAGCGCTCTTTTATTTTATTATTTAAGCAGAAAGATCTTTCAAAAGAAAAGAAAGAGCGTTTGAGTCAAGGTAAAAAAAAAAAAAAGAATACTTAATCTGGTTATGAAAGACAAGGTCATAATCTAATATTAAAAATCCTGGATGGGAAATTGGAATGGAAGGATGATAAAGGATTAGGTGAGCACAGTTTAATTTGCGCTGTCCCCGATGGGTGTCTGGGCGGTGGCGGGGCGGTACGGGACCGGGATGAGGGGGCAAAAGGTTAGCGACGTGCAGTGAGCCTGCTGCTATCTAAAGCACCTCCCCTGATGTCTGATTTACCTGCTGATGTTAATGCAGCATAAATTGGACTGGAATTTGAAATTAATGTAAGTGAAGGAGATATAAGCAAATTAGATGTGTGAGGCCCGCAGAGAAACCGAATGGCCATGGGTTATAATTTAAAAGCAGTTAGGCAAGGTGATCTAGTGTTCACTTTGTAGCATTATAGTTTGTTGACATCAGTGTGGCATGGGTTTCAAACGATGAGAAATCTTAGTTGATGTTACTTGCCTATATTTTCATATTACATTAAATTACATGCTTTTTTCCATCAATTAGTAAGTTTCTTTACTTGGAAGTAATGTAAAGTATCAACAGTCTCTGTCGGTCTTAATAATATGCACCGTTTTTCAGATTTAAATATATGCCACTGTTGTTTTGCCTCATGCAGGCACATTTCCGATGCAGATTGTTTGTATTTGGGACATTAAACACTAGTGGTGTGTCTTTCTTCTGCAGTTGTTCAAGTGTTTGCTGTGAGCATGTGCCTCTAAGAGACAAATCTTCATTATTCTTTGAGGATGCAACTCAAAAATAGTGAAAGACAGTGAGACACATGGGTCTATTTCTATAAATGCCGAATGAATGATAAACCACATTATTGTGATTTGACCAGACACGAGACTACATTACGAGACTTAACTTAGGACATGTACATTGTTCTTTGAGACTGCTGCTCAGACAGACAGTGGAGCATCAGTGAGACTATATTTACTTGAATGGGTCTATTTCTATAAAGCTGAATGAATGATAAACCACATTTTTGTGTTTGACCATGTCATATTTCACAGATTCAGCTGTTTATTTCATTTTAGTCATTTATTTTTTCCCCTCCATTTTTAACCGCACTCCAAACAAGCTATATGTGTACGACATTGCCACTTTAGCATTGACCATTACTTTTCAGTTCTGTTATGTTCAAGTGATAGCGGTCATTGAAGGTGACCTGTATGACACTGGTCTCTGTCATAGGTAGGTTCATTCCATCTTATATTAGAATCAATGAAGATGAAATTGAGTCTTTCAGGTCACTGAACACAAAGGTTGAGAGAAATTCCAAGCAGAAAGAATAATCAAATCCCTTATTTGTTATATATTTTATATCTGATAATAATAATTTCTTTGTGTATGTTTAAAGCATTTTATTTTTCCCTGAGGTCCTTTTCTAAAGTTAGACTAGGCACCAACGTTTTTTTTTCTGCTACTGTGTCTTTAAGGCATTGCAAATAATCTATTTTGCGTGCCTTGCATTGTAGTTCCACCTACTGTATGATATCTAAACATGACAGGCCATTTGTTATTGTGCTTTTTGGCGCTCGCTGTTGAAAAATGCCTGGTTTTTAACAAAGCAGGGCATCTTGCGTGCATTGCTTGTTAAAACCGTGATGATTTCTGAATGACCCATTTTAGTTTCAGTAAATAGTCTTGGGTGAGCTGAAATCTTTGGCTTTGTATTGTATATTGTTTGCACTATGACAAATTCTTTTATATTAGAAGAGCAACAAAAAAAAAAAATTATTTTGATGTGGTGGTGTGACCCTTTTTAGATTATTGGTCTTTATAAATCTCTGACTGAGGTGATGCAAAATTGCAGGAATAATGAAAGTGAATATTGAGTTCATATATAAGGATGGCGTGCTTGTTTTGAAGTCCTTTTATCTCTAAATTCTGTTTAAACCAAATGAGAGAACTCCAACAAGAAAGACCCCAAGGATCCTGCTTTCTCTTTCTTCCCTTTCATTAATTTCTGCTTCATCCAGACCCACAGCAGATGCAGTGGGTTGCAAAAATATAGTGCTAGATGAATAAAAGCAGGTAGAATGTAGGGGGATAAAGAGAGAACTAAAGGTTAAAGAGGTGGGATGGAGCGATTGTAAGACTGACGCAAACTCCCAGCAGGCATCTGTCCTTTCCTGACCACTGTTTTGTCACTAAACATAATAAAACATTGACAGAGAAAGAAGTCTGAGATTGTGTAATTGTGTTGTTCTCCTTAGATTTACTAAAATGTTTTCATTGTCCATTTAGAAGGACTGAGGGGCTGTAGTTTTGTGTTGTAAATTAGAAAGCCCCACCCACAAGGAGTGACATTATTCACAGTCATTTGAATCGGGTTGGAAGAGCTTTGCACTATACGTACCTCTATTCAGCATTTTTATCTTTATTTAACATTCTGCAACTCTCTGAAATATTTCATTTTTATTCAGAAGCTTCATTGACCTGTCAGTAAGAAAGTGTACATCTGGTGGGTACTGGAATATTCCCTAAACATACATTAAAGACCACAAAGCAGCTTGCTGAAAACAGTTTAGGAAGGAAACAGATCCCAACATTGCATCACTGGAAGTTTTGCATGGGTAAACACCACTTACAGTTGTAGTTTCATTACTGTCTCTTTTTAGCCTGAACACACCAATTCTAAAGCTCCATTTCTCTTCTACAATTAATATATGCTGCTCATCTTGTCGTTTAGTTTTCATCTGGTTGACGTCAGAGGCAGGACTGAACTAATTGACATCATTAGACTGGAACATACAGCATGTGGATCGCAAACCAATTCTGTGTGTGTTTTGTCATTGTTTGTGTGGGTGGGTGTGTGTGTGTGTGAGGTGAATCTTAAAACAAACCGCTGTCAATTTTAATCAGTGAGACACGCAGATCCAGCCTCAGGTAGACCAATTACCGACACGCTCCACGGACGAGGCTAGGCCCTCCTCAGAAACACACACACACACACACACATACAATCTTAAAAGAATTGGAAAGAGGTTTTTATGGTGTTTTGCAAAGCAAAAATAATTGAATTCAGTTGTGCTGAATTTAAAAAAATGCAAATGCTGCCTATTGTTTGCAAATATTTATAGTTGTGATGGATGTAGGGCTCAGTGAGTCGATATGTTTCCGTTGCTTATTTGTTTTGTTCAAACAGCATACTTCCCAGCCGCCCATGTGAAAGTTGTATATCTTATGCTGCTAAATGGTAATGTGTATATAAATGAATCGCATGGATTCTTATGACCAAAATCCATATCAAACCAAAATCAATCCATTTGACAGCATCCTAGCACTGTCATTTTTTTTCCTGAACTGTCATGTTTTGTTTGTTTCCTCAGGGTGGAAAGATCCCTGTGAGATGGACCTCACCGGAAGCAATCGCATACAGGAAGTTCACTTCTGCTAGTGATGTCTGGAGTTACGGTATCGTCATGTGGGAGGTGATGTCGTTCGGCGAAAGGCCCTACTGGGACATGAGCAACCAAGATGTAAGTCCTTTTTTATACAAATGACTCTCTTTTACTGGCGTTGAGTCACACTGGCCCTGAGTAAACTGAATACAATAAAATATAAAACTACGATATATATTTTATAATACACTCTCAGAACTGTCTCTGGGGTGATACCTTTTCAAAAGGTACATGTTTGTACCTAAAGGGTTCATTTTGGGAACAAAAGTGTACATATTTAAACCTAATATGTACAAAAGTGTACCTTTTGAAAAGGTACCGCCCCAGTGACAGCTTTTGTACCTTTGTACCTGTGTAATCATTATCTTTGTATGGAACTATACACTCTTAAAAACAAAGGTGCTTCAAAGGGTTCTTCAAGCGATGCCATAGAAGAAACTTTTTTGGTTCCACAAAGAACCATTCAGTCAAAAGTTCTTTAAAGAACTATTTATTTTTTACCTTTTTATAATCTGAAGAACATTCTTTTACACCATAGAACCTTTTGTGAAACGGAAAGGTTTTTCAGATGTTAAAGGTTCTTTATGGAACCATTTAGATAAGAAAAAAGGTTATTCTATGGCATCGCGAAGCACCTTTATTTTTAAGAGAGTACATATATGAAAAGTGAATCAATCTGTACAAGAGCAAAAGCTTTCCATGAGGTGGTAGCTTTTCAAAAGATACACATTTGTACCATATATTGCCTTAATGGGTGCATTTTATTACCATAAAGATACGTATTAGTACCAAATATCAGTAACTTTGTAAATATCAGGGTACCACCCCAAGTTTAATGCTTTTCAATGCATTCATGATATATGTAAAGTGTATGATTAACTATAAAGCACTAGATACCCTTTGGCTTTACCTCTGAATGTCATTGCTGTGAGTCTCATTTCCTGTCAATCTCTTTGGCTCTAAGGCTCACTACTTTGAGTCTTACCATTTTTCCCTCTGAATCTACAGTACCTGCCTCAGAGTCTTTCTGCATTCAAATCTCCCAGCATCTCCCAGAGCAGACAAAAGTTTTCTTTTTTTCCGTTCGAGTTGTGAATATAGCAGGCTCATTCTAGGTTCTCTGGAGATTCTTGAAAAATCCTACCAATGAAAACATAAATTCCAATCCTTTTAGCATTCAGTTAACACATCAGAGATGCAGAACGAACCCTGAGGAACTTGTGATTGTAATGACTGCCGAACTCACAACTGTAAAAAGCCATTTGAGCATTCAGTGTTTTTAAATTAAAGAAAATAAATTCAAGAAATTAATTACTTGCTACTTTCTGCACATACATTCTTTTTCCAAAATTGTCTCCATAGCTCAAAAAAGAGGTGTTGTTTGTCATGCTTGACCATGTTGTATTCGAAAATTCTGTAGTTCAATATTCATGAAAAGCATCTTATGAAGGAATCAGACTGTAAAGTTGTCTAATTCTGCTTTACAAAACTCCTTAACATCTTGTGACATGCACCAGAATCAAAACAACAGAGCTCCTATATTATACAGTACTCTGACACAGAAGAAGCGCCAAAGGTAAAGTGGAGGAGTTGGATAATGTTTCTTTGGCCTATCACACACTTCATTATCTGATCTTGTAGAGTTTTTAATGATCATCCAGTCTCAAATTACCATAAAAAGATCATATCAGCATAATGAAACAGCAGGACATCTGCAGCGCTGAGTGCCCACATCTCACTGCAGTCCTATGGAATCAGTTTAGGAGAAAAATGACCAGCGTGGAGGGAGCAGAGAGTATTGAGCATCAAATATTTAGATTCATGTTTGTGCAAAGCAGAGCTCTAGACTGTAGAAGCTAGACCGTGTGTTTGTTTGTTTGTTTATTTGATGTTTTCTTGTGTCTCAGAATCAGAAAGAGAGGAAAATGGGAAGAGAGTCCAGTGTTTGAGGAGGGCAGAACAACAGATCACTTTTAAAGATTACTAATGTGCATGGGTTGTTTGTTTGTTATGTTGCAATGTCTATGCAACAAAACTCATATATGTCACAATTTATGCGTTTCAAATCAATATTGAGTGCTTTTGCATTTTGTTTCTTTTTATGATATTCTTTATTTCTTGTTGCTGAGGTACTCAAAGCCAATTTCTCTTAATGTGTTTTTTTGTAGTGACACGGGTTTTGATTTAGTGGTTCAAATCTTTCAAATTCTCCAAAAGATTCAGTTAGATTTGTTTAAATTTGAAATGATTCGTTCACTAATTTGTTCAGTGGCCCATTCTGAGAGTAATTAAGCAAGTAATTGTTTATGACTGATTTATTTCATGTTTTTATCCATACATTTTGCACGTCGGTACACTTTCAAAAGGTGCTAATTTGTCTATTTTAGGCTATAGTATGTACTTTGAAAGTACCATTTAGTGGTAAACAAGGTACAAAATAGGACTGTCCCATCGATAGCTTTGTAACTTTTTTCCTCTAAGTTACTCCACAAAGTTTTTGAGTTATAAGTACTTCCTCCAGAAATGACAGCAAAACAATTAATGACAATGTGTGTGTGTGTGTAGGTGATCAATGCTATAGAGCAGGATTACAGACTGCCGCCCCCCATGGACTGTCCCACTGCTCTCCACCAGCTGATGCTCGACTGCTGGCAGAAAGATCGGAACGCTCGGCCTCGCTTCACGGATATCGTCAATACACTCGACAAACTCATCCGCAACCCCACCAGTCTTAAAGCAGTCGCCAGTATACCAACTATGTGAGTCATTATACAGTTTTTGTTTTTTTACAATGGTGGAAACTTTTTTAATGCAAAAATGTTGGGTCTTTGGTCTTTTATTAAAGAATATTTTATTTTAAGGACGTTTACATGGTTACAAAATATTTCTTTATACCGTTGTTCTTTTGAACTTTCTATTCATCAGAAAAAATCTCACAATTTTGACTCTTTTTATCAGAATTGCAAGTGTGTTTTACTTTCAAGTTCAAAAGATCAACAGTATAAAAATTTGGGGGATATACAGTAAAGTTAGAATTGTGAGTTAGAAAGTCAGAATTTCGAGACATAATGCAACAATTGTGAGAACATATCAGTCTTTTTTCCACTCAAAATTGGACTTTACAACTCACAATTGTTTATATCTCACAATTCTGAGAAAAAAATGTGACTTCGGAGAGTTCGGAGATTTAAAGTCACAATTCTGACTTCACATCTCCCAATTACGAGAAAATAGGTCAGAATTGCAAGTTTGTATCATGAATTGTGTCAGAATTGTTTTTATTTTTTATTCAGAATTGTTTAAAAAAAATGTATGCAGGGCAGAAACAGTCTTCCATAAGCAGCACAACTGTTTTCAACATCAATAACAATACACTTTCTTAAGCAGCATATTCATCATATTAGATTTCTAAAGGAACATGTGACACTGAAGACTGGAGTAATGATGCTGAAAATTCCTCTTTGCCATCACAGGAATAAATGATATTTAACTTTTCTTTTTTAAACTGAAATACTTTTTTATTTCAGTTCATGTTATTTTTTTCTTTTTATATTGAAAAGTTGCCAAACCCTAAACCTTTATCATGTTTTCATAATAAATTAGACATTTTTAGTCCAGAGTTTGGAGGTCCTTACAAAGACGACAACCTTGACAACCAAGTTTGATTGGTTTAACTCTTCTTTTTCTGCCAGCATCTGACTCTCTCTTTCCCTTTCTCCTTCAGTCCGTCCCAGCCATTGTTGGACAGGTCCATCCCAGACTTCACTACCTTTAGTTCTGTAGAGGACTGGCTGGCCGCCATTAAGATGTCTCAGTACAGAGACAATTTCCTCAACTCTGGCTTCACATCCCTACAGCTGGTCACCCAGATGACTTCAGAGTGAGTGTGAACTCTTAAGTGTCTTTTCCTAAATAACTTTTACAACTTCTTAACACCGGGGTTCCATAATTTGTCAATAACATTTTTTTAAATGACCATACTCACAGTACTGTAGATGGTCAAGCTGGTCAGCCAGTCCAAGATATTTTGGAATGTGATTCTCTCCAAGCTGACCCAGGTCAAACATGCCCCTAAAAACTGATTAATCAACTAATAAACTACTATTCAACTAATAAGCTGTTCGTCCAACTCATAAAATAACTATAAACCAGCTTGAAACTGTTTAAAACATTGTTTCCAACTAATTGAAAAAATTAGGCTAGTTTAAGGTAGCTGAACTACTGTAGGTAAACATTCAAAAGTTTTCTGAAATTTTAGCTAATTAAACTGGTCAACTATTCAGGTTAGCAAGCTCATCACCAGTATGGTCCACCAGCTCTAATCAGGTTGACGGACATGAACAAATTGTCCCTTATTTCTAGTCATACAATTAGTCAATATCCTAAACCAGTGTGAACCATGCAGGTAATGGAAAGTCTAGCCATTTCTAAAGTTCTGTCTATTAATTTCTTAGTCTTTAATCCTTAATCAGCAAAGATGGCCTACTAGCTCTAAATTGGTTGAACCTAACACCATCAGCAGGTCATGCAGCTAGTCAACCACCCAACTACAACCTTATTTCCCAAAATTGTGACTTTAGACCTCAATTTGCAACTTTATTTCCTATCTTAAATGCCTTCTCAAACAGGCTTTTATCACACTGTTAACAACATCTGTTCCGAAAATCCTAATGTTTACAACAATTATGCGTCTTATTCAGCCGTCCTGTCATATTAGTGGTTTATTTCAGATGATGTCTGATGCTTTCTGAGTTAGTTTGTTGTGTCTGTGTGAAGGGTGATTAAAGCTGGTTTCAGATTTCCAGACAGTCATTGATCACCCGATGCCAGGCGGCCAGATATCTCAGCAAACTTGTTTAATATCGATTCATGAACCATACAGCAGGATTAGTATGAATCGCTAAGGTATGTGTGCATATATTTGACTTGTTTGAGTCTCTATCGAGCGAACAGGTGGATATGCTGTTAATGATGTATAAAACACGTCTCCTGGTGTTTTGTTCGTGGCGGGAAGCGTACTGTGAGGTGCAGCGTCTCTGACGCTCTGATTAATGCAGCCGCCGCTCACAGAGAGGGTCTACGCTTAATTAGCAACATAAGTATGAGCCCACGCATAAACAGGAAGTTAAATGCAAGCAGCTTTCATGTGTTAATGCTGTTTGCTCTCACATCTATAAACTGTAGGGGCTCTGAGCTGCTCCTCTCTCTCTTGTGATGTTTGAATGGTTTGTGTATTGATTGTACAGGCTGTTCTCATTCAGAATAAAGGCTCATCTTTGAGGATAGCGGAGTAAATTAAGCATTTATTCAGAGTTGCTCTTTTGTCTTTGTAATTCAAAGGAGGCAATGAAACAGTCACCTAAAATCACCTGCTGTAGCAGACATGTCTTGATCTTACTTGGTCTTTTGATGTGCTGACCATTACTCTACTAACAGGAAGAGGTGCATTGTCAGGAGTTGTTCAGGGAGTGAAGGTTTTCCTGTAAAATGATTTTTTTTGTGGATTTTAGTTTTTACTGCTAAAATGGGAGTGCTGAGGGTTTTTTTTAAATGGCAGGAGAGTGGCAAGTGCTGAATGTCTTTTTGTCGCGGTGAGTGTTAAGGCGATTTTTTTCTCGGTGCCAAGAGTTGTTCAGCTTTAGACAAAACGCTGTTACTTTTCGGGACTACCGACTGTTCTACAGCTGAACGGCAATGGAGATAATGTTTGTCTCAGAGTATATATTTCTAAATCGCAGTACCATAATACTGCTATGAAATGTAATGGTTGGAGAAACATTTCATTCGCGATGCTGACAGCTGAGCATAGTCTGCAGAGCGCCTGGCGTTTTCAGCGGGTGGACACTGCCTAACTATAGTCATGTGTTCTTTTTGTGTTTGCAGGGATCTTTTGAGGATAGGTGTGACCCTAGCCGGCCATCAGAAGAAAATCCTCAACAGCATTCAGTCCATGCACCTGCAGATGTCCCAGTGCCAGACGGGCACAGCGCTGGCATGACTACAGGGGGCGCTGGACGACGGGCCGGGCAGCTTGCGGAAGAATTACCAGCGGGTGAGCCCAATCCCATCGGAGCGCGCCAGGATAGAGACTATCATCCTGATCTGAGAACGTGCTTCAGGAGAGGAACCATTATCCCATATCCAACAGACCAGATCGCAACTGGACCGCCAGGACTTGCAAGGACGTCTGTTATTCCGTCAGTCGTTTGTCTCCTCGGGCTACATTTACAGGGAAAACCGAAGAAGCCGACTCTTTTTGTCTGCTTCTCATCATTAATTACCTTTACGATGCGTATCCAGAAAACACAGTGACTGCTCAGATTCCGAGACGTCTTGCATCATTTTCTACAAGGTTGTTTCGTTCTTCTTCTTTTTTTCAATATAAACCTTCTATCGTCACTGCTTCCCACTTACACTACCTGTCGATCTCGGTATGGCTGACGTTGCCAAAGGACATCCTGTATGCCTGCGTCCCATCCCTAGGCCATACGAGCTAAATGATGTATATCTTTAAATAAATACGAGTATATCTTCAGAGTAAACCTTCATATTGAAGGTGAAGTGTAACGGACCTGTATGTAAATACCCTCTTCTTCCGCTTGCATTTTTGGCAATGTTGCGTGTTGGACAAGAACCGCCGATTCTGCAGGATACGAACTCGCTTACGTCCGCGTGACACCACAAGAACAATCTGGGATGAACTCTGTCGATGTTGTGTAAATATCAGTTAGTTGTGTATAAACTAGCGCTAAAAAGATATACTTTAGGTGAAAAAAGCTACGCATTCAGGCCACTAAACAGTGTTTATTGTAGGTGTTTCCACGCTGATGAGCACTTACGTGTACAGCTTTTCTTTCTTCCACCTCTTCTTCTACTTCTAGTTGTTCTTGTTAGTTTCGTGTCAGAGTGTTTGAATGCGTCGACTAGCTTTGGGAAGGTGCATTATCACCGCCTAAACTAGCTAGTACACTTAAATGTAGTTCCACTGTTAATAAGCTGTACTAATGTTGGTCTAACAGGGTCTTTAAAACCGCTAATCTGTTTCCAAGCACGTGTTTACATGATAAGCCAACGGAAAGGTCGCAGGCAGGAAACAAAGAGACTCGCAAAACCGCTGCCCTTCACCACTTTTATCAGGCCGAGTCACTCTCTCAGCTCCAGATGCTTCTCGATGACATTGCTAAATGCGGTACATGTTCTTTCGTGTCATCAGCTCTCCATTTATTTGTGTGTGTGTCTGGATTGAACATCTGTGTGACCCTTCATGAACAGATGCCTAACGCCACCCCATTGAGCACATTCTACTTAAGCAGTCAGTTGAGCACTGGGTAACACACACAAAAACACACACGGTCTGTTGATGGCTTTAGGCTGTTCCTTTTTGGTTGCCATGGAGAAATAGAATTTTTTGATTGATAAGAATAATAAATTAATAATTATTGAATCGTGTATATATAATTAATACATTATTATTATTATTAATGTAATAATAAGATATTAATTATATATAAAGTTAAATAATAATAATAATAATTATTATTATTAAAGGTAACACTATACAATAAGGTCCCGGTTATTTATTTTATATTTCTGTATTATTATTTATGACCTAACATTTACCAGTACTTTTAAAACATTTATTAATCTATTAAAATTAATTATTAAAATTAAAATTAATGTCAATTTCTAAAACTACTAAAACATTCAGGTTGTATAAATGAATATGAACATGTAATGAGAATGAATTAAGTGAACCATATCCATAACCATAGAAAAAAAATAAAAAATCAGATTGTTCATGCATGAACTTATGTAAAAAAAAATTCACATTTTATTTAAAAAAAATAATACATATAAGTAAAATAATAATAAATAAATAAAAAGTAAATTTAAATGTAAGGAATTATAATAATACTAAAAATCAAAAATAAATCAGTGTTAATGTTTGGAAGCTTGCCTAATCTTTGTGTGCTGCAAATATGTTGGCTTTTATGATAAAATCACTTGCAGCGTTCCTCATTTGTAAGTTGCTTTAGAAAAGAAAGTGTTGCAAATGAATAAATCTAAAAGTAATTGGTAAAATGTTCCAGCTTTTGGGGTCATAATGGCTAAAAGCAGCTCCACAGGATCTCATTAGGTTGAGCAATAAAGAAACCCAACGTAAGATCTGAAACATAACGGTTTGTAGAGGTTAGCAGCTGTACCATTCGTTCGCCTGATGTGAGTGTGTGTGTAATGAATAAGCTACTACATTGCCTGTAAGTTAAGGAGACTCTTGGTTTATGGTTATTCTCTATGAGCAACACACACACATACACAATCCATCACGCAGATATACCCTAGGTGTTGCACCTAATTGGCTACAATGGATTTCACCATGGCAACCAAAGAGCGTATTGGCTCTTTGTTAAGGATGACACACTTTTACAGCTTCTGCCAAGAGGCATATTCTTTTTGTGCGTGCACACACACACACATACACGCACCTCAGCTATATTACATTGAAGAAAGTGAATTTGTTCCTCCATACGACAGTAGCAGCGATAATGTCTGGCTGTATAAAAGCATTAGAATGAGATGAAGACGTCTTCACTTCTGCCTCTGTATCAAGGCAGCACAACTAATGATCGCAAAGTATCGTCGCCATGGCCCGTGTCCAGCTCGTTCGCTGTGGGGCGTAACCAAGCTGTCCGGCGTCCTGCCGTATGGCCCAGCTGAAAAATGGCTGACGTGCGCTCAAAGCCGTAGATACGCTGGGGGGGGGCGGAGCATGCTGGGATACCTGCGGGTACAGCACACAGACCGAGGAGAGTGATGAACGAGCTGGAGAGAGTCTGAGAATGAAAGAGAAAACAAGAGCAAGAAATGGCAGAGAGTGCAGGATTGAGAAAGAAATTAGGAGAAATGGGGAACAAAGAAAAAAGAAATGGACAGACATTATAGATTAGAGTATTAAGGCATCATGAAATTACCAATTGACCCTATTTTCTTTCTTCTCTCCAATCACATGAGTTCTTCAGTCCAGTCATGGTGGTTAAAATTAAGCCGCATCATCATATTCTGTTTCTCTTGTCATTACTGCATATTGATGTGCAAATGGCATTTCATGTTGACTTTTAGGTGTTTGTCATTGAGAGAGGGCTTATAGGATAACAGTGGTTGACTAATATGAAAAATGCCAATATCTAGAACAGGGTAGAGTGTTTTTTTATTTATTTTTTTCATTAATTCTATGTAATATTCATTATAACTTAATTATATTAATTTTGTATTATTATTTATTTAATTCATTATATTATAAGGCTTATTAAACATAGAATAAAAAACAGATATTGACATCTCCTTAATATATACAAAAGCTCAAAGGTTTGGGGTCGCTAACTTTTTAAATAAATAAATACTGCAATTCAGCAAGGGTGCATTAAAATGACCAAAAGTGACAGTATGTGTGTGTATATATATATATATATTTCCACATAAATATTCTGCTGCACAATGTCTTCAATAATGAAAAGAATAACATGTATGTATGGAAAGGAAATAATTTTTTAAAGGACCATGAGTAATGTATATAATCACATTAAATTATAATAATTATTGACAAAATAATTTTCTTTCACTGTATTTTTGATCAAGTAAATGCAGCCTTGGGGCCAGATTTACTAAACGGGGCAAATTAGCATTAGAGCGAAATTTCATAAAAGCGTTGAGTGAAAAATTCTGTGGGTGATTTATTAACAATGCACACATTAAAGTATACAGACCCTGGCATTTAATTCCCGTAATGACCTCGTACTGACCTCAAACTTTTGTTCATTGAAAAGCTTTAGATTTTGGAATGCATCAGTTACTGTATGTGTACATGCAAAATAGACAAATAATCACCCTGATCAATCTATTCATCATCCATCTATCACTATATAGAATAAAACACATGACAGCGCTTTACCATCTGCACAGACAAGATTGAAGCTTCATCATAACACAACCACACAGATGTGGTACCTGATTTATATTTGAAAATGTACATTAACTCTATTGTTTCTATTGTGAATGTGTCTCTCTTTTTCTTATTTTAACCTCTCGTTTTGCACATGTCCAACAACTCAATCGAGTATAATCTTCATCTCTTGCAAGGGTATGCTCCTCTTCCTCCTCCTCTCGGAGGGTTGAGGGAACAGGCAGAGAGTGAGAGGATGAACGGAAATGATTTGAGTCTAATTTTATCGCTCTTTGCCTGGAGTGTCGACACATTGTGGAGTCTGGTGAGCGTTTGGCAGCGGATCAGCGGCGATGCTGTTCCCGTGCCAACTGAAGTCTGAGCGGTGCATGTGTTCACTACCACGGCTCAGACTTCACAAGCGCAAACAAAAAGCGCGTTTGGAACAAACAAAAGCGTCGTCTGACACCGCCGGTAGGAACGAGCCCGTGTTTGTATCGTACTTTCTGCTTTTCGAACCACACTTTCATATTAAAGTGTTGGAGCATTACTTTAGGCAACCGGAACTAAAAGCCAGAGAGTCAAAGGGTTCGAGAGACTGTTGATATTACTAGCATGGCATGGATTGTAGTTCGCACTGTTTTGTAGATAGCGAACGAAGGAAAGCCCCCCCCCTCACCTCACCGAGGCTGTATAGTTAACACTCGTTTCTTGTGATGAGTATGTCAGAGTTTGAAACTGTAACTTTCTGAGAACTATTGTACTGAAATGCACTCAATAAAGACCTTGGAAAAGCTGATGTCGAGCGAGTGATATCTTCATCCGGAGAGAGCTCTTGATAATGAGGCAAGCTGCGGGTCAAACGTGCAGCCGCTCCGCTGCTGTTGTAAAGGGAGTGTGTGTGTGTTTGTGAGGGCTGTTAGAGAGTTTACAGACGCTCTCGAGACCCTCGAGTCTGGAAAACAACAGCGTTGTGCTTATGGCGGCTGAAAGAGATAGCGAAGAGGAACACATTTTTAGAGTAATAATTTGACTAACGAGGCATTAAATGAATGTAGTTGTCCAGCTATGCTGTGCTTTAGAAATACTGCCAAAACAACGTAGTTTAAATAATTAAGAAGAGGCGGTGTTGTCAGGGCTTCACTGGTTTTTGAATGTAAATGTGTGACTGCAGCAAACACATAATGTGAAAGATGAAATGATTCTGATATACTGTATGTTTTTCACTTTCAGGTGTGTTCTTTGAGTTTTGAGTTCCTCCTGTTTTGTTATCAAAGTCAAAGTCAACTTTATTGTCAATTCTGCCACATGTACAGGACATACAGAGAATTGAAATTACGTTACTCTCAAACCCTTGGATAGAATATTATATTATGGAGTTCAGTGCAGAGTTTGAGTTCTTCCATTTCTGGAACTCTGATGTTGCACTAATGATGCAAAACATAAATTTAGGGTAAATTTTTTTTTCAATATTTTACTTTCATTTATTTGATGCTAATTTTGTTTATTTTAGGGAAGTCGGTTTACTGCTAAATGGTAAATTTTTGTATTAGTTATTACTAGAAATGAGGGAATACTCATTTGTTACTAATAACTACTACGACTGCTCCTAACAATTAATAACAATAAATGATAAAGTAATAAATTAAAATAAATTAATATCCTAATATCAGCATAAAACTATCATTAAAAAATCTTTTGTGCAACAGCAAACATAAAATATTTAAAAATGTCAGTTTATTGCAGTCATTTAGTGTTATTCGTTGCTATATTAGTTATTAATTTTAATATAAAAATGATAATTTATTACTACTAAAGGATCAATCTGCAAGTATGATTTCTTGTTCTTTCTGCTAAAGCAAAAATAAATAAAATAATTATAAAGTAATGCATTGCATTATAATAAAAAAAATGAAATATAATAAAATAAAATATAATAATCAAAATTTTATTCTTGCAGTATAAATATATTCCATCATGTCATCTGTCTACAATCTTTTTAACTTAAAGTGTCTACCTTGTTTCAACAGTTAAATAACATTTGCCTTTGATCATGCACCTTTGGTGAGAAATTAACACTTTTAGCATCACCATTATGTTCATTATTTCTCCAGTGTTCTTTCATTCCTGGATCTGTCAAACTTGTGTCTGTATTCAGTCCTTAAAGTATATATTTGTATCCTAATTTTACCCTAGCCAAATATATATATATATATATATATATATATTTATTAATAGTCTTCTTTATATATATATATATATTTATTTATTAATATTCTTCTTTATATATATATATATATATATTTGTGATAAAAATAGCTTTAAATGTTTCAATAAAAAAATAAGAATAATACAAATTGGTGTGGGCCACTGGTAGAATGTTTATTTATACTACCTTCTAAAACCACTTTTTTGGTCAATACAATCTGTCACAATAATGAAAAGATCAGTTCACCACCCTATTTTATCTATTTAATATTTTGGCTGAAAAATTTCAAGATTATTGCCTTGCCCTGTAAAATTATAATTTTAAATATGAATTGCACATCAAATGAGCTCGTGTCCAGGTGTGCTGACCTCTTTCTCAGCATGCACAACTTCTCTTTCAGCCTCCCAGCCAAGTTCTCAGGGCATTCATTAGAGATGTGTTTATTCCTCTCTTCCTTTTATTTAATTATCTGATGGGATCGAGCCCCGTATGGAACATGACACTTCATTTCTCAGAGAGGTCTTCCTAATGGAAAAGACAGATGCAAGGTCACCGAGACTGCATAATTGCGACTCTACAAGAGCAATAATTGACAGTTATGCATTTTTAATGGCTATTTATATGGATTATTCTCCACATGGCTCACTCTCCCAAACATTTGTTTAAATTGATATGTTATCTTTATTGATATAATTAAAGTGGAGGGAATTGTGTTTGTGAGGGCTGGCAAAGAATACGTAAGATACTCGCTGACAGATAATTAATGGCGTTGGAGAGTGTTTGTGAGAGTGTGTGTGAGAGTGTGTGTGTTCTGGAGAGACTTGACTTGTAATGTCTCCTTTATTGATTCAGTGGAGCAGATAAAACCTCTGTATTTGTGAATAAAAACAAACAGATTCTTAAACTGGTCCACACCGCACCATGTGCATAACAAGAACACAAGAAACACTTTCATGAGGCTTTCAGAGATGGAAATTTAGTTTATTGGATTTAGTTTGGTCTGGGCCAAACACACACAATATTGAGTTGTTTTAACCCAAATTTGGGTCAAATACAGACTAACTCTACTTGGGTCCTGAATGATTTTCACAATATATAGATCTACAGTATATGACTAAACCATAAGTGGGAATCAAAAGAAAAATATGCATGTCAAGAACAACAGTCCAAAATGTTTTTGGTCTGTGAATTTTGATGTGAGAGGACTTTTTCACCGGAGGAAGCTAAGGTTTAAAGTTAAATTGCCTTAATGATGGATTTCTTTCTTTCTTTATTTTTGTCAAACATGCAGCTTTTCACTTGACAAGATTATGTCATGCAAGATTATCCAATGCTTTGGATTACTTGTGGATCCCTGTAATGTTTTTTCAGTTGTTCAGACCCTCATTCTGACTGCACCCATTCACCACAGAGCCTCCATTGGTGAGCAACTAAAGTAGTTTAAATTTCAAAATTTCTCCAAATCTGTTAAAATAAATTCATGTATATCTTGGAGGGTGAATACATTTTAAGCAAATAAAATTTTTTGGCTGAACTATTTATTACTAGGAAAATGCAGAATATATAAAAAAAAAATAATAATAAATGATTCAATAAATACACAATGTAACTACATAGGCAAGTAAGACGTGCCATGTGTTTTATTAGAAAGCAAGCCAGCATTGGTGAGTCAGTGTGATGTGTGTAGAGAAATGATTGCATGCAAATACCTTTTAAGAAGCGTTTTAGCTTCATAGCACTGGCTTTCCAAGTCATTTCTCAGGATGCATTTTAAACATCCACCGGTAAGCTGTGTGTATCTTGTGCAGGGCCTGTAGACAGCTTAACCCTGCCTGAGTTCTGTGCTGCATTAGATTTTCAATGGAAATAAACAGCATGCCTCTGCATCCCAATAGGGGTTTAGAGAAACTTTCATCAGGATTTTGTAAAGAATTCATAAAGTCATACGGTTGTATAAAGGTCACCTGAATACTGTTCCTCTAAATGCATTCATATCATGCACAGATTTGAAATGTGACGGAACAGCCATGCCACTTTGCGTTTTTTCTTTTGTCTTTAAATAAAGAACTAATGACTCATGATATTTTAAATGCAAATTTAGTGGTTATATGCAAAGTGCTCTTGAACATATTCCATGCTCTTAACTGACCATACAGAGCGTGTTTACATGTAAATATAAAAATAAATGTAACTAGCAGTATAGCCTAACAGGAGCAACAGCTGTCTATATATCTATCTGTCTGTCCGTCCATCCGTCTTTAAGTTACTGATGTTTTTAATGTCTAGTGATTTTTGTCACCAATAAAATTATGTAAAATACTTGCAAATAAGCCACAGTTTTTTTATTATTTTGATTATTATCTAAAATATGTTTAAAAGCTCATTTAAAGCCTCAGCGTTTTGTTTGGCTCAACACAGAGAGAATAAGGAAAGTGTTGAATTTGGTTAATTAATGTATATTTACTTGCATACCGTGGCAAATTTCACAAACATAAACCAAACAGAATATAAAGAAGTTTCTAGGGAATTTACCATCTTTTAAGACGCAAGCCTAGACACTTGCGGTTTTCACAGTGCTTTCATTGTGAGACAAAATATGGAACAATCCAGTGCTATATTTTTTTTCTTCAACTCATTTTAATGGCCTTAACATAAAACTTTTAAAGAAATTAATAAGATGTTCTCAGCTGTACACAATGCTCACTGACTGCAGAAAACTAAAAGGGGCAAAAATATTATACGGCCATATTTTGAAGAACATTTTGTTTCCACTTCTCTGGAACATTTCACCCCCGCCCTTGCACAGAGACAAAGCTGTTTGTTTTATAACATTATGTACTCAATTATTGAAGATTAACAATTATCATGCAGATGTACCATTCCAACATTTATTATAAAATGTATTACAGTATTTTATCACACTCTATGTCCAAAATATCAGCTGCACTCAGAACTTAAAAACAGCAACCCGAGACATTTACTGTATGAGATGCATTTGATCAAATGCTTTGTATTTTTCAGAGGATCTGTACTGAAATCTGAACAACTTTTCAGTCTAGAGGCCTCTTTTTCTCTGTCTGCATCTATAAATATTCACAGGGCAATCACCCACCGAAGAGGATTGCTTCTCAGCATGCCATCACCAAAGAGCGGGAGATTGATGGAATGAAAAAGGGAGCGAGACAAAGAAAGAGAAGAAAGCCGCAGACGAGACAGATTGAGGGGAAAAGAATAAAGAAAAAACAAACAAAAAAATGATGATACACAGGAAAGCCCGTAATACTGTAGAGCCATACCTAATAGATGTTCTGATGGATGGAGCCGTGTGTCTGTCCGGGGGCCCATTGTTCCTCTCTGTGTATTCCGGCTCCTGCGCTCTCTGATAGGCCACAGCGGGTGATGCGTAATAAGCAGGTAGAAGCCTCTCATCAGAATCCACAGTGCGTCTCTTTTGTCCTCCTTGAGCCCCTGTAGCTCAGAGGCAGTCCGGGAAACGGTGGTGTGGTGACATGTTTACCGTGGCCCCTGTAATATCCAGAGTGTTTTTAACAGCCTTTAAGGGTATTATTAATAGCAATATGCAGAGTGTTTGGCGGAGAGGCTCTTTGAATATGGATGTGTTTTGGAGTGCTGGGTTTAATGTGGCTTTAAAATGCTTCTACTATCCAAGCGAGCTTCTCCCTGCAGCTCACGTACAGCTGCAGGATCTGGCCCAACTCCAGCACTAATGCGTTTGAGTGAACTCTACGAGTGTGTGTGTGTGTGTGTGTGAGAGAGAGAGAAACTGGAAGCCTGTAGGTGTATCGGATACGTGTTTGTGTTTTCAGACATTTGAGAGCTTCACTGTTTACTGGAAAGAGCCCAACATGAGTGTGTATGTGAGTGTTTGTTTGTTTTGTCCTACTGGAGAATCCAGCTAAAAACAGCTTCTGATAGTTAGCTGGTCTAAGCTGGCCATTACTGCTCTCACTATGACATTTTAAATGTAATTGGTAACATTTTTTAAGTTGAGATCAATTACAAGTTGAACAGAAACAACAGGAAGAGGATATTGATCTATCTATCTATCTATCTATCTATCTATCTATCTATCTATCTATCTATCTATCTATCTATCTATCTAT
>JAUMHQ010000046.1:12561565-12572995 GCA_032361165.1 Enteromius paludinosus
TTGGTGGGGACATTTCAATGCTCGGAGGATATTGGTGGGGACACATCCCCACCGTCCACCCTAAATCTACGCCCCTGACTCACCCCCATGTCATCCAAGATGTTTATGTATTTCTTTCTTCAGTTGAAAAGAAATTAAGGTTTTTGCTGAAAAATGAAAACATTCCAGAATTTAAATCCACACAGTGCACTTGAATGGACTCCAAACTGTTGAAGGTCAAAATTACAGTTTCAGTGCAGCTTCGAAGGGATATAAACAATACCAGCCGATGAATAAGGGCCCTATCTAGTGAACCGATCAGTCATAAAAAAAAATATATATATATATATATATGTTTTATAAACACAAATGCTCACATTGCTGTTCTGCCATGCACATAATACGTCATTATGTTGAAAAGTTGATGCTTGACGTAGTTGGAAGTGCAGAGTCTCTAAAAGTTACATTTTGATCTTTTTCTTTTTTAAACAATAAACTGACACAGAGATGTTTGGATATGTGTCACTGAACATTCAACAACTTTTGAACAGTCTTCCTCCTCCACATTTGTAAACATTAACTCGGTACTTCCGCCTACATCAAGCGTGACTTACATAAATTACGTAAATCGCAGAACAGAGCATGGTGAGTATTTGTGTTTATAAAGCAAAAATGCATTTTTATTTAAAAATGTTTCAATGACCAAACATTTTGCTAGATAGGAGTCATTGTAGTTGTGAACTGAGGCCGCAAGAATCAACTGCAGTAAACAAACTAGCAGAACTAAATTAATATCCCATAATGCCTTAGACAAAAGTATAGTTGCAACGGCTCTCTGTGCCTGTTGATCTTTCTGTTCTAACTCATACCTGCTCATAAACTCCTCTTATTTCTCCAGCAGAGACCGGCAGCTTCCCTATATAATCCCTCTAACTAAACGCAGAGAGTTCCATGAAGATCATCTTCTGAGACACGGTTTGTCTCGGTTCAAATCCACCAAAGCACAGAGCAAGTCATTAAAGTCCTGTGTCCACAGAGAGCTGCAGAATCGGTGCATTAATAATTTGCGGAGGTGCGGCGAACACTTCCAGGAGTGTATGTAAATGATAGGGAGAGAATAGACTGGCAGTATTAATATTGCATTTGTTCTGCGTTGGGTTTATTAGTCAGGCGGGAAGCTAATGAGCCTCTTGCACCCAAAGCTGTCAAACGCTCAGCCCGTAATTCAAGCTGGAGAAGAGACTCTTTCACTCAAAACACATCCTGCTTCTGAATTATGGCTCCAACTACAATAAGCATCCAACTCATTAGAGAGTATATCGATTCAATGTTATTAGCTGGCTAAGTTATTAAAAACTTTATCTAACTTCAGATTAGTGTTTGGATACATCAATTTCAAGAGTTTCTGTGGCAATATTTCAAAATGCTTCAGTCTATTAAAAACAGAAGTGGATTGCTTGTAGAGGTTTTACCCTGAGGAAAGTTTTGTTGCTCAGACATTGCTCTTTTTAAAGTTTAGGAGACTTAACGGAGTTCTTATTTATGTGTAATTGGAGTGTCATTGGATTAAAATCATCAAACCCAAGCAAAACAGATTTTTATCCAAATAATTTACATACTATTACTGTACCTGAATACATTATTGGAATCAATTCAATGGCTGATCTTTTTAAACAAATTGTTTTTAAATGCTTTATACAGAAACTCATTCTGCTTGGAAAAAATGCATCTTATTGTCTCTGAAGTGTCAGTATAATGTTATATCCAGTCCATTAAATAGAGTCATTAAAAACGTATTATGATAGGTTTTATAAAGTATTGTAAAAACAGCTTTATGTGCAGCTTTAAGGTTTGTGTATTACTTTAGTAAACAATTTTTTCTATAGTTTAAGTTGTTTTTATTTAAAAATTGTATGTACCTGAAATGCACCTGATGTATATATGTGTAAAAATAATTCATTATTGAATCAAGATCAAAACTAGTTAATCAAAATTTCATCAAACCATTCAATTTGTCTTAACACCTAGCCCTAGTGATCAGATTTGGATTCAAAACATTCAAATATAAGAAACGCATGTGTCAATAATATGTAAACATTAAAGCATAATAATATTCTGGACAGCATGCACTGTCTACTCACCTGTCAATCAACAAGGTTCTTAAACATTTTGAGTTATGTGCATTAAAACAATTTACTTTTTTTTTTTTTTTTACTATAACAATAATTTATTTTGGAAGTAATGTGGTGAATACATTTATTTTATTTTATTTTTTTTAGTAAGTGATGTGTAAAGTCCAATGCAAATCGTACGTATTTTACAAGGTTTCTAATTCTTACAAATGTCTCTGACCTTTCTCTAGACCCCTGTGACAGGTAGACTTAGGAACAGGGTTAGGTGTAGGTAATTTGTACCTATTCATACGAATTGTGCAAATTGTAAAGTACATACTATTTAGCAAAAAACTGCTAAATGAATTTGTACAAGTGAGGTTGTGTGAATTTGTACGAATTAGCTGCCTCATAAAATATATATGAATTGCAGGGAGATATTCACTCACAAGTGGTCACATTAGGCACATTCGAGATGCATGTTCCTGCCAGCTGTTAACAAGTTGGCTGAATGATCAGAACAACTGAGATGGATCTTAATACCAGCTGTAAACAAGGCCTTAGAGTATATAGCTTTAAAACTATAGTAGACAACTTAGCTCAAGGAGACTTTGTAAGAATTTGTTGAAATCTCTTTTATTGCAGCTTTTGACATCAGACCAAATCCAAACACCATTTGTGATATTATCTCATCTAAAACTCTAGTAGAGGTGCTTTAAAATGCAAAAATTGTCAAGTGAACTCATTTGTAATGATCTTTCCTACAGAAGGACCTGGATGATCACACATATGGAGATGATGCAGGAGGTTTATCAGCAGGTCTGGCAAGAGGTCTGATCTGGATCTGGGAACGCTCATCTGAATCCAGACGTGCCCTGCTGCTGAATCACGCCAGTGGGATTATGGGATTCCTTACAAATAAAGAATAGATTCAAATATACCCTTCTATTCTTCATCATGATGGCGGAGGCCTCCTAACCCACAGGTGGTGAATTAAATCTACGGTGAGATCACAGATGGGGTTGTCCCAACTACTTGCACAAACTATTGAACATGCGTGTATAGCCATATTTATTACTGTTCCTGGACTTGCGTTAATGACACTTCCATAAAGTGGGCTGAGCAGAGACAGATGGGTCCTTTATTAGTGTACTTTTTAAAGAGGATTTTCCACCTTGTAGGTTTTTCTTTTTGTCAAGAAAGTTGCTACACATGATCTCTTGCTAATTGCTTTTAGTCATACTAAAGTTGACCTGTGAAGACCAATAAGCACATATCACAGAGGTACGTTTTTATTATTATTTTAACATATTTTAAAAATCTTTTAATTCCTGAATTAATTAATATTAACATTGAACACCTATTTTCTTTTAAAGCCACATGCCATCTAAGTTCATGTCTTAGTGTAGTGAATGATTGACAGTTCTTCGACGGATCTTAATCTCAGGTGTAAACGGGGTCTTGGTTGTGGTTCTACCATTTGTCATGCAAAGATTTTCTGTCATGTACAGACATCTAAAAAGGATCGAAATCCGTAGATTGACATGGAGTTGCTGTTAAGACCAGAACTCAGTAATAGGTACTTGTGTTGTGTTTTGAAATGCACTGGGAATTGCGTGTGTGCTGAAGAACCTTGAGTTTTCTTTAGAGCTCATTGAGTTGTAAACAGAGTCCCTCCGGCACCAAAGTCCTTGGATCACCAGATGTCCACAGACGCACCTTTTCATGTCCCCTTCAAAGCAGTATTCTCAATCTATCGTTCTGGAAACTTCTCTTTCTCTTCTTTAAATTCAGCGAGTTCATGTTAAATGGTGAATTAATAACATAACTATACGCACCAGTCCTCTTTCACCATACCAATCACAGATTTGACATTACTGTGGGGGGAAAAAGAGGTTTAGCATCTCAAGTGGAATAATTTCCATATGTATGTATAATACGCTGATGAATTCACACTCTGTGCTCGAGTCAGATGATGAATAAAACCTAATAAAAATGTCACTCTCCTGCTGAAACTCTGTAGCTGCCACAGGCCCACTGAGAATGTTTCTAAAAACCCCTATTGATACCTTTCTATTCAGAGTATCCCTGACTGACATGATGCAATTTATTTATGACATTTTATTTTGGACTATTGCCATTGTAAATATACAGCGCTGAGCCAAATGCTTGCCTTTGAGGAATTAATGATCCGTTAAAGATACAATATCCTGTTTCTGCCACTCACAATGATTGAGCCAAGGTGGAATCAATTTCATCTGTCAAATCTTTCTCGAGCAGCTGAAAAGTGCTCTTAAACATGCTGAAGTGCAGTTGGAAATGAGTCGGTGAAGCCGCTAACAGAACCCTCTGGTTTTGCTTTTTAGACAGGCTTTGTGTTTGTGCATTTGATTCTGTTAAAGGTCCTAATTTATCCATTATCGCTAAATCGCTTACTAAAAAATGGCAAATATTTATTGGTTTACCTGCTTGGCATGTGGACCCTTAAACCACACAGGAGAAGCATGTATGTGAAGGTGGTGTTACATTATTGAAATATAACATAAATGTTTTACACCAAAGGGATTCAGCTGACAAAAATTTTGAAAATCCTTGTCCTACTATACAGTACTATACCAGTTTGGACAGTAATGGACAGTTTGGATAACTTGTTCCTTTCTTATTGATTGATTGATTTTTATTCAGTTATAAAATCTTGTTAATCAACTATATGTTTACAGGAATGATAACTCTGTAGTACAGTGGGGGGAGAAATGCTCTATTGCCACATACAGTAGCAACTGAACCTACACGACAGTCGACTGGAGAACAAAGAGAAAGGTTTGAGTGATTTATTTTATGCTTTTAGGAGCAGTAATGAAGTAAACATTGTCTTGTAATTCATGTTTTAGTTTGTAGGAAATCCAAGTTTATAATAAATCAGAGAAATATTAATTTAATTCAAGAAAAAAAAGTTTTATATAGCTTATTAAGACTTATTAATTAAGCTTATTAATAAAAAATCATTCAAAAGCTGAGTTTTCCTTACAAGATGTACCATAGAAACATTTTTAATTGCCATTTTAGACATGCTAATGCTAATACGATGTTTTACCCAACCAGCCAACAAACTTTCCTGTGGCCTTGATATTGGACTACTTCACATTTCATATTTTTTTATTAAACACAGGTCATAAAACCTGGAGGTCTCTTTTTAAAAAGAAGTATTTTTCGCTCTGTATTGGCTTCATCTGAAATATATATTTTTTTATTATTATTTTGCAAAGCTGAATTTTCAGCATCATTACTCCACTCTTCAGTGTCACATGATCCTTCAGAATTCATATTAATGTGATGATTTCCTGCTAAAGAAACATTTCTTTATGCAATGCTTCCATTCTCTCATTATCCCTTCCTTCAGCCTCTCAAATATTCCCGAGGACACAAACCCATTTAAGGGTTAATATGCCCGTGCATCTCTCTGAACCGCGGTGGGCGTCATTACCCAACTGTGCTTTCCCTCCTACGCTGTTGTGTGTCCTCTGACTGATACTGAACTACCGTAGAATACTAGAGGACCCTAATCAGGGTCATTTAGGCAAAAGATCACTGAATCATCATAGAGCTGTGTGCTGTTGTCATGGGAACTGCATCCACTTCACATATGGGATGCAGCGGGACCTGATGTTCAGGGTTTTCCTTTTTTTTTAAGCGCTTTAGTGCACATCCGATCTGATGTGTTCAGTGATTGTGAAACGTTGAGACAGTTTATTAAACATCCAATCTCCTCTCAGAGGCACAGCGGAAAAGTTAATTTCCAAGAGAAGGCCCTTAAAGATGGAATATTAATCAGGTTGACATAAATATGAGACATGCATATACGTGGATGCTCAGACATGCAGACAGGTCTATAATTTTGTGATGTTTCATGCATAAACCTAATATGTCAGTTGAATCATGGAAATGTATCTTTTTTTCTTTGTGTTTTTGGTATAATATTTCATCATGTTTCCTTGCTGTTGTGCGTGCATTAGCTAATCACATACAGGACCTTTAGACATTTTTCATACATCTTTTAGCTTGGCATGTCAAAACTATTTGGTGTTACATGTGATAAGGAGGTGGAGAGATATATTAAAATATTAATATAGCCACATGCTCTGTCACAGCAGTCTAGTGCAAAATCCCCAATCCACCTGCATGTCATAATGCTAGTGTTATCCACTTATCCTGTTAATAAAACATGACTGAAAATGAGCACTGATCTGGATTTACAATATGATTACAGCACTGAGAACCCAATAGAATCCCAGACAGCAAGCAGATATGGCCCAGATCCGGCTCACATCTGGCCTGCATCGATTGCACACAGGCCAGATATGGGCCAGATCTGGGCCAACAGTGTGTTGCTGTCAGGGATGTAATATATATATATTTCCACTTCAGAAAATTGCTATTTCTCATTATTTGTCACCTTAAATTTCGCACTTTATTTATTTATTTAATTACAACTTTATTTATCATATTTTTAGTTATTATTAAAGTTTTTTTGTTTTCCCCAGCACTGCGACTTTATATCTCATAACTAAGAGTTTATTTTCTGCAATAAAATCCTAAAATTCTTAATTGTGATTTTTTATCAGGCTTTTTGTACATTTGTAACTTCATAAAAAAATTGAAATTGAAATATTTCACAATGTCTAAGACCAAAATAGGCCAGCATAATATTATGAGATCTGCAATGTTGTCCGGATATTTGAAGTCTTTTTTCTCACTTTCAGCCTTATAGACAATTTTTTATTTGGAGCAATAAAACTCCCTCGTGAGACTTGTGATTTATTGCCGATGCCTAATTCACCGTCTTTGTCAGTTGACACAAGAGGCTTTGTGCTTTTGACACATAATCCATGATTTGACATTATAAGAGTGACATTTGAGAAAAGCTGCTTCCCTGAGGTCTGTTTCCTGTTGGTTGGGTGACCAAAGAGTGTGTGATGCCTAAACTTGTTAGACGAGGGACTGAAAGCTAATGAAGAGAGAGGCCAGTCTCTCACAAAACCACTTATCCTGACCTTTTATTCCAAGCAAAATCAATTTACCCTTAATGTGTCCATATTACTGCACTGACTTTAATCTGCTCCAGCCCATCAAAGCCTCGCCACCAGGGGACACAATCCACAGCCGTTGTGTTGTTTTTCACCTGGACTCAAAACAACGACTGATTAAGGTCGCTTTTGTCATGCTCTTCAAGGACTTTAAAGGGAATGGTGAACTCTGCCGCAGAACTTTGAAAGAGTTTTGCACACCACTAAACAGACCCAACCCAAACAAACTGGAAGAGTTCAAGAAGTACAAATCCATTAAAGTAATTTTTTTTACATGCTGTAGTGCATTTGTATTTTGGTCTTCTGGAGTTTGCATTAAAGCATGACCATACAGGGCTTTTTATATTCTTTTCGTTAATGCATGAGCGCACAATGTTGACAATTTGTTGCCCTTTTTTCATTCTAGGTGTAAACCAGTGATGTCTAATATATCTGGATAGAGCTATTCCTTCTCATGTGCATTATGTCTGACAATAGAATGCAATTTTGTCTGTTCTGTGTGTTTGCTATTTTTTATTTGCATAAAATATCATGTTTAAATGGCTGTCAATAGGAAGGCAAGCCTTTTGCTTGCAGAATTGTGTAGTTACAGCATCTACCAACAAGGGCAGACTATCCTATCTATCACTGCTAACTAGTTAACCCTTGAATATATACTCACCCAGGTGAATATGAATGCAAAATGTATGTGAATTCAAAATTAAGCATATACCGACAATATTTTTTGTTTAGTCTTAAATAACAATTGTTTTAATATTTTTACGACTTTAGAAAAACGTTCGTTATCTCAGGGTTACCACTATTATAAAGAATCTATGCTCACATATACAGGCAGATGACAGGAGAGGCCTTTAGCTGCAAGCCAGAAATCATGAGATATTAAAGTGTTGTTCTTTACACTCACAAGCGGCACTCTTACGCTCACTAAAGACCACACACTGTCAACATATCGTTAGATTTTTCTCTTTTTTCTCCCCCTCTCTGTTTCTATCTCTCTGATTTTCTCTACTCTTGCTCACTCAGTTTCCCAATTTATATGTAAATGTGGTTGTTCTTGACAATGGCAGGCCCAAGGCAGTTTATTCCTGCTTTAGAGTAGTCCATAACCCAAAAATAAATGCCAAAAGTCCTTGATTTTGAGCACGGTGAAATAAATCACATGTATTATTTTGCTAACCATAACGGTTTGAAAATGAGCATGATTTCCCCTTCTATGAGGACACTGAAAACTGTTTACTGTTTTATTCTTACTTAAAAATTACTGGTGATACTATCAAATAACTAAAACGCTGAAAGAAATGGATCGTACAGATGCATAAATTTGCTGAAATTTCATATTTTCACAGAATTGTGTAACGCTGTCTGTCTGTTTTGGTTTCGTTTTGATTTCTCATGTGTTTTGTCCATATTTGGAGTTCCTGTCTTGTCATTATTAGTTGATTTGTTCCCAGCCGTGTCTCACAGGTGTTCCCAATTTCCCTCTTGTTTCCTTGTGTATTTAATCCGTAAAATCGTTTTGTTTTGTATCTCTTTGTTAGCTTTGTAAAAATAAATAGTTTTGACTCACGTCTCCTCGTCTCCACCCCAGCCACTCCAGCATGACAGAACATCCGACCACTAAACAGAAGATGGAGTTTGCTGCTAAATTCAGCAAGCTGGTCAATCGCAACCTCCATTTCTTTGATTATGCGAAGGAATTTTATGAATTAGCGGCATTCCACATTGGTGCCGGCTATCACTGCCACGTGGATCTCCCGGACACCAGGGGGATAAACTGGGAGGTGGCGATTTAGTGTGCTTTGGATGGATTTGTGCCCAGGAGGAGAGATCACTCCAATCCACCGTCCCACCGCCAAAGCGACGCTCGATTCCCATGCCGGAGAACGCCACAGAAGCCGTGCAGCAAACTAAAGACTTCTCTGCAGACTCCGATCCACAGTCCCATTGATTCCACTCTGCGATGTTCGAGTCCATGATTTATGGACCGATCCTGATTCCCAGCCCCGAATCATGGCCAAGAGAGCCGTTGTCGGTCCGGTGTCCGAGTCACGGCCAGGAGTGCCGTTTGAAATCCCAGCTGTTCCCAATCCGCAGCTATCAAGTCCCACCCCCGAATCACAGTCAGGGGAATCTTTGTCAAGTGGGGAGGGGTGAGATGGGATGGGGATTGAGCCATGGCCTCCCAAGGGTCCAGATCCACCGTAGCCTCTGCTGAACCCTGTCATGCCCTGGAGGCTTCCAGTGACTCTGCCCCTTCCAGCCTCCAGGGCACCCATCCTCCCTCGACCTTCTAAGAGCAATGTGAGGTCATGCCTTTTCGGAGGGGGGTAATTATGTAACGTTGACTGTCTGTTCTTGTCTGTCTGTTTTGGTTTCGTTTTGATTTCTTACATGTTTTGCCCTTATTTGGAGTTCCTGTCTTGTCATTATTAGTTGATTTGTTCCCAGCTGTGTCCCACAAGTGTTCCCAATTTCTCTCTTGTATCCTTGTGTATTTAATCCATGTTTTTTGAGTTCTCCCCTGGCAGTTGTTAATGTTAACGTTGCGTGTCTTATTGTTGCCATCGTGCACCCGTATTGCATCTCTTTCTTTTTTTTGTTTAAATAAATGTCTCATTGTTTTGACTCACGTCTCCATTCTCCACACCCCAGCCACTCCAGCGTTACAAATTGGAACACTAAACGAAATGGGGGAATAAAAATAAAATTCCTTTGCTTCAACTAAAACAGCAAAATCCAAATTATATTTATTTATTCATTTTTTTTTTATTATTAATTTATTTATTTTTATGACATGATAACTTTTCAATTGCTATACAATTATTTAATATACTTCTTTCCAGGTGATGTTTGCATCTTTAGTTTATCATGCATTGATCAGCATACAGAAAAACTGTTGAAAAAACTGAGGAAAACCTCAACTGTCAGGTAATGCAATGCCTTATTGCATGCTTTGACAAGCTCATTAAAAGGTAAATCTTTTCAGCCATACTTACTGAATTCCTTTTAATTTGCTTATAAGTCCATTCGAAAAATGTATGCTATCCTCACTGCTGACTGAAACTTGTCTACTCGTCTTGGGTCTCCAAAAAAGCTTTATTTGCCTTTCCCCACTTTGATTTTATAGTTTTTATTAGTCTGGGTGCTATTAAATTTCCAAAACTCTATTTTAATCTCCCAGAGGAAAATTTGTGTGTGTGTGTCCAAAAATTCAAAAATTCACACAGTTTCCTGTAAGGGGTAGGTTTAGGTGTAGGGTTGGTGTAGGACAATACCACATACAGTCTGTACAGTATAAACATCATTACGCCTATGGAATGTCCCCATAAAACATGTAAACCCAACATGTGTGTGTGTGTGTGTGTGTTATAGGTTTGCAACAATGTGAGGTGCATAAGTGATGACAGAATTTTATTTTTATTTTTTTTCATTTTAAGGTAAAGTCACAAATGTGTTCTCCAAAATTCCAGTTGCCACCCTGAGCAATTCATCTTGGCGCCGTCTCTAACTAATTCTCGTGTGCTTCTGCAAACATGTTAGCTGACAGTTCTGATATTTGTAAGGGTTTAGAAGTTCCACACACCAAGCCGAGGCAGGGACTTTAATCATAGTGACGCTTCCCACTGTGAGCGTTAAGGGATGTGTGTACAAACGCTCAGATAAATATCACAGTTGTGTGCTTTCAAGGATAGGCAAAGTAACATATCTTCATAAGTAACGTGATATCCATGCAAAACCATAACCAGAAACTATCAAAGTTTTGTTAGGCAATAGCAGGTATCCTTACAGAAGATAACTACAGTTGTTTGAGCTTTGAACTCAGCAGCAGTTTCTCTAGCTAAGCTGCTGTGCCATGCAGTATAGCACGCTTAGAACTTTAATGTGTTACAGTGAGATTAAACCATTGAACAGCATTTGGTTTAAACCTTTTGGGGGACATTTTGCCACTCTTCATAGATTGAGGCGGCATTCCAATTCACACGCTTCTGCTTTGTATTAAAAGTATGTTTTTCACTGGTGATGGGAAGGCACATATACTTGTATTACATACCAACTCATTATGGTGCATCTCAAAAAATTAGAATATGTAGTCACCTGATGTGGTTTTCCAACAGTCTTGAAGGAGTTCCCAGAGGTGTTTAGCACTTGTTGGCCCCTTTGCCTTCACATCTTGATTGCGTTCAGGTCCGGTGACTGTGTAGGCCAGGTCATCTGCCGCAGCACTCCATCACTCTCCTTCTTGGTCAAATAGCCCT
>JAUMHQ010000046.1:12581724-12598009 GCA_032361165.1 Enteromius paludinosus
TCTCAGTTAGGTACTTCACTTGATCTTCCATAATAGATAGGAGACGCACAACTAGTAAAATTGGATCGCATACTTTTGAGAATCTAAAATTTAACTGATCTTAATAAATGCTTATTGTCAGTCATGTAAACACAACAGTTTTTTTCTCGCAATCACACGTCTGCGCTTTGTTTCCCAGCACGAAAATAAACGCGACACTCACGTACCCCGCGATTCTACCAATCATTTAATGACTTTGACACTGCTGAAGCATTTGCAGTTAAGTGTACCATATGCATTAGATATTTAGCCAGAGTTCCGTGGTCGTGACGTCTGAGGCTGAGACTAGTGCACGCAGTACTTTAGAGAAGGAGAAAAAGTTGCATATTTTCATGTGTTCTTTTAAATTTGGTTCATTTCACTTATTTCCCCCTTTTTTATATAACTAATGTTTTACTTTGCACATTGTAAAATGATAACAGACCTATTCATTATTGACTCACTTGTCTCGCTATAAGCACAATTTACTTTTTACCTTGTCGGGCATTGAAATCTCTGGCGTGAGCCTCCACTCAGTCACGTTCCTGTCTCCGAGCCTCGGTCGCTGGTTAAACTCCTGCGGTTATGTTGTGTGTTGTCTTCGCCAGACTCTCCCGTGTGAAGGGCAGCCCATAAAACAGTCTATTATTGTTATTACGGCAGCAGCGCTGCGCCCAGCCACTCCGGCAGCAAAGATGGAACCAGTCATTAAATTTAAATTGAGCAATATTTTCTTTTGACGCTGAAGAGGGGCTGTTAAGATGGATTCATATTTCCTTTGCTGTTATTCATTTATTTGTTGCATAAATGTAAGATTTATTGGAGCTGTGTTCATTCAAATGTACTAGCATGCACATTCTCCCTGGAGACATGCTTCCATAAGGCATGCATTAAAAATGAAAAACACGAGAAGGCATTATTAGGCCGCTATTAACAGGAGACTGTGCGTTTTGGCACGCTTTCATACAGTATATTGCTCTAATTTCCGTAGACGTCAACATGGTGTTGGTAACAGTAAAACAGCTCTGATATCATCTTCTGCACTTTCTCTCTTCTCCAGCTCTGTTGACTGTAGAATGTGGCAGGGGAAAGGAGAAAGATGGCTGGATGGATATCTGTTGTGATTAGACGGGTCTCTGTGGAGATCTGCAGTGCTGGGTAAGACTGGAATCAAAGTGAGCACTGTGTGGATGTGTAGACATGTGCCTCATCTTGTTCTTTCATATGTCAGGTCAGGCTGTTTTGAACGTGGCAACAGTGGTCGGGGTTGTAGAGGTCAAGTAGAGTTGCGGGTGCAGACGGGTGATCTCGCAGTAACTGCATAAGAGGTAATTTGTCATTCTCAGCGATGTCTCTCTTTCTTGTTTCCCCTCTTTATCTCCCTGTTATTATGATTGTAGACATGCAGAGTATGAAAAGTGTATGATTAGGTGTTAAATATTAAAATGCAAGATTGGATTTTGAACAAAGGACTGCTCATATAAAAGGGAGAACCAACACTGTCAAAATAAAGATTCTTTATTGTCTGTATTATATTTCCTTATCTACAGTTTCACAATGAACATCCATGGAACATTTTCTTTAAAATGGGTGACAAAACGAAATGTTTCTCCCTGAATTACTAACGGTGTTACTAACAGTGTTTCTGTTCACTCAGACACCACACCAGGACAACTCTGTAAGAATTTCAAATAAGGGTTTATTTACAACGTAGATGATTTCAACAGAGAATGTAACTCAAAGCTTTGTCAGGCATAAATCATAGCAACTCTCCTGGTCGCTATAACAACAGCCTGTTTCAGTGGGCGATCTCCTGATCGCTTCCCCTTCTGTGGCTTAAAAACTCAGGTAAGTTCTCAGGTAAGTATAACAAAGTTCTCAGGCGATCTCCCGATCGCTATCATGTCACAGAATGCTCAGGATTCTAATGGACAGGAGAGATAGGTAATACAGGTGCACAAGACAGCGTGCTATATCAAGGTACTCCAGGATAGAGGTACGTGAACGATCTCCAGATCACTAATGAAATCCATTAGGCGCTGCGGACTCAGGCAAGGACAACAGGTAAGGACTTGAGGTATGCATAGGCAGATCGCTTACATCAGGTGAATTCAAAGATCCAGGTGCTCGGTGCTCAGTGCTCGTGAATATCTGTGAAGTCAGCGGCCAGTTCTCGGTTTCTGAAAGACAGGTAAGTCTACAAGGTGAAAGTAGAGAGAGCCTAGTTACCTAGAGCTCAGCCATCAACTGAATGGTGAGCGCGTCTTTTAACCAGTTTCCTAGATTAGTCTCAGGTGTTATCAATCAGTATTCAGGAGACTGAGAGCGGCTGTTGATGGCTGACTCGGGATCAGCTGACTGAGACGGAGTGACAGTTGGGCATATTATTTTAAAAAAGTAATTAATTATAGTTACTAGTTACTTCTCACAAATAGTTAGTAACTGAGTTACATCATTATAAAATTAACTAATTTCCAGGGAAAGTAACTATTGCATTACTTAAAATAAAAAAAATAAAGGGCAAACTTGGATGCCCCCACAGTATTCAATGTTACATGAAATAGACACTAAGTATAATAAATTGTTATTATAAAGCTTTGTATATTCATCAACACTTTTTATCCGCTGACACATAGCAGCAATCAGTCAATAATTATAATATTATATTAATGTAATTTAGCATTACAGTGCCCTCCACTAATGTTGGTACCCTTGGTAAATCTGAGTAAAGGTGGCTGTAAAAATAATTCTGCATTGTTTAACTTTTTGATCTTTCATTTAAAAAATTCACAAAATTCCAACCCATCATTGAATTAAAACAATTGAAAATGGGGAGAAAAACTCATGATGAAATCAAGCATTTTTCTCCAATACATGTTAGCCTCAATTATTGGCACCCAATTACTGTTATGTCCTTTTCCCAAGATAACAACTCTGACTTTTCTCCTGTAATGCCTGAAGAGTTTGGAGAACATTTGATAAGAGAAAAGAGACCACTCCTTCATGCAGAATCTCTCCAGATCCTTGAGAATACCAGCTCCATGATGGTTCTTCTCCTCTTTAGTTCACCTCACTCATTTTCTGCAGGGTTTAGGTCAGAGGACTGGGACAGCCATGGCATAAGCTTCAATTTGTGCTCAGGGACTAATTCTAAATAATGACTAATGTTTATTTTTTATGTTTGTGTTCACCAAACCCATATTAAATGTGTTTGCTGCTGAAAAGCTCTTTTTTTAGTTTCATCTGATCATAGAAGCCAGTCCCATTTGTAGTTCCAGTTCTGTCTGACAACTGAACATGCAGAAGATTGTTTTTGGATGAGTGAGGAGAATTTTTTTTTAAACCCTCCCAAATAACATGAGCTGATGTCGGGTCTGTGCGACTATATTTTTAAAGGTTTTCTTCACCGTGTATTAGGAGGATATAGACACATGTCCTCTTCCAGGCAGCTTTGTAACATTTTATGTTGATTGGAAATTCTTCATTATTTTCCTGATGGTGTAAATGGTTGTTTTGACTGTTCTAGCTGTTTTCTTAAAGCCACTTCACTACTTTGTGAAGCTCAATTATCTTTTGCTGCACATCATCAATATAGTATTTGTTTTTCATTGTGTTGATAATTAAGGGAATTTGGGCTTTGTTTTCCATCCTATATATATTCATGTAAAACAAGAAAACATGGCTGGTTAATTTCATGTCCATAATCGCCCTGGAGTGCTCAAAATTGTGAATATGAATGGGAATGTACTTCAGTGATATTTTACTCATAAAAAAATCTAGGGGTGCCAATAATTGTGGTCAACAAATATTGGAGAAAAACAATTATTTAATCACAAGAATTTCTCCCTAAATTCAATTGTTTTACTTCAATGATAGCAGTGCACTGCCAACACTGTATACAGTGGGGGTGAGAATCTGCTGACTTTAACTGAGGATATTGTCGGGTGGTGGAAAAAACACTTTGAGGATCTCCTCAATCCCACAGAGGCGTCTTCCGTGGAGGAAGCAGAGGCCGGGGGCAATGGGGCGGACTCGACCATTACACGGGCTGAAGTCGCCGAGGTAGTTAAGAAGCTTATCGGTGGCAACGCACCAGGAGTGGACGAGATCTGTCCTGAGTACCTTAGGTCTCTGGATGCCATGGGGCTTTGCTAAGGGCTGTCCGGTCCCTGTATGACCAGAGCAGGAGCTTGGTTCGCATTGCGATGGGAACGGGAGATCGACAGACGGATCAGTGCAGTTTCTGCAGTAATGCGGTCGATGTACCGGTTTGTCGTGGTGAAGAAGGAGCTGAGCTGCAAGGCGAAGCTCTCGATTTACCGGTCGATCTACGTTCCTACTCTCACCTATGGTCATGAGCTTTGGGTTTTGACCGAAAGAACGAGATCCCGGATATAGGTGGCCGAAATGAGTTTTCTCCGCAGGGTGGCTGGGCGCTCCCTTAGAGATAGTGTGAGGAGTTTGGTCACTCAGGAGGAGCTCAGAGTAGATCCACTGCTCCTCCACATCGAGAGAGGCCAGCTGAGGTGGCTCAGGCATCTGCTCCGGATGCCTCCTGGACGCCTCTCTGGGGAGGTGTTCCGGGCATGTCCCACCGGGAGGAGGCCCCGCGGACGACCTAGGACACGCTGGAGGGACTATGTCTCTCGGCTGGCCTGGGAACGCCTTGGTGTTCCCCCGGAAGAGCTGGAGGAAGTGTCTGGGGAGAGCGAAGTCTGGATTTCCCTGCTTAGACTGCTACCCCCGTGACCCGGTCCCGGATAAGCGGTAGAAGATGGATGGATGGATGGATGGATGGATGGTGGTACTGGTTTATCATTTAGTGTTTCTATCAAATAGGGGGGCAAAAATTCTATGAAGTCTACTACAAATAACAGTATACAATGCACTAAAGATTAATAAGCTGCTGGGTTCATGAATATTAATCACATAATCTGCGTTCGCTTGAATTGATTTCCGCCCACTACTGGAGAAACCGGCAGAATATGTTTACATGTAGCACGTCAAGTCTGCATGTTATGAAGACTCTCTTGCTCTTTATCTTTCTTTGCGTGTGTGAGACAAAGCGATGGCAACCCGTCCGCCTTCACAGAGTTTATAGTACATCAAATACATCTACACTGCGCATCCATTCAGATGGAAATAAAATTCAAATAAATTATAGTAACACCACATTTAATTGTCAGTAACGGTAACCAGGGAAACAGTAATTTGTTTGATTACTCGTTACTGAAAAAATAACACATTTAGTAACACTGTTTATTTATAACGCCGTTATTCCCATCACTGATGACTAATTATAGAGTCTTCATCGATTTCTACTTGTTGGTAGTGACACAATTTTTTGTTGTATAAAGTTTATAGACCAACTCTAATGAAGGTGGGAACACAGTTATGAAGGTATTTTATTTCCTTTTAGGGTAGATTCTTTGTTTGTAAGTTTTAGATGTTTATATTTTGTTTACTTTCTTGGTGATAAATCCCTAGCTTTGAGTCTTGGGAATCACCCGTTCCCATTCACGACAAAGGCTTCCAGAACATTCTGTAGGTAAAACTCTGGCAGACAGTGCTGCAGCAATAGCAAAAAGTTGTTGCGGTTGGTTTGCCATCTGGAAAAAAACTTCCCTTGAGGAAGAAACGGATGAAACGGATTATTCAAAGTTTTGTGAGTTTGCAGCTCTGAGAGATTTTGAGGGCGTGAGTTTTACCTGCTGTTACCTGCTGAGAGTTTATAGCCCTGGGTATCTTTCTGAAACAAACTGATCAAATCCACAGAGGAATGAATCACAAGCTACACTGAAGTACAAAAGCTTCAAAAAAATAATACAATGCTGATTTTTAGTTAAACAGCCCGCATAGAGGAATGTTTTATTGTTCAGACGTTGCTCTTTTGTAACTTAAGTGAACTTACAAAAAATCTTTACGAACGATAAGCAGAAGCAAATAAGTATTTTGCAGCTATAACAGCTTCCACTCTTCTGGGAAGGATTTCTAGTTTTTTTTATGGGAGTTTTTGCCCGTTCATTTAATAGAGCATTTGTGAGGTCAGGCATGGATGTTAAACCAGAAAGCTAAGCTCACAATCTCTGTTCCAGATCTTCCCAAAGGTGTTTGATGAGGTCAGGACTATCTGCAGGCCAATCAACTTCTTCCACACCAGACTTATCCAACCATGTCTTTAAGGACTTTGCTTTGTGCATCGAGGCGCAGTCATGCTGGAATAGAAAAGGGCCTTCCCCAAATGTTCCCACAAAGTTGCAAGCATAGTATTGTCCAAAATGTCTTGATATGCTGAAGCATCATGATTTCCCTTCACTGAAAGTGAGAAGCCTAAGCCCAAGTTTTCTGGCATCTGCCAAACCCAGACTTGGACATCAGACTGCCAAACACTCCAGAGAGCAGCAGCCAAAAAACTGCTTAAGAAATAAGTTTCTTAAGATAATTTCCAAGATGTTTGTAAGAATGTTACTAGAATGTTCTTGAGAAAAAAATGTCGGCAGCATGTCGGTCTTTATCTAAAATCTTTGTTGATCAACTAAATAATAATAAATAAATAAACATTTCAGTGTTGTCTTTTGCTACCTAGACATTACCGAAATACTCATAGGCTAATACAGCCAAAGATAATGTCATGTTTAAAAGTTGTTTTTTTTAAGCAACATGGACTAGAATGGCTTGATAAAAACAGAGCTGATTTTGACAGGGTTAATGTGTTTTTTTATATATAAGTAAATAGTCATATCAACTTGTAGAAATAGGCATCCGATGACCACTTTAAGTTTCTTTTCATCAATATTTGTAACTTTTTTTCTTCACTTAGTAAATAAGAAAATAGCAGACATTTATTTTCTTGGACATTTATCTTTTGTGGATCCAGCCCTAGGTTTCCACTGCTACAGAGTTCAGGGGCCGCATTCTTCACATCACTTTGTCCACCCTTGGCATTGAAATTGGTGATGCAAGGCTTGTATACAGCTGCTCAACCATGGAAACCTACTGCAAGAAGCTCTGGTCTCCCAGATTTGTTTCTGAAATTAATGCTAGGAAAGTTTAGATCTCTTCAGATCTGGAATCAGCAGAGCACTGGTCTCTGGACTCTAATCTGATCTTCCATATTGCATGCCTAAAATGTATGCCTAAATTGAGTGGGAAATGATAGCTGTTTAACAAGGGTGTAGACGTGCCTAACCCTGATCATAAGCATAAAACAGACATTTCCTGAAAAAATATCCCTCAAATCTGATTGGTTGATTGGAATGTTGATCCAGGAACATCTTGTACTTGGTGAAATCACGATCACCCAACATGGGACAATTTTGTTACTAATCTATCCGATTTGAAGAAACAGTTTACAGTTTTTGTCATCAGTGCTTGTACATCAGTGTCAGTCATCTATAATTTCCTCTGATTTTAGTCATTGCTCATGGGTAAGGTTGACTTTAGGTGTAGTCAAGACTACATTTTTGCATTAAAAAGTTTTTAGGGTCTAGGGACACATCGAACTTGGCAAAAGCAAGATGTGCAACAGCTGACAGGGATAAACAAAATCGGCATCCTATAAGCTCTTCCTGAGCTCTTCAGAACATCTTCTCTTTTTTTTTCTTTAAAGTTTGTAAATGCAGACTGCTTGCTCAGTGCTTGATTTCATACACATGTGGCAATGGGACTGATTAAAATACATAAATTCAGTAATTAGGAGATGTGTCCCAATTCTTTTGTCCATATGGTGCATCATATAATTTGATCTTGGAAGTATTTAATGAGGAATGCTTGAGTTCATATATTTTTGACTGCAGATGTTGATATCATGGCAATTATAAGTTTTAAACACTGTAGGGATTTTTCTAAAAATTCTTCTACTTCTTAGATTCTGACAGCCTATTGCTTTCAATTAATCTTTGTTGCTGTCTAGAAGAAAAAACTGAGATATATCTTTATGATATTTCTTTCAAATCAAACCACAGGTCAAATTTGCTCTTCCACAACTTGCTCCTGGTGTGTTTTGAACGTGTATGAACTGTCTGCTTGTGTCTCGCCCGCTCTGTGGTAAACAGCTTGTCAGCCTTCTTCTGGCCTTCCATCATACTCTCCTGACAATCAGCTGACCCTAGAAAGACCAGACCGTTTTTCACTTACCTTTTTCAGCTTCAACTACTGCCGTTATCTCCAGAATATGTCAGCCAAGTGTTTCTCAAATCTTAATCCTACAGTAAGTGACACTTAAACATGCACACATTCCCTAGTGTATTAACTCTGAATTCAGGAATTGGTTTATTATAATGAATTCATGTAAAATTATGTACTTTAGTTTTGCCATAGTCTTTCCCCCAGGAGACCAATAAAGCATTAGAACTACAAAGAGAAAATAAAACCAGTGTGAATTGTCATCCCCGAGGGTAAGGAACGATTTTACATATTTGTTATTTAACATGGGACTCGAGAGGGTGAAATAATAGAAAGGAAGATGACAAAAGAAAACAAGGAGGGATGTTTTAACCTTTTTGTTGCTCTAATTATATTCTCTGACATGAGCCTCTGCTGGTCTGAACAATGCAAGAACATGTCACAAGTGGTGTAGCTATATGATTGCTATTTTAAGTAGTTACTATTATAACTATTTCTCATATCTTATCAGATTTATTCATTCATTTTTTTTACATTATTGCTTTCATTTTCCTTCCTTTCTTTCTTTCTTTCTTTCTTTCTTTCTTTTTGTACTTTTACTTTCTTTCACTTACTTGTGCTGTGTTTTCATGCTTTTTTATTTCATTTTCTTTCTTTCCTCCTTTCTCATGTTCTGTCTTTCACTCATTCCCATACTGTTTATGCTTCCTTTTTCTGTTCTTTCACTCCTTTGTTCTTTCTTTCTTGTGGACGATAATTTATTATCCACATACACCACCTGTAGCAACCGCATAGCAACATGTCAAAATCCACTCATACATCTTAGCATTCCCAAATGAATGGCATAGTTTGCATGGGCAGCACCACTTAAGTGTTGTTTAGAAAATTTTTAAATGTACTTCTGTATTGAAAGAGTGCTTTTAGGTAAGAGTTGATTTGTTCTGAACAGCTGTGCTCCAACATTATTATGCATCTGCACAAAGAGCATAACTTTTATCGGGTTAGCATCTTACAGATATTACATTTGTACAGGTACCTGCCTGTACGGTATTTAAATAAATGCTTTTAAAATTACAAAGCTCACTTGTTCTTTTAGATCATATTCCTTGCACTGAGGTTTAACCTTGCCTTCATCTCCGTTTGAGTCATCGGTCAGCCAGATGGGAGCAGACAGCAATACTTTTTTCTTTTTTTCTTTTATTCATGTATGTGAAAACACATTTTGTCTTACTTCCGAGGTCTGCTCAAGGATGGCAGGAATCCAGACGGACTGATGGCAGCGCTTGGCCAGGGAAATGGAAGGTAATTAGTTATTTCTTCTGGAAAACTGCCATTTAATTTCAAATATCGCAGTCTAATTTACATTTAAGTGATTACTCACACAGGTCAAGGTTAAGACCAGCTGTTAAACTCATATATATTTGTATAGCTGAGGATGTAGTTATCGCCAAAAATCCGCTATTTTACTTCCCATCATTCTCATGTTCATCATAGTGGGCAGCCTGTACTGCAAACTGCATTCTATCCTGTATGTATTTGTAGTTTGCTCTCCATACAGCTTCGTAGGTTATAATGGCAGGGTGCTGGTTTGTTGTTTGTAATGTAGATGGGGTGTCAAACTTTATTTATGTTCTCTTTCCCTCTTCCACTCTCTCTGTGGATTGGGAATTGTTAGTAATGCATGTCAGAAATACACGCTGTCTTTCAATGTAATAGATAGTAGCATGTGATTTGTGCATTTTGCATGGTATGCAGATTTTCTGTATGCATAAAATACCCAAATGACCTACTACACCTGCCAGAGTGTGCAGTAATTAAGCATTCTCATATCCCACAATGCATTGAGTTAAACTTGACTTGACTTGCATTTCCAGTGAGAATTAACTGGAAGTAAAATCAAATAACTTTTATTGTATTTAATCCAACCTCATCTCATGGCAATTTATACATATTTTTTTACGAGATGGCTAATTCGTATGAATTCATACGATTTTTGCTATTTTTGAGTTGTCAATTCGTAGGAATTTGTACAAATGACCTAACCAGCATTCAGTACACAACTTAATTCAAAAACGTCTTGGTTGCAAGCCTTGGCCCACTACTACGACCAATATTACCAATACCAAATATTCAGATTAATTTTCAACCCACCTGGACAGAATCTTTTTGAATTAAGGCATTGTGTGAGTTGTGTAGAATCAAGTAATGGTTTACTTTAGTGTGACATCATGCAAATTTCATATTGTTTTATGCTTTTTAAAAAAGTATGTATTGCGCTTTAAGCGTTATACTAGCCGTCATTTCCAAAGAAATCCTTTGTTTTCATAGCAATGAGTATCTTCCTTGTGTATGTGCGGCGTATGTGCAGTAATGATAATGTTGATCTCCATAGACCTTATTTGAGTGGAAACCTGCTGTTGTCATCTGCAGCTTAAATAGATGTCATTTTTACAAAGTGATTTCGGAAGCAAATTTCAGGAGCTCACACAGACGGGCACCAGACTGCTATAAAAACATATGAACACAAAAGCCACAGGCAGACGTACACACACAAACACAGTTTATGATGAAATGCCCCCTGCGGTGTCACTTTCTGAGGGCAAGTCTATATTGCACAGTTGTGTCATCTGCTATTATGACTTCATTACAGGACCAAACACCTCCGTCTGCTAGGAAATGGATGAGTGTCATCCCTTCTTTTTTCACCCGAATAGATGAATGTCATCACTTGTGTTTCCGCCTGGCTGCTCGGGGGCAACCCTGTTCACGAGGGCCCTCATCCATTCTGCCTTCTTTATTGACCCTCCTTATCTGGAGGGCTAAAAAAAGGATGGAGGGAGGAAGCAGTGACATCATTTAGGACCGGACCAAACAAGGGCCTGGGAGCCTGTGGCGCTATTTTCATTTCCCTCGTATATTAAATCATCTAGAAAGGTGGTTCTCGGACGGTGGACTCAGGTAGAATTTCGCTGGTCACTGTGACATGATTTGTTATGGGAGCGATGAGTGTGTGTGAGACGAGAGGCTCAAAAAAGACATTCTCATTCCTCTTATGACAACGTTAATGAGACAGGAAAAGAGATATTTCTCCATCAGGACCATGGATGTCTTAATTGATTGAATTTCGAAGGAAAATTAAAAGTTATGGCTGTGAATGGCCCAGCAGAAATCTCTGATCCACTCAGCGTAATTTAATAGAAAGTGCTGTTATGTTTGATAGGAGGAGATGAGTGTGCTCTTCAAATGACCTCGACAGGCCATTTTCCTCTCTGGGTTTGTTGAGAGGCGTATAGTACCTATTGCTCGCTGTTTTTGCAAATTTCCTGCATGTCCATCTACATTTATCATATGCATTCCACAACCAGAACACACTTTATTGTATCACACTCAACTACATATTTTATTTCCAGTGGGGAGTTTAAACTAGAAGCAATATCAGTTGTGTTTTAAAAGGTATACTTTACTTATAATGAAAAATTGTCATTGTTTACTTTCATGCCTTTCCAAACCTATGTGACATTCTTTCTTTAGCTTTTTACATTTTTCAGAATGTAAAAGGTTTAGAATGTTTGAGTGAGAAAAAGACTGAAATGTATGCTGATAAGTATATACTTATCAGCTTATCATACTTATTATATAGGTGCATATAATTAGAATATCTTCAAAATGTTGATTTATTTCACTAATTCCATTCAAAAAGGAAAACTTGTATAATGTATACATTAATTCCTCACAGACTGGTATATTTCAAGTGTTTATTTATTTTAATTTTTGTGATTATAACTGACAACTTATGAAAACCCCAAATTCAGTATCTCAGAAAATTTGAATATTACTTAAGACCAATGCAAAGAAAGGATTTTTAGAAATCTTGGCCAACTGAAAAGTATGAACATGAAAAGTATGAGCGTGTACAGAACTCAGTAATTAGTTGGGGCCCCTTTTGCCTGAACTACTGCAACAATGCGGCGTGGCATGGAGTGTATCAGTCTGTGGCACTGCTCAGGTGTTATGAGAGCCCAGGTTGCTCTGATAGTGGCCTTCAACTCTTTTGCATTGTTGGGTCTGGCATATCATAAATGCCATATCTCCATCTCCATATCTCCATAAAGTTGTTCAGCAGCAGGAAGCAGGAAGTGCTCTAAAATGTCCTGGTATACATCTTCATGGACCTTGGACCTCAAAAAACACAGTAGACCAACACCAGCAGATGACATGTCACCCCAGACCATCACTAACTTTGAGAACTTTACACTGGACCTCAAGCAAACATGGATTCTGTGCCTCACCTCTCTTTCTTCTGACCCTGATTTCCAAAGGAAATGCAAAAATTACTTTCATTAGAGAACATAACTTTGGACCACTCAGCAGCAGTCCAGTCCGTTTTGTCTTTAGCCCAGGCGACACTGTCTGTTGTTCAAGAGTGGCTTGACTCAAGGAATGCGACAGCTGAAACCCATGTCTAGCATACATCTGTGCGTAGTGCTTCTTGAAGCACTGACTCCAGCTGCAGTCCACTCTTTGTGAATGTTCCCCACATTTTTGAATGGGTTTTGTTTCACAATTCTCGCCAGGGTGCGGTTATCCCTATTGCATGTACAGCTCTGTGAACAGCCAGCCTCTTTGGCAAGTCTTTTCCACAGAGGATAATGGCCTGTCGCTGTCATTTGAAGAGCACACTGTCTTGCCCTCCTTGTGCAAGGTGTCAATGGTCGTCTTTTGGACAACTGTCAAATCAGCAGTCTTCCCCATGCTTGTTAAATAGCTGATTAGAGTGTGGTGCCAGGTGTCTTCAATACTGAACTTTTTTACAATATTCTAATTTTCTGAGTTATCAGTTATATCAGTTTTTATTAGTTATCAGTTATAATAATCAAAATGAAAAGAAATAAACACTTGAAAAACATCAGTCTATGTGGAACAAATGGAACTAGTAAAATAAATCAACTTTTTGAAGATAATCTAATTATATGACCAGCACCTGTAATATTAACTACACATTTATTTTTACATGTTTGTTTATGTTTAATATTTCAAATGCATTTATTTTTTGAATTTCTATAAGTACTAAAAGACACAAAGCTATATCATGGCTTTATATTTTCAATATATAATATGGCTACATATACTGATGACTGATGTTATTGTATTTTTATGATTGTCATTGTTTGTTTGTTTTGGAGGTAAATATTACAAATCTCATTCTTGTCTGATTATTATTATTATTATTATTATTATTACATACTGTATAACTATAATACTGTACACATTGCTATTCATTTCTGTAAGTACAACTAGGCATCAGTGTATATGATAGATATAAAAACAAGTAAAAACTTGAATGTTGTAAAATATTATTTCAATTAATAATAATACAAATAATAATAATAATAATAATAATAATAAATAACTGTTGGAATATGTACTTTATTCCCTGATGCAATGCTAAATTTTTAGCATCATCGCTCCAGACTTCATTGTCACATGATCCTTCTAAATCATTTTCATTTATGTTGATTAAAAATATGAACTTACTAATATTAAAAACATTTTGGTAATATTAAATGATTTTGAACATTAGTGTAACCTAAAAAGGGAGGTTGCATACATTGTATTTATTTATTTGTTTGTTTGTTGTTTGAGTAGTTTACACTTCTTTTTTTTTACACACCCTCCCGAAACCGATTAGATCAGTCAGATCCATCCATAACCTTCAATTTTTTTTCTCCAAATTTGAACTTAACTTGTTTGGTTGAAATAAAATAATGTAATGGCATACCCTGAAGTTATTTGACAACAGCACAGCTCAGTAGGTGTAGCTTCATATGCTATTCTATTCTGAACACAGTCTTTTATCTCTTATATGCTTCTGCCTTCCAGGGGAGAACATATTGCGCCCCTTAACTGGAACTGACACCACTGGGCTTTCAATCACTCCTCAGACTTTTATTTGTTCCTGTATAATCAGAAAAGTGTGTGTATATGTGTAAGGTCATGCATCTGCCCTCATTAAAAGATGGTTTGTTCTCTCTTTCTCTTTGCTGTAAAGATCAGACACAGCCATCCGCAGCAGTTCTCTGACTCCTGCAGAGATTCAACATGGCCTCCTGCACAGCACAGTTTCATTATCGACGGTCCAATCGCTGGCGATTGATCGCACCTTCCCACCCACCGAGCCCCGTTTTACCTCACCCGCTACTCAATCGGTTCATAGAGATAATAATTATGAAGCATGACAGCTGGGAATGAGATTAGCTGTCAGTGTGTATATGACTGAGATTGATTTTTATCTGGTTTTACAGTGTGTGTGTGTGTGTCTGCAAGCCAAGGTCAAGGAGTGTTGACACACACGTGCACAAACTCACACAGATATACTTTCATATAAAATACATTAGATATCCACACAGGTTGAAGGCCAATCCTAACAGGTAAACAAGACTTGTACTGTCTGAATCCACTCTTTTTATTATTTCTCTAGATTCTTCCAGCTCATGGATGGATTCTTACTTTATAGATGAAGACAGTGGATTTCCTTCGTAGACTAGAATGGACACATCAAACCACTATACTTCACTGGAACCCATTGAATGTAACCAGTATTGTAGGTATGAAATCAGTTTTATACTCCAAGATGTTCTGAATTCTTTATCATGCAGATGCATGAGAAGGAATGCATTATGTTTTGTTGCTTTCACTAGTAAAAGAATATTTGTGTTAAAACTCATTTTAGAGATTTTGTGTAGCTGAAATATGCAAGAAATCTGTATTGATATTTGCATGTAGTTAGAGCATTTAGTACTTGTTAACAACAAAGCATATGCAAAACATAACATGTGATTTTGTGCCTCTCTGTGATGATAGCATGAGGCTTTGCTCACTAGATCTCAGACATTTGGAAGGACATGGATTTGAAAGAGTGAGTGGAAGAAGGTGGGTGCTGAGCATGTGGCTGTTCTATATGCAAGTGTCAATGTATTGAACTGGCAAACGGTAGCCAGGGCAAGAAGATTAAGAGAGGTGTGAAGTGGGCCCTTTTGTGCTCATTGAAGACCTGTCATGCCGCTGCATTCTGAATCATATGTAGAGGTTTGATTGTGCATGATGGAAGTCCAGCCAGAAGAGCATTGCAGTAGTCCAGCCTAGAAATGACAAGGCCCGGGAGAAGAAGTTGTGCATCATGATCTATTAGGAAGGGCCTGATCTTTCAGATGTTGTGCAATTCAAACCTGAAAGATTGAGCAGTTTTGCAATGTGATCTTTGAAAGTCAGCTGTTCATCAAAGATTACTCCAGGATTTCTGACCAAATTTGATGGGGTAATTATTGATAAGCCTGCTGTGGCTGGATGATGAAATCATGCAGTAGAGATGGGGTTGCAGGGAAGACAAGAAGCTCAGTGTTTGCCAGGTTAAGCTGTGGGTGATGTTCTTTCATGCTAAGATGTCCACCAGGCAGTCTGAGATCTGGACAGCTACCATTGGATCATCTTGATCAAATAAAAAATAGAGTTGTGTGACATCAGCATAGCAATGGCTGGAGAAACCATGTGCCTGTATGCTGGGTCCCAGAGATTTAGTGTATGTTGAGAAGAGGAGGGGTCCAAACACTGATCCCTGAGGAACACCAGTAACCAGTTTATGTGCTTTGGATCCCTCCCCTCCCAAAGCCACCCTGCAAAAACCTACCTGTAAGAGAGGATTCAAACCAGCAAAGTGGAATCCCTGTGATGAGAGGGAGGACAGAAGGATCTTCTGGTTCGCAGTGTCAAAAGCAGGAGATAGATCCAGGAGAATGAGAACTGATTATTTGGAATTAAGTACATTAAATTACAAACATTGAACAATTAAACAACTAAACATGCCTTGAAAACAGCAATGTCTCGAAGAAATAGAAAAATAACAATGCGAGTAAATAAAAAGACAAATAGCATATTAGGGAATAATTTGAGGAATAAATATGCCGTTTTATAAATAGATTCAAGTTTTTCTATCCACTGTGCCAATTTTGAAAGGGTGTGGCTAAATTTTTCTTGCACTTAATAAGAGTATGTGTAATATATATATATATTGTGAACCGTGGCGCTAGAGAACACGACAGACACGAGGTGAAATGAACACAATCCCCGGAGGGTGGATTTATTAAAG
>JAUMHQ010000046.1:12610278-12624319 GCA_032361165.1 Enteromius paludinosus
CAAAAATTCACACAGTTTCCTGTAAGGGGTAGGTTTAGGTGTAGGGTTGGTGTAGGACTATAGCACATACAGTCTGTCCAGTATAAACATCATTATGCCTATGGAATATCTCCATAAAACATGTAAACCCAACGTGTGTGTGTGTGTGTGTGTGTGTGTGTGTGTGTGTGTGTGTGTGTGTCCAACACAGTCTCAAGACCAATTAATACGTATTCGTACGAGGTGGTTAATTTTGTGCTAATTTGTATGAATTTGTACGACCTCATGTGATTTTGTACGATTTGTCTAAAACCCCAAGTGTAGTCAATTGTAGGTAATTCGTACAAATTCATACAAATTGGCAACTCATAAAATACATATAATTTAGCAAAAATCTTATGAATTAGTACGATATTTCATGAATTAGCCACCTCGTCAAATATGTACTGTATGAATTGCAGTCTATCTATCTAGCTATTTATTTATTTATGTGTTTGTTTGTTTGTTTAATGTAACATTATATATTTCTTTACTCTCACTTTTAATCAATGCAGAATAATTGTTGTTTTTTTACTTACTGACCCAGAACGTTTGGATATTGATGTATATAATCAACAAAATGGACAGGCCACTCTTTATTTATGACTTGATGACATTATTCATTAAAAGTAAATACTTAGTTTTCATTAAGTTATACAGGTCAGGACTTCCAGGATGTTTCCAGTAAGGAAATTTGCTCTGGATATACCGTAACCGCTGATATGTTGCCAGTTCATTACTCTCTACCCAATAAGTGTTCCACCCCCTGCCAGCCCACTCACTGTCTTCTCTGGCTAGGATGCAGGTCTGTACACTCACAGATCAATATCACCAGAGAGCCAGCTCATTGTTTACTACTGAGCACTACTTTTAACATTCATCCCCATAATAACCATAAACAATGGACACATTTGGGGCCAGTGCTTTCTCTCCAACCACTTATGCAAATTCTAATTGGTCGGGTGAGGTCTCATTTTGTATTCTTATACTTTGCACTAAAACTACATACTCCTCTGCTGATGGGAAAGTGCATTGTGACACAGTCCAGAAACATTACAAGCATGCTGTAATATTATACAGATTTGATATGCGTTCTTGCCTTATAATGGCATAACAAACCACAGTACTCAAGGGTGCAGTTGTGATACTTTTAAATGTCTGCACGACTGTAGTTGTAAACATGTTGACAGTTTAACTGACTTTAATTATCCAGCTCTCTGTGATTCTTTTATGACAATAGTTGAAAAAGAAAAATGACCTGTAAAAGATGACAGTTTACACCAAGATCCTGAGAATGCAACTCAAAATTGCAATACGTTATATGAATTGCATACTGTCAACATTTTAGATTGCACAAATGTATTAAATAAAACAGAAGTGTTTTCTTATGTGGTCTATATCATAAAATGACATGCTGACATGATATATTGGACCATTTGCACAAATGTTAGCATTTAATTGCTTTTATGTGTAAAAACTCATGACAGTTTCACGACTGAAAATTTGTAAAGTTAACCATCTTTTTTCTGTAGTATTCAGTCTTAATATTGATTGTAAAAGCATGCAGGGAGGCTTCCTCCAAAATTGCAGGAATTGTTTATTTTTGTAGGCCAAATCCTGGAAAGTTAGCCCATTTGTTTCCATCGTGAGTGGATTTTATGAATGGATTTTTGGTTAAATGGCTGAAGAAAAAGTCGGCCAAAACCTGGCCTACTTTAACTGATTCATTGAAAAGATCCAGCCTAATAATGGGGCAATATGTACAATGCTGCAGGGATGACATATTTTTATAGACTAAAATATGGAAACTAGTTGCATTTTTCCACTTCTGGCTCCATTGTCCCCAAGTCAATTTTTTTTAAATAGATTTTTGGGAAAATGACTAGAAATATGGCCTTGTGTTATTTTATATATTTATTTATTTAGTATTTTTAAGCCTTTTTTATGTCTTTAAATATATATATTTTATTTAGTTTTTTGTAAATTTTTTATAGACCGAAAGAGAAACTTTTCAATAATGAAGTCATGCAAATACATTAAGCTTTTTACTTTTGCCATTACCGTAACAACTTTAGGGCCAGATTTACTAACAGCTTGGGGCAGCACGGACAGTTTTTTGCCGTTAAAGGGGTCATACTGTGGTACATTTACTTTTTCAAGCTGTTTGGACTGAAATCCAGTCCAAACAGCTTGAAAAAACTGTGTTGTGTTGGGAGTGTGAGTACACAACCACCACTACATAAATATCCACAAGTATTTTTATTCAATTAAAAGAAGAATAAGTTGCCCCTTCTGAAATCAAGTCATTGTCAAATGCATGTCGGTGTGGCGTCACACCAACAGAGGCCATTCCCACAATAGTTGATTGACATCATCGTGTCACACAGACTGAACTGGTGTCTTACCTCCCTGAGTAAGCCGTCATCAGACCAAGAGCAGAGACGAGCAAAACTCCTAATTGATTGAGGTGTTTTGTTGTTGAATGTATTAATGAACAAACAGTAGTCATTTACCCCCAACATCTGAATGACTGAAGATGCGGAAAATTAACGTTACGTAAGGTTCTGAAGGTTATCTTTGAGAAATTTTAAAGCAATTCATATTACAATCTTTCCATTAAGATCCTAAATAATCATATTAGCTTGTGAAAAATTGCGTTTGTATGACCCCTTTAAAATAATACTATCAGAGTTTTTTGCAGCTGACCTTATTAGATATGCACTTACAGTATAAGAGTTTCCAACACAGTCTCATGACCAATTTGTACGTATTCATACAAAACTAAATTGTACTTATTCGCACAACCTCACTTGATTTTGTACGATTTGTCGAAACCCCAGTGATGGGAAGGCTAACAGGCGGTGTTAAGTGTAGGTCATTCGTAATGACAAGTTCATACGAACTGGCAAATCGTAAAATACGTACAATTTAGCAAAAAATCAAATGAATTCGTACAAGTGAGGTTGTACAAATTTGTACAAATTAGTCATCTCGTAAAATATGTACGAATTGCCTTGAAACTGGGTTGGAGGTTACCTTTCAGATGTACAATTTATGGGAGGATAGTATTAAAATGAATCAAGCAAATTGCTATAATTTGTGCTCGTTGAATTCCTGGTGTTCACGTCCTTATTTAACACCCAAAAAAACATGCCATTATGGAAAATATCTGGCTGCATCCATGTTCTTTAATGTGTGCCTTGTAAAAAAAAAAAAAATCACCTCAGCGCTTTTAAGGAATTCCGCTTTAACGCTACTTTGCCCTGTTCAGTAAATCTGGCCTTTAGGCTTTAAAATTCATAAAAGCTTTGTGCGTTTGTATCATGCTGAATAGAATGTGTAAGGATCATTCATGTAAGAGCTTATTTTCTGCAATAAAATCCGATTGGGTTTTCTGCAATGTTCTGTAGTGTAACATAGTTATTTTTGGCACTAAACTTCAATTTGACATTATTACACAGGCTGTTTAAATTGTGATGGAGCAACTTGTTGCTTTCTCTGAACTTGATTCAAACATGGTCTCTTTCAAACTTGGTAGATGTACAAAAGACAGGAAAAAAACATGGACTCTTTGAGTTAGTGATGGATAGTAGATGTTGTTTTGGTGTGTATTCTTTGCAGGCCTGATGGATGCAGAAGGCTGTAGATTAGCTCTGATCTCTTTAACACCTGTGGAGGCGATTCTCATTTTCATACAACACCTGAGACTCGAGCGCACACCTGCAATCTGGACAGAGTGATTGTTTAGCGCACCCACACACATTCTAATGAACAGATCAAAGCGAGTTCTGAACCCTGAACCCCGCTGACTCATTTTCAGGTGTCTCGCGGAAAACAGCCGTTCTCGCTCCGAACGAGCTGCGGCGTGCTCTTCATCTCTTAAATGTCACCCAGCGCACAGGCTAATTCTGTCACACCTCTCCCAAACACAGAAACAAACTAGGCCTCGTCTGGAGAAGCAGACAGACAGACAGAGAGTGAGGGAGAGAGAGCGAGAGAGATCTCAAACCTGATTAAAATTATACTCCGCCAACACAAGTCTGGGTAAACATGGTGATTTGCGCGGAGAGTGATAGGCTGTCTTTAGTAATTGTGCGCTTTGCTTTGATGTTCAGAGTCGGTTTTATTATCTCCTCTGCCGTGGCATAAAGGAAGATGACAGGAAGTAAAAAGGAGTGTTTTATCAAACATTAACAAAGGCGTCTGCCATCACAAAAAGGTAATAAAATTGTCTCGTATGGCTGCATTTACTCTCAACCAGTTCTGATTTTTTTTTTTTTTTTTTTTTTTTCACTGCATTGCACCAGGCACAGATCTGAACTCTTTCAAATGTGGATATATGTGTATGTATCTTGCATCTGACATGGCCTATATCTACAGTAAACACTTAATTCAGCTCAACTCTGTTTTTTGCGCTAAAATGCTAACTAAAAAATACATATTGGCTCATTATTGGTTGGATCTTTTCCATTATTTGGCTGAACTAGTTTTTATTTATTTATTCAAATTTTTTTTTTTTGCATGAAATTGATCCAAAAAGATAGTAAATTTATTTATAATATTATAGACCATTTTTATTTTAAATAAATGTTGTTCTTATGAACTTTCTATTCATAAAAAAATGTTTTTTTTTTTCTATTACACAGCACAATAGATTTATCATGAAATCAGGCAGTACAATGATGTCTGAAGGATTCACTTTGTTTTTATTCTGTTTTTATTCTTTGTTTTTACTCTTAACAAATAAAAATGGTTTGGTTGAAAAAAAGGACATTTTTCCAGCCGGTTTACTCGAGGCCACTGTATTTGGGTTTGCATTTAAAAAATGTCAGATAAAAAAATCTGATCTTGTGAATTAGATGTTGCAGTCTAAATGCATTTGAAGAGATAAAGAGAGAACTGTGTGACCTGATATGCGTTCAGTGTTGACGCGGAAGTCTTTAAATGTCCTGATACAAAGCTATGACTCACAGCGTGTGTCATAGCTATCAGAGGTCCTGTTGGTGCTAAATGTCCTGTGACCATGTTTATTATTTAGGCCATTTTCATGGGCGATTCATCTGTAAAGATACAAGAGTGTGTGTGTGTAATGATACACCATTTTAAGGGTGTCGCTGCACATACAGTATGTCAGAAATATACATGCATGTAAAAAGATAATAAATTCTAGTGATGCACTGAAATCTTTATAACACACAAACAGACAGTCATATCACTGTGCAGCAGGCTTATTCCCACATAACCTCAATTTGCTTGGTAATATTCCTCTGTGAGTGTTATCACCCCTATCTCACACACACACACACATTTCAGATGCTCTGCTGAGGTTGAGAGTCTTATCTCCCTCAAAGGAAGGGTTGCAGATGAATAAACCAAGTTGCATCTGTGTGTATTACCTTTTAACCTTCTCGCACATCTCTCTGTGATTCTGGTTGCTGTGATAACACTCTCTGCACTATATCAGGGATGTTTGTATTAGCATGAAACATGGGATCTGCTCGATTCAATTATCATTGTATGGATGTTGTCTTTTATCCGGTAGAGTGTAAACAAAGATAAGTAAGCAAAGCATGACATTTAACATGGTTTGTTTCAGTGATTCAGGTTTCTGACATCCTAATGTGGAATATTATAATTCTTCCAATATTTCAAAAAAATCGTGTGCTTGTGTTTTTGTTGTTTCACTTTTAAGTTTAATTACTGTTTCTTGTCATTTCAGTGCGTTCAGTTGATTGCAGCCATGATTCAGCTCACAAAAGCCTAGAAAAGCTAATCGAATTTGAATTTAGCTTAAACATTACTAACCCTGTCTATGCATTGGTAATCATACAATCAATTTATAATAAGCATATTTCCATTGCATGTTGTTTGTTATTTTTGTTCCTGCTATTTGACTATTATCTTTCATTTCTTCACATCAGTGAAATGTTTGGAAAATGGTATTATATTTCTCGACTTATGAAATCAGACATACCTAACAGAGATGGGTCTTGATTCAATTAGTTCTTTCCTACAAACTTGCATTCAGAAACGTTTAATGATCCAAACCAATAATGAGCCAATATGTGTTTTCTTTTTGTTAGCATTTTAGCACATTAGGGTGTTCTAAAAGTGTTTTTCTTTAAAAGCCTAAATAAAGATATGTTGATGTTTTATTCCATAAATTGTAAAAATTGTTCTACTTATTATGAAACAGACGTATCTGACAGAGACGCATCTTGATTCAGTGAATGAGTACTTTTCCTAAGAACTACTGGATTTCATTCAGTCCAGTTTGTATTCAAATAAGTTTTGTGAACTTTTTCTACCAGTAAGCATTTGAGCACTTCCTGTTTCATCACCCTGAACCAAATGGGTTTTCTTAAAAAAAGTTTTGGTTAAATGGGAGAAAAAGGTCTGTGGTTAACAAACTTAAGATATTTAGTTGTTTTATTCTTCAGTGTAGTATTCACAACCTAGGCTCAGTGGAAATGCATGCTTCTTCATACATTTTTGCAAAAAAAAAACAAAACCTTCCTATACATAGAAATTGCTGCAGTTTCCAGTTGAAATGAACACTAGAGGCAGTAAAACTCCCACTATTTGTATTTCTTTTCTCAAAAAAGTATGATTTACAGGTACATTTTTGATTAATAAAGACTAATTTTCACACAGTTAGTAGCAGAATGTTATGTTTTGACTTGATAATGATGTTAAGGATGATAATTTCAACATCCTGCACAATTTAAAAACATACTTTTGAACAGCATATGTGAGTTTTCTAGTTCTGTAGGTTTACTCAATAGCTCACTTGATGTGGCATTGCACTTTTGAAAAGCTCCATTTCGAAACTGTTCAACCAAACAGCTCAAATCAGCGTAAGGAAGTTGAATGACTGCATCAGCAAATCTGTTTTTACACTACTTTTGCATTTGTTAACACTACAGGTTAGGTTTAGGTTCAGGGGATATTTCCAACATGATTGAGCATTTATCTTTAGCGACACTCACTAGATGTTTGAATTCTCAATGGCCTCAAAACACACCTCGAGCAGCATTATAAAAACACTGCAATCAAACCTGTACCAATGTAATACAAATGTACCACGGTCACATATTTTAACGTGTTTTAGTGCCACTCTGTGGACATTTCACTTTGAAACTGCTGTGAAACGTGCATTAAGGTACATAATTACGGGGTTGTAGAAATGTATCTAGAAGCACGTATTTCCATTGAGTCTGGTTTGAATACTAATAATCAGCCTAACAAAGGTTGTCTGGGCCAACACATTTTTACAGCCTTATTTTTATAAAATAATGCTTTTAAAAACTATTCTAATTCAATATAAAACAAAATCTCCCTTAAAGTTTATCTTATTGAAATAGTTGTCAGAGGCTTAATGATGGTGAAGTCATAAAACCGTGATGTACAATGAAGTACAAGAATTAAACGATTAGCTTTTTATTTCTGAAAATTTAATTTCTATTTAAAATTCATTAAAGTTGTGTTTATTTGGGAAGATAGTCGTAATGCATAAAACTTTAGAAACTTGTATTGGTTGCAGATCATATTTTCTTCAATAATCCCAAAGCCAAAAACACTACAGTGATGCTAAAAACATACCTTAAAAAAGACATGTTTACTGCAGAGCACTAATTATGCAAGAGCTTTTACACAAAAGTGAAAATATATAACCCGGAGCACCTTGTGTTCACAATGCACGTTGAGAATGAATCATGCTGCAGACATCCGAGTGTAAATTCTTGCTATCTGCTTTGAAACTAATTAAGTCTCGCCCACAGGCTGACAGAAACTACAACCGAGTGGAACATGACGGTTTTTGCACAGTTTATGGAGAGATGCACACTTTGTTTTCTCACCAGCTCTCCATCAACACTGCGTTGGAATCACCAAAAACAGTGAGGATCGCTGATGCTGCACGCCGTCTGTCAAGTCATTTACTACAGGTAAACACTGACCCACCAGCTAGTCGAATACATTTCTATTGCTAGTAAACTTGTCAAAATGAGCTGTCATGTAAGCCCTAGTGTGTGTTATATTTGTGTATTGTAGCATCAAACATTACATCTTCACCGGATGAGCGAGTTGGATGAAAATCGCATTAATGATATGCTGCACAATTACATTAGTATGGATTGAAATTTGGGCCCCTAATAAAGCGCTATTTCGTCCCCCATGCTGGAGTGATTTGGCGTAAAGAGAAGCAATTATTCGTTCTAACACGTGTGACAATCTCAACAGCACATCGTCCATTACCACGGTAACTGTGCATGAGTCTGCATTAATGAGGGATTTCTATGCACAGCCAATAATACGCCCTTTGTTATGTGTATCTGTTCATTAACTAAATGAACAGTCCATTTACAGGTTACGAGTCTATAAAATGAGATGGTAGAGTATATCTATCAGGAGTCGTGTTTGTAAACCTGTCCTCTAAATAGTCTCATAATTCATGTTCTGCAAAGAGCTTCTTTTATGATGCTTGCAAGAACAGGAAAAGACATATGGTCACACATGAGGTATTTCGCAAAATCAGTTTTCCGGTAAAGTAAATCTAAAATCATGCATTAAATGTGGAAAAAAACTGCCATAGATAAATAATTTCAAATTTAAGGGAATATTAAGTGATATGTTATCAGTCAAATGCACCTGTTTTACTGTCACTTTCTAATAAAGGTAAAGGGGTCAAGGGGCAAATACACCCTGTGGTGAATTATAGTGGTCTTTGCTCTCAGATTGCATGACAGAGCTTTGATGGATATTGCACAACAATAATGGTAAGAGCTGGTGGTAATCAAGTTCAAATCGGATTGGTTTGCTTTTCAGAAGTAAGAGTGCACTGATTTCCATCATTCTGCTGCGTAATAAAGGTATTTCCAAGACGCCAGTTTGCTGCAAATTATCATTTCCATGGAAAAAACAGGAAGCTACCGGTTTGTAAAACTCCTTCCATATCAATTAAATGAGCACATTTCAGTTTTCCCAACTGTGATTGATTGTTTTACATGTCTGTCTGGCACATTTCAGTCAAAGTGGGCGGGTCTTTGTTTGAACAAAACACTGCAATAGTTTCCCCAGTGTACATAAGAGATAAACTACATTTATCCAAATGAAAATAATTATTCTGTGTACATATATGAGAGGAAGAGTGTAGATTAAGCTGTGGTTTCACACAGACAGGCCTGTGGTGTAGTGATTGTATTCTCCTGATGGGTTCTCGTTTCTGTATGTCTCTTAGTTTCCTGTCTCTCTTGCTGTCTCACAGTTTAATTGTCTCTCCTACAGCTTCAGTGATGGTTGGGAGCCGCAGTGGTGCATACGCACAGACACACACACACACACACATGAACAGTGGGGAAGGCTGGGAGGTGTGCAGGTTTTGCCCTGCATTAACACAAAACTAAATTAATGAATAGCAGGATTTTTCACCCTCGATGGCCTTCTCTACATACTAATTATTTAGGCCTCATCCTGAGAGCCTCGGCGTGCCTGTGAGTGTGTGCGCGCATAAAGTGGAAGTACTGAAGCGTTAAGAGTGTGTTTTCCTATTTTCTTTAATCAATGAGGGCCTCCAACAGCTGTTGGGAATGAAAAAATGAAAACAGCATAGAGATTCTCATGCATTTTCCCCCTTCCTGTTGCGGTTGTAAAACAAAAATGAGAGGACGAGAGGTGAACAGGAGAACTCTTGTTGATTTCTCTTTCATTTGAGCTTAGCAATTTACTGGAGTCAAGGTGTACAGGTTTTTTGCCCAACGGGAAACAAACGTATGTTTAGTTGAGTTTACAGTGTACAGCGTGCAAAGATTTATATCTTCTTTACCACTAAAGGGCACATATTAGTAACTTAGAGTAGTTAGATGTACCCTTAAAATATATTTACTCTTATGTGCACCCTTCAGAAGATATTTGAGTCCCTTTGAAAGTACTGCCCCAGTGACAAGCTGCTGTACCCTTCCAGTTGATGCATGTGAAAAATGATGCTAGAATTTTCTTCGCAGGTATAGAACAGAGTGGATAATTTACAATGTTTTATTTGCTTTACTTTATTGTTGGAACTTTGACTCACTAATGCTTAAAATGAAATACCTACCATTCATTTTGTGCATCACCCTGTGTTAGCACAACATAATATATCCGCATCTCTGCAAAATCAGAGTTAGGCTAATTTGAGTTTCAAAGTTAAAAATTTAACTTTCGGGTTTGAATAGAATGCAGCATATGGGCTTCTCCTGTTGTGAATAAGCCACAGGGGTGGACAAACTTTATAATTGTAGACCAAAAGCTATGCAAGGTTGGTGGTGTAGAAATTGCTGTCAAGCTCAACATCAACTCTCATTATCTCTCAAAGAGTATATATACTGTATATATGTATATATTCTTTTTTTTTTTTCTGATTCATTTATGTATTAATTCATTTTCAAATCTTTTTTTGAATGTGTAAATATTGCACGAAGCAGATGTGCAGCAACCACCAGCAGCACACAAAGAGAAACAGATGGAAGGATAGTAAGAGCTCTTGAGCATCAGTTCACAACAAACACTCACCCATCGACCCCCCGGCCACGTCATTACCTCCGCTCATGTCAGCACTACAACGACTCTAACCCACATTCCGGCGAGCGCCTGTGAAATTACGCTACTTACCGACCCGTGAGAACCATGCAACATGAATATTTCAGCAGCCGAGAATGAGGGTTTTTAGTAATACTCTGTGAAAAGAAACGCTATTAGCATTTAGCTTTCATGAGACACCACTCTGGTTGCTCTCTCTCCTTCTGCCGTACTCCGTTTCATCCATTTACTCTTTTGAACGACACTCTGAAACAGCACTGAAAGTAAATTGTCCTGAAACTGTTCATCTTCTCACAAACACGTTTTTTTTTTTATCATGTACGTGAATCAATTACTCTAGGAAGGACTGTGATTTTAAGCGTCAAGCCATTAGCTTTTATTGGTGAAGCCAAACAGTGTTGTGCTCGCCGATGTCAGTGTTTAGCAAAATTGTTTACTCTCGCAGAAAAACATATTCCTGTTTTTACCCCCTTTGGGCTCATCGCCGGAGCTTCATTACTGGTGCAGTGTGAAGCCTTGGTGCAGGCAAACGTACATTTTCATTAAAATCGCTCTTCACCTCCCCTGTGAAATTCACAAAGGCAGTGAACCAAGGCAAATCTTTAATTTCAGTTTAGATAATGCCCTCACTGCCATGTTAAACTCTCTCTCTCTAACACACATACACACCCTGCCCTTTGAAAGCACGCCTGACTCCCCAAGGACAAAAGCAGTCTGATTTCTCCAACTCTCACGGTGGATATCTTGAAGCAAGACCTCTCCACCTCTAAGAAATGCCTGAGCCAGTCCAAACGCAGAGAAGAAGAGAGAATGCTTACATTTGTATAAATTATCTCAGACTAAAAAAACCGCAAGGTCAGCTAGTGGTTACTATTCATAGTGTGTGTGTGAGAGGAGCTTCGTTGGCGGTGTAAACAGTGAGTGTGGGCCGCAGTAAAACCTTCACCGATCTCTGTCAGGCCTGTCATTCTCGTCATTCGTCTAAGCCAGCGACGACTGCTGCCAGCATGTTGCCTGGCTTCTATTAAACGTCACAGGAGGAGTGAATGGATAATTAAAGTCTATTACAGATGGACCGAGATACATTTATACCTGAGGCCATAACTGCTGCACACCCATCATCAAGACACTGAATTAAAATTAAACCCGCCATGAGTATGGAAATTCTGCTTTTTTTTAACCAAAGCTTGTAGTGATGGACAGAGATGTGGAAAAACAGAGAGAGAAGACAAAATAGTGGAGCAGTCGATAAGAGAATGAGAGAAGCTTTTTTGAAACTAAACAATGATTTATACATAATTCAGAGTTCATGCTATTTATAGGAACCATGTACATACAAAACTCAAAAATACAGCAAAAGTAGTAATACCGTGCAAAATTATTACAGATGAATGCTATTTAAATATATTTCAAAAATGCAATGTATTAATGTGATGCAAAGCTGAATTTTCATCAGCAATAACCTTTCAGTGTCACATGATTCATCCTCTATCACTCAGTCTATTTACCTACTGCATGCAATGTGTATGTGTGTGTGTGTTGGGCTGAAACATCTCATGTATTGATTTGAAGCATTTGAAGAGCTCTTATCCACGAAACAGTAGATGTGGCATATGGAAAAGCTGACTGAAAACCAGTACTGGAAGGACAGAGCAATAACATCCAATTTGTGTTTTGTCACCCAGAAATCCCTCTTACTCTATTGCTCAATGGCTCATAAATCCATTGAAAACCTGGAACCGTGTGTGTTTGCATTTGTGTGACCAGGCGGGAGCTAAATGGCTTCTGTGGGAACACAACATCAAGCGCCATTTTGTGAGCTTTGGAAACACACAGAAGCACACACACACAACTGCACAAAGTCAAGGAGGCAAGCTTACCCTCAGTGCATGAATGCTTCATAGGAGCCAAATAGGCATCTTTTCAAGTGCCTGTGACCACTGTGACTGAATTCAAATAATCAATCACTTTTATTTATATATCTATCGGCCTATAAACCTTCAAAGTATATTTTAAATTCTAGAACGGTTTGTTAATTAAGCCAGCATTTGAAGTTAGTCTTAAAACACCATGTTTTCCAAGTAGAAAAAAAAAAAACTTTATTACATTCAGATTTGAATCACAGTTTAAATTTTGATTCAGGGATTTCAAATTGAATCTATATAATATATACTGTAATATGTATATTCTATAATATTATAGAATTCTGAATGACGTCATTTAAGATATGCACAAAAAAGTTTCTTCTTCACTCTTTACAAAACAGAAAATCTCACATCACATTGATTTCTCACTTGGACGTCACGTGTTGTGACTCTGCTAATCTAAATCTAACATTTTAGCATTCAATTCCAGTGGTTCCCATGTGGTTCTGTATAATTGCAGAGCAAATGGCACATGCCTAACGAGAATTAGTCATCAGGTTCATTTGGAAAAGCAAAAATTTTAACATTAAAAGAGAAATTAATCTGAAACAGCCATTTATCAGCATGACAACCTTAAATACGGACTCCTGCACAGCTCTGTGTGCAAGTGCAAAAAAATGGCGTGCATAAAAAGCCCTCCTGCTTCAGGGTGGCCATGTGGATGGGAGCTGAGGATGTGGGTTTTAAGTGCTAGAGGTTGTGTTGGGGAAGCAGTGGTCAGCCAGGCTTGACGGAGGCCGATATGACCGCTCTGTGGTGTCGGGGGGCTGCTGAGAGCATCTATCTTGTGACAGCACACGGCTAAAGCCAGTAGAAGATTGATGCTCTCTCCCTCCGGACTTATAAATCTCTTCCGAAAATTTGAAAATTCAGAAATTACAGCTGAATTATAACAAATAACTCAGCCGTCCCATGCAGCTCTGTGTGTGATGCTTTAGGACGCATCGGTGCCGGCTCGTCGCATGTACTGTATGTGGGCGTTTAGTGTACACTTGCCACATGATTTGTTCTGTTTATGTAAATACAAACAGTTTCTCTTGTACCCAATGAGTTTTCAATCACACACTGAACTGCACAGCCTACATAACACCGTAGTCATCACTGTCTGACATCAAGTACAAAGTGACATTCAGTATGCTAAAGTATGCAGTGTGTTGCTGAAGGACACAATGGCTTAGTTCAGACAGGCAGCTGAAGTTTTTTTCTGCTTCAAATCCATGCTGTTTTTTTGAACAGCAGGGGGGAAAAAACATGCAATATATAAAATATACAGCTTTGATTCAAGCCGTATCCATTAAGTGGTTTGAGTTCTGATAAAAAACAGATTTTTATCATCTGGGACTTATCAGGAGCAGTGTCTGAGTTCACTCATTGCACCTTTCATTATTTGAAACATCACTCTATTCACATTCACTCTGTGGTGGACGTTTGGATTGATTATGAAGGCAAACGTCTCGGTTACGTATTGTAACCCTCGTTCCCTGAAGAAGGGAACGGAGACGTCACGTCGGTGACCGACGAAT